>OU015503.1:16597816-16605316 GCA_907164885.2 Dolomedes plantarius | reverse complement strand
TTGGTTGGATGGGAATCGATCCAAAACCGTTTTACCGATAACGTCCCGTAATCGATAATCCGATTCGTAACCACAAGTAACAGAAATCTGCATCAGAATTGTGGATTTGAAAGGGAAGGCGAAGATTAAATTAAATAGACTTTTCATAAATATTTATTTCACTTTTGTGAAACTTGTTTTGCACGAAAAATTCACATAATTTTCCTTGTATGAAAAGATTGTATTATATCAGAAGTATACGGCTGACATAATATAATATTTCGGTTATGCTATGTGATATATGCATAATATGTATCATCTATATATTTAATTTGCTAAGCCGACTTTTTGGGTAGTCTGTGAGAGAAAACTACTGCATCAATTTATTTCATTTTGGTCTTAAACGAAAGACTGTAATCTGTAGATTTGTTAAATTTGGTTTTTGTGACAGCAATTTCTATTAATTAGCGGTAATTTACAATTTACAATTGATTTTTACGCATGCTCAGTGGCATGTTTAAATCTGTGTTTAGAAACTCACTGTTTCCGCGCACGCTCAGTGACATGTTTTAATGGTAAACACGTTTATTCCGAGAAGTCTCTCTAGATCTATCTCTGCCTTATTTATTTTTATGATAATTATATTTGTGAAATACAACAGTAAACCTCATGGAAATTGTTTATTGCATGCTGTTTAATTAGCGATAATTTACAATTTAAAAAAATTGCTTTCTGCACATGCTCAGTGACATTTTTAAATCTGTCTTTAGATACTCACTAAGCGCGAAGCCGCTTAATCACAATTTGTTTCTGCGCATTATTATGATTTTCAACATTTGACAATGATGTGTTGAATATAATTTGTGTATTAGCACATTCATTTACTATCTAGCCGTCGTGTTTTGACAGACATCAACTATTGTTAGATTATATTAATTTATTTTTGGCTTTTATATAGAAATGAAATAAACATCCACTTACAAATGGATAATTTTTTCGATCAAGAGTTTATGCACAAGAGAGTAAAGAGTAGTACCTGCCTAAATTTGTTTTTCATTTTGATTAAGACGGACTTTTCGGCAGACTCTCTTGGATGCCAAAGCGGGTATCTATCTGGCGCTTCATTTCATACTCAGGTTCTCTGCGATTTACTTGGCAACCCTACCACCAGTTGCATTGGGCCAATATCAATTTCGTTAGGCGCTACATTTCGTTTTTTGGTAGACCGCTGGGTTACACTTATTTGGACTTCAAATTTTTCGGTGATGGTGTTGATAATTATTTCATGATTTAAATATTTCGTGACGCAGGAATTGGAGCCATTTTTTTTTATAGAAACATGATCATTTTAGCTTATTTTCGGCACTTTTTTTTCGCGGGGGGGGGGGGGAAGTATATTGATTTTGTAATGAATAACATGACCGTTTTTATTTATCAGAAGATAGATATATTCATAGCATAAAGTAAAATACTTCGAGTGACAGTTCTCTTTTAAATGAAATTGCGTCCGAATGCATTTCAATAAATGTTTAACAGATTAAACACTAAAAACATATCATACATTTTTAAACCTCTATACAGTCATAATATTGTTATTAAAATATTGAGGTACATTGAATTTTATTCGTCATTTTTACAGTATTTATTCGCATACTTTATAGCTAGTGATGTATAGAACAATAAAGAATGAATCTAGGAAATGAAATAAAAATAATTGATGACTGAAAATAAATTTCATATAGCAGACCAACGTATATGTAAATGCAGATACAAATACTTTATAAGTTTTAACACCCATTGATATGAACTGTATTCATATTTTTCGAATATGCTTCATAAAAACAAACTCCATCTCATCAGAGATAAAATTAGAAAGTGTGTGTTTGTATGTATGTAAATGTTGACAGTAATTTAGTAGCTTTTAATGTGCTAGTAAATACAGGGCAGTTTCTAGGGTAGCTGCCATACGTGTGCGAGAATAATTCCCCCCCCCCTCATACCGTATGGATTAATTGAAATTTCTCTGAAATATTTTTACCTTAAATGAAACAACGAATTACAGAAAATATTATAAATTCAGTTTATTTTTTAATTTTATAACCTAACATAATAATTATTAATGTATTGATATAACAACTAAATGAATACGTTATATTAAATACATACAACACATATCTATTAATACATATACTTAATAAGTCAGTCAAAAAGATAATCTTTGCTTTCCTTGCTTTTTTTAATGCAAATTCTGTTATAATATCTGATCATCTATATCTTCCGAAATGTCCTTTTCGATGCTAATAATAGATAAGTCTCAAAGCCTTTCTTGTCCCATTGTAGACCTCAAATATTTTTTTATTATTTTAAGTTTTGAAAAGCTTCTTTCCCCGCTAGCCACAGTCACAGGCAATGTTAATAAAATTCGTATGGTAATCACTAAATTTGGACACAGATAGATGAGGTTGTTTGTAAATAGGTATTGAATCACATTTAACGCGTTCATTTCAAGGGAAATATAGAGGGCAATGTTGTCAGTTTCATCGCATAAATCTTCAGCTATAATATATTTTTCATTTTTAAATGGATCATGTAACATACTTTCCACATATTTACATTTTGTAGACCTATTTGATTTATCTGTTTCAAGGAAATCTGATATTGAAATAAATCCCCAAAAAATGCTCCCTAATTTCCATTTGCTTTGATTTATTACTTAATAGAACAAATCTTACTACAACAGAAAGTCGGTCTTGGTTGCTTAGATCAGGGGTAGAATCTAAAATAGTAGAATAATATTTACAAAATTTTAAGAGTGATATTATTTCATGTCTTATTTTTTGTTCCAAAGGGAAATAGTTCATTTTGAATATGAACACCTACAGTGGCTCCAAAATGTGCTCGTACACTTACGATTTTCAAGGAAATAAGGATCTATCCATTAATTAAAATGAATATTACAGAATGGGCATTTAATAATAAGATTTATAATCTATTCTGAACAAAACGATATGAAATATTTTGAAACATAGTAAAACTTTATTTTTAAAACACCAATAATCAAAAAGTAACAAAAACTATCTCACAAAAGTCATCGTACACTGAAATATTTTCGGATAAATTCATAACTAAAATTATCGCCTGGCGCTTTATTTTTATTTTTGAATTGTGGTGGCATTTAAAATATCATTTGGCTTTAATTTTTGCTTGCCTATTCCGTAATATTCTATTTATTATTTAAAAATGGCTTGCAAAGAAACAACAAACAGCATTGATCGAAAATTGATTATTTTTCATCATAGTTGTGGTAAATCAGTTCGGAATGTTGCTAAATTACTTAATTTATCCCATTATACTGTGCAGTATGTGATAAAACGCTTTAAAGAAGAAAATCGGATCAAAATCAAGATAAGAAAAGGTCGTCCGGCAAAGTTAACAAAACGTGATCAGAGATTTTTAATTAGAAAATTTGTGAAAAATCTACGTTTGAGTGCTGTAAAACTTTCTGCAGAATTTAATGAAACATTTTCTACTTCAATTTCACCTGAAACTGTTCGAAGAGTTCTCAGAGCTGCTGGATTATATGGGCGTTCTGCCCGTACAATTTTTTTTGTGAGTGAGAAAAACAGAAAGCTCGGGCTTTCCTTCGCACTATCAATGATTAATAAGCCCCAAACCTATTGGAATAATGTCTTATTTGCCGATGAAAGCAAGTTTATCATTTTTGGTTCCGATGGGCGTATAATTGTATGGAGAAGAAAAAATGAGGAACTTAATCCTAAGAACTTAGTAGAAACAGTTAAGCATGGCGGTGGAGGTGTCCTTGTGTGGGAGTGCATGTCAACATCAGGACTAAGTAATTTGGTATTTATTGATGGCATAATGAATCGTTCTGTTTATATAAATATTTTAAGAGACAATTTAAAATTATCAGCCTAAAATTTGGGTATTTGAAATTTTTAATTTTTTTTTAATCAAGATAACGATCCTAAGCCCACGGCTCTCAACGTTCGCCTCTGGTGTCTCTATAATTGTCCACAAGTTTTGAAAACACCACCTCAATCGCCAGATTTAAACTCAATAGAACATTTTTGGAGAGAACTGGAGGTTCGAGTACGAAAACACGACATTTTTAAAAGAAAAAGCGAACTAAAAACAATTATGATGGAAGAATGGATGAACATTGATGCAGAAATTACAAAAGAACTAGTGCAATCTATTCCCAGACGTTTAAAAGCTGTTGTTGATGCTAAAGGATATCCTACTAAATATTAATTTAACGAAAAATTAGAATATTTTCTTATAAGTAGAGATTTTTTTACAAGTGTTCGATGACTGTTGTGGGATAAAGTTTTTGTTACTTTTTGATTACTGGTTTCTTAAAAATAAAGTTTTACTATGTTTTTAAAATATTTCATGTAGTTTTGTTAAGAATAGATTTTACATCTTATTGTTAAATACGCATTCTGAAATATTCATTTTAATTAATGGATAGACCCCTATTTCATTGAAAATCGTAAGTGTACGAACACTTTTGGGAGCCACTGTAAATAATGAGGCATATTTGGTGGATTTCTGCTGATTCTAGTGAGGTGCTCTGATATTTTAATGAAAAAATATCATCAAGTTTCCTTACCTGTGAAATATTTTTATTGGTCAGCAATCACAAAATCCAGCACAAAAATTAGAGACAAAAAGCTTTGTTTTTCAGTTGTTGAGGTGGACACGTTCAAAATTAATATAGTGCAAATTATCCCGGGCCGTGATTTATAGGCTCAGGGCATAAAATAGTATTTTCCTGCAACCTGACAAAAACCGCCCTAACCGACGCTATTTGATGGGTTAAAATGTGTTAAAACAAAAACGAAAAATGTATTTCCCAACTGGTTGCTACTTGGAGTAGCGTTTTTAAAACCAATGTAGTTTTGTTTATTTCCAGTTATTCTTGTAAAATTCATTTTTAACTCTAAGTAGTTATCTAGCATAATGATAATATTTTTATATTCATTATTTTACTAATAAATTAGTTTTATTTTTTTTAACCGAGCATCCGCCCAACCCCCCTCTCGGCCAGCTGTGTACTGCACCTCGCTTGGGGTCGTAAGATTCCTTTGTGTCGGCGTCCACCCCGTTTCGCCGACACAAAATTTCCTTCCCCCCTTTTTTTCCCGTTCAAGCTTCCCTTTTGAGATATTTAGGGATTTCAAGTCGAAGAGGGTTGGTGGGTTCGACATTGCAGGAAATAGCTCTGGGAACTAGATTGCAGGCACAAGTGCACAAACACATGGTGAACTTGAATTTTTTGATTTTGCGTCGAATTCTTCGGTTTGCGTCTAATTTCTTGGGTTTTGCGTCGAACTTCATTGATTTTGAGATAAAATGAGCGACATTTCTTTCATTAAATCAAAACGTGGCGGAAATTTAGTGCAGTACCAAAATTTCCTTTTCCGCATAGAAAGAAAAAGAGAAAATTTGAGCTACTGGAAGTGCTCCTCGGATTCAAAATGTAAAGCTCGTATAGTTTTACAGAAAGATATTTTTAAGAGTTCCTCCGGATTTCATGCACACGGTGGCTATTAAAGAAATCCAACAAAAAACTTTATCTTCAAAACTGAAAGAAAGAGCCGTCACAGAAATGACAGTTCCAGTTCCAAGAATATATAAGTAACTATATACTTATACGTAAGCCAAAGCATATTTAGTCTATATTACGAACTAAGGAATATTCGACTTCGTCAAAATTGACTCAAGGAGCATTTCAAAGACTTGCAAATCTGGAAATGACTCATTTTGATAAAAAGCCCTTTAAAAGATATTTTTTCCCCTACCTTTAATATTTACTTTTCTAATACCACCAAGTTTTCATTTTACTTTTCATTATATATTTTAAATGCATTTTATTCCAATATTTACATATTTTTAAAATATTAATACACCCCAAAAAAATTCCAATTTTTGTTCGATTTTTGGTAATTTGAAAGTCCACCATCCCCTTAAGACATCTAGATTTCTTCTTTATGAGTATGCAGAGCAGTGGTGTAGCTACATATTCAGCGCCCTGGAGCAAATACAATCAGTGCGCCCCCTTGTTTCTCGGAAGAGTTCTGGCGAAATTTGTTTTCTATCTGATCCTCTTATTTAGATTTAAAATCTTACTTAATAACACTTAAATTGAAATTAAAGACATTTCAACATTAAGATATTCAATTTAATAAATATTACTATAATAATAAAACAAATTATTATTCTTTAAGTACGGAGTACCTACTAATATTTACTACATATTTTATAAACTGTATAGTCAAAATGCACTTATACATGTTTAGTTTCCACATAAAAACTTGTCGTTTTCTCACTTTTTCGTTTGCAAATCCATCAATCAATTTCTCCAGATAAAGTTGGAAAGTTATTGTTTTTCAATTTATATAGTGGTCAATGAGTTAAGACGGTGTTGTGACATGATGCTTCTAAAATGTTTTGATTAATTTAAGCTTTGAAAAACTTCTTTCTGCTGTCGTCATCGTCACCGGTAAGTGAAAATATCAGGCAAGCTGTAATTATGTCAAAGAAGCTACTTGAGTCTGGGGTGTGAATTAAAAGTAGTTCAGCAATTTCGCGTATTAAAGTAATTTGTTTTAATTGAATATAAAAGCACATTTTAAATCGAAGCAATTGAGGTCCAAAATTAGGTGAAATATTGGAAAGATATGCCGATTGTAACAATTCTGATCCTTCCAGAATACTTTTATCAAGTGACGCGGTGAGATATGCAAGTGATAAACATTTAAAAAGTGTACATAACTGTCAAATGGATTCAAATCTAATAGTAAATTGATTAATTATTAAATCCATTACTTTATAAAACACCTCGACTTTGAAATATGGTTCACTGTCTTCAATGAGTTCATCTACTTGTAATTAAGCAAAGAATCTTTTCACAAGACTCATCTTTTTTGGGGAAAACAAGGTTTAATATTCCATACAGCTGATAACTCAAGGGTATCGTTTTTTAACAAACTCCCAATTATTCCATAAGTTCTGGAATTGGGTTAGGAGTGACGAAAGCATCTCAGCGGATTTCTCTATATCTTCATGAGTACCTTGCAGCATTTTCGAGACTGTATTAATAGGTTCGAGTATTTTACTTTGCACAATTATCAAAATAATTGTTCTAAAAATTTTTCTTTGTCAGACGAGTCTATTTCTATATCAATGTGTTGTGGAAGAATTTCACTTTCTGTTTGAATTGTTTCAGGCGCAGAAATATTCCTAATGTCTGTATCTGTTTTGTCTGGAGAATTATTGCCTTGAGCTTGCGATTTGTTTCCACTAAAATTCAACGAGTGTATTATTTGAATCGACCGTTTTAAAAAATGTTCATATTTTAGCAACTTTCATTAAAACTTCCTTTTCGGCTTCTTACATTTCTATTCTTTGTTTTCTAAACTGAGCCCCACTTAGTTTTTTTTTTTGACATCTCTAAGTACCTACAATACATATATAAATATATGGTATTTATTAACA
>OU015503.1:16555316-16592816 GCA_907164885.2 Dolomedes plantarius | reverse complement strand
TAACATTGTGGTGAGCGAATCAAATAGGGTTAGTACATAGCAGCCTTAAAACATTATATTTTAAATAAAAAATTATTAAATATATTTAACCGTGATACTATTCACTCCTTATGATATGCTATTGTAATTTTTAAAAAAATCTTTGATCTTGATGTGGTTGAATATTTTTCTTTCGTTTTATTTTTCACCACATGTAGATTCAATTTTGACGTCAGTAAGACAGGAAAAATAACAGCGCACTAAACAACAAAATTTAAAACTGCCTTTTGCGATCGAATAACAGCATGCTCCTGAAATTCAAATGAGCAAACTGGAGTTAATACGAAAAAGGAATATTCAGAACAATGGAAAAATGCGTATTAAATTTTGCCTTTCAAAAAGGATGTTGTAATTTGTCAGTAAAATCCTACCGCTTTACACAAAAGGGTGAGAATTTTCAAGAATGTAACAGGATATGTCAGCAATTATTATGGAATATGCGTTTTCAAATTACGTGGGATTAAAATGGCGAAATGCAATTAAGTCCTGCGAAGTATATTTTGATTTTTAATCACTTACTTTAGTACTTAATTTTATTCTTGTGTGCTTTCAAAATATACTAATTTGTTTTACTGGTAAGGTTTAAAATTATATTTTTTTCACATTATATAGGTATTATTAAACTTAAATTTAGTTAATTTAAAACTCGCTGTCGATTATTTAAAATTTCTCCTAGTATATCTATCTATCTATCGATCTATCTATCTATCTATCTATATATATATATATATATATATCTATCTATCTATCTATCTATCTATCTATCTATCTATCTATATATATATATATATATATATATATATATATATATATATATATATATATTGATTGTTCCATTTTCTGGTTTCGATGGGATTGAATAAAATCTCTTCAGAAAGTGCACACAAAATAAAATTTATTATTCTGTAGATTCTTCAGGGGCATACACAAATACTAACAGAAGACACGTAACAACTGTCTTATATACAACAAAAAACTCTAGAAACACAAGTCAGGATACAGAGTCTTCAATACAATATAAGCCTAACGCACTTTCAATACATTCAATACGCAGCAGACAAGAACACTGAGTTCCAATGCCAATGTCATGTATATTTATAGACTTCCAAAGCGCCCCCTATCGGCCGCCAGCCAGAAATCTCCAGAACGTTTGAGAGATGTCTATAAGGTTGGCGACCATTTGGTACCTTATCGCAAAATTTGGCGAAATATTGCAAAATTTGGAGACCAAAATAAGTCACCAAATGCATCAACAATTTAGCGATAACTCTCAAATTTGACAAGGTTACCATAGACTCCTAAAATTCGTAACATTATATATACATATACGCTGAGTGGCCAATTTATTATGACCACCTGACAATTTTATGAAAATGAACAATGACGTTACGTTGTTGCTGCCAGAGTCACTAAAAGGTTACTGAGAAATTCACCAAATGGTTGCGAATCGTAAACACAGCCTATCAAACACTTAAAATCCCCAGATCAGTTTAAACGAAATCTGTTTTCCCCTATCTCTTCTTATTTTATCTATGGTATTCTCACGCGTATGGTTCAATAATGTATTGTTTTTGTTTAATTCAGTTGACGAACTCAGAGTTTAGGTGTCAAATAAGATAATTTGAATTCTAAAAATTTTAGATTTACAAAAAGGGTGAAAAGTGCTATACTTGTCAAAAAATTTATCTCTAATCTATATATATAAAACAGATCCGTAACTGACTGACTGACTGACATATAACGCACAGACCAAACCACTGGATCTAAAGGGCTGAAATTTTGCATGGCGATTCTTCGTATAATTTAGGGGTGCACTAAAAGAGATTTTTGAAAAATTCTTCTTAGATTTTTTAAAAATAAATTATTAAGCTGTAACTGTAGCATTCTTTAAAGTTTGCATTTAAAATAATAATCCGAGGGTTATAAAATTTATATCACAAGAAAGATCATAAAAATTCCTTTAAAATGAAATCTTTTTCGAATCTTTACCTTCATTTTCTGATTTTTGTTGAATTTGTAAACACTAATTTTTAGAATTTAATCTATTAAATGCTGATCACCTGATTTCTTTTTGTGATAATTTACACTAATTTTATGTCTGGTGCATAACAAGGAAGTAGACAAAAAAAATATTTCTTTTCTTCCTAATGCGGTAGACGATTGGACATTATCCAAAAAAAAAATGTAAAAGAAATGTTCCTCAAACTGTACTATATTCTTTAGTATGTTCTATTAGATTTAATTTGAATATTTTCTTCTACATTATTTTGTCTATAAAAATATCCGTTATGGTATTTTATGAATATATTTTATTTACATCTGGAGGTGCGGGGTCAAGTGTTCCGGTCTCGTCACTTGACTCGGTTCAAAATTACGAGATCGGTCACTTAGCCAAGTCGGACTCCAATCCTTTTGGTGCTATTAAGAACCGGAGCCGCACCTTCATCGCCCATAGCCTTCGGTACTTGACTTGATGTTACATGTCGGTCAAGGGGCAAAAGCAACAAGAACAACAATGAATATATTTTTTCGTTTTTTACATCAATTACATACACTGATCGTTGTATTTATTATAAATACTAGCTGAAAACCCTCACTTCGCTACGGAGTATATTCAAATTAAATACAGCGGTCAATGTATGCAATTAATGCCAAAAAAATAAATATATATATTTGTGCCGAAGTCTTCAACGATCCTTAGCGTGGTGCTATCTATACTTATATATAAAGAGAGAGCGATTTTGTACGTGGAGGGTAATCTTCAGAACCACTGTACCTATTTGAAAAATTCTTTCACTGTTTGAAAGGTACAGTATTCCAGATGGACATAGGCTATATATTATGTATATCTGATCAGTAGAAATAAAGTTAGGGGCTTAATCCTAACAATCTCCATTGTTACCGCTACTGTCCTCTACCGCTTTTTGTGCCGAAGTCTTCAACGATCCTTAGCGTGGTGCTATCTATACTTATATATAAAGAGAGAGCGATTTTGTACGTGGAGGGTAATCTTCAGAACCACTGTACCTATTTGAAAAATTCTTTCACTATTTGAAAGGTACAGTATTCCAGATGGACATAGGCTATATATTATGAATATCTGATCAGTAGAAATAAAGTTAGGGGCTTAATCCTAACAATCTCCATTGTTTCTGCTACTGTCTTCTACCGCTTATAATAAAGACGACGATCAATGTATAAAATTGATGTAAAAATATATAAATATATATTTATAAAAAATCGTAAGGGATATTTATTTTTTTGGATAATATCCAATCTAATCGTCTGCTGCATTAGAAAGAAAAAAATATATTTTTTTGTCTATTTAGTTGTTATGCACGTGACGATAAATTTATTGAAAGTACCAGAAAAAAGAAATCACGTGATCAGCATTTAATAAATTAAATTCTAAAAATTAATTTTTAAAAATTCACCAAAAATCAGGAAATGGAGGTAAAGATTTGAAAAAGATCTCATTTTAAAGGAATTTTATGATCTTTCTCGTGATATAAATTTCATAACCCTCAAATTATTATTTTCAATGCAAACTTAAAAGAAGTTACAAAAACAGCTTAAAAATTTAATTTAAAAAAATCCAAGAAGAATTTTTAAAAAATCTTTCTCAGTGCACACCTACACCATAAGAAGAATCGCCATGCAAAATTTCAGCCCTTTAGGTCCAGCGGTTTGATCTGTGCGTTGTATGTCAGTGAGTCAGTTACGGAACTGTTTTATATATATAGATATATATATATACATATTTTTGAGGTAAGTACGGAGTATGCGGTTTCAGCTAGTCTATGTATATAAAAGCTTAATATCACTCACTGATGATCACTATATCTCTCGAATCATAAGTTCAATGGAAGCTGAAATTGGGCATGGTGGTTCCTCTTAGTTTATAGGTTCTCACTAAGAAATCATTTTTAGAAACTGAAATTTTAGGGTGTAAAAGGGGCTTAATATAGCTTTTTAAAAAATTCAAACTTTGAGGAGGTTAGCAGGGGTTTAATTCCCTAAATTGGAAAAAAAAGTCTAATCCCGTATTTAATATAATGTCGGTTCATGGTCGTTAGATTATGAGGAGAACTGGTCTGAGGAAAGAGACAACTTTAATGCTAAAGTTAATTTAAATTAAATGAACCTGTTGGGTGTGGTCTAACGATCTTACTTCAATGGACTGTATTAAATTATGTAGACATGAAGAAACACAGTAGCATAGCCGTTCGAGTTTAAAGATAAAGTTTGATATTACAAGCAATGTGCATTACTTAGAGCAGGGGTAGCCAACCTTTTTGGGAGGAGTGCCACTATCTGAAAAAAAATATTATGCGTGCCACTTCCAACTTTTCCAACATACAAAAAATATAAAAAGGTGCGCTGTTATAAGGTAGCTGTTATAGGCTACAAGGTGCATATAATCCTGCGCTGTTAATTTCAGTAGCGTATGAGTAGGGTTTTTACAGATTTTGACAAATTATTATTTTTCAAATTTCTTAATTTTTCAATAAGTCTCCGCGTGCCACTGTTAAAACGCCGCCGTGCCACACTGTGGCACGTGTGCCGCGGGTTGGCCACCCCTGACATAGAGTAACAAAACAAAAGCTAGATATTAGAAAAGTAGCTATATACTGCTATCACTATGAGTGTGCCTAACGGTGAAAATGCGTGGCAGAAATTAATAATTATAAGATAAAAAGCACTTTTTATATACAATTTTTTAAATTACCTATTGAATCATATAAACTTGACAATTCTATGTATTGATAAATACTTTAAAAAAAATTTTTTGATGAATTATCCCATCAACTTGAAAGAAAAATGAAGTTAATTGGAAGTTAACTTGCGTTTAACTTTTCGTTCCCGTCCCGATCGATAGATGGCTGCACAAGTCTACAAAACAAAATTAATTGAAAAAGAATTCAATTCTGCTTAAAGGTGGTTAAAAGTATTAAAAGAATGCATTGTCATCGTGTTCTGAGCTATTCTAAAAGTTTCAAATGTCTAGCTAGTAGGGAAGTTAGTTAAAAATCGATTGCAAGATTTGTACCTGACAAACACACACACACAAATAAACAAACAAGAAAGCGAGTTAATAAAAACATGGTAAAAATTCATACACAGAACGTGTGTTCACCACTTAACACTATAAGCGCCAGAGAAGTCATTCTGACTGTTTTCGTTTTCCAGATTGGATTCCTAATAAAACCCGCTATCTTAAGCACTCATAATTTTTTGAGTTTTCCTAAAAAACCTCAAAAATTATTGATATCAAATATTAATCGAATGAAATTGAAATTAACAAAGTTATTTGTAGTTATACCTAGAAGCGCCAAGAGCAGTCAAATTTACTGCTAGTAAAATTGGATAGATTCATCCTGTTTTCTCTCGAGTAAAACCCCTTTTCTTGGAAAAATATTGCCCCTAATTCCTTTCTTTCACTGATTCTTTACAACAGGAAATACTCCCCCTTCCCTCTCCCCCTCTACTGTCTATCCCTTTTTGGAGAAATGTAACACTTCATAGTGTCCAGTAGTTGAGTCAGCTTATCTTTTTGCGGCATTTCAATATTTCAAGCGTACAATAATGGCCACTCGAAAACCGCGATATTTTAGTCCAGAGGAAATTGTACAACTTTTACAAGATATATCTGAAAATGAATCTGATGTTCAAGAACATAGTATTGATGATGATATGGATTACGAGCCTCCACAAAACTTTGAAGCAAAAAGTAGTTCTAGGGATTCTGAAGAAAGCATGGACGAGCAAACCTCGGGTATGGAATAATACATGGAGTCCTCCTTTTTTTCAAGAAACAATGTCTCACAATCGTTTACGGGATATAAGGAAAAACCTAAGGTATGATTTGAAGTCAACTAGGACTCAGCGTTTGGAAACTGATAAGTTTGCTCTGTGTTCTGACGTTTGGAATAGATTTATAGAGAACTGTGCTGGTTCATATAAGTCAAGAGAAAATCTTCTTGTGGATGGACAGTTATTTCCATCCAAAGCCAGGTGTAAATTTATGCAGTATATGCCGAATAAACCCGACAAATTTGGTATAAAATTTTGCATGCTAGTTGATGTAAACTTGAAGTTTATGTGTAATGCTTTTCCATATCTTGAAAAAGATAAATCAAGGGATGAAATTCACTAAGGGATGAAATCCTTCCTGAAAATGTAGTAATGCGTCTTATAAGCCCTTATCTGAATACAGGTAGAAATGTGACAGCGGACAACTATTTTTCCTCACTATCATTGGCTAAAAGACTTGAAAGGTAAAATACAAGTTTTGTGGGCATAGTAAAAAGACATCGAAAAGAAATTCCGCATGAAATAAGGAAATCAAAAACCCAGCTGTATGAAACTGTTTTACTAAAGAAGAGAAAATACAAAGAGGGTTAATCAAGGTAAAACGAATAAAAGTGGTCTTGCTACTAGGTACCTTGCATCCTGATGTAAATGTAGAATCACATAATAAGAAGAAACTTCCAGAGACAGTCGAGTTCTACAACAAAACCAAATGTGGAGTTGATATTGTTGAGCAGATGACGCGTAAATATTCCGTACGGGCTGATTCACGTAGATGGCCAGTGCATGTATTTTATAATGTGCTGGATTTGGCAGGATAAAATGATAATGTTATTTACAGAGATTTAATTGGTAAAAATATTTCAAGGCATAGCTTCTTATTTCAATTAGTGGAGGAGTAAAGACAGTTTCATTTGAAGATGAAAACAAGCTCAAGATTGCCTCACGAAATTTCCAACACTAGCATTAGGATCTTAAAGAAAAAACGTTAATGCCAGATTGGACATTTTAACAACAATAAAACAAGTGATGTGTGTAAAAAGTGTTCATATTATGTGTGTAAAAAAGGCACTTCCAGCGTTGAAAAAGTTTTGATGTGTAAAAATTGTGAAAAGCAATAAAATGTGTTTTATTAAAGGTAAGTAAAAATTTATATAAAAAATTATTTTTTTAAATAAACCGTTGTTTATTAAAGAAGTTCATTAAAGATATAATTAAAAATAATGAAAAGTATTTCAAAGTTGTATAGACATTTGCAATTTAAGATATGCATTAAATTCATTGAGCAGTCAATTTGACTGCCGTTGGCGATTCTAGGTAGGGAGAAAGTTTGGCTTTTCTAGTGTTAACCTTTTCCTTATGGGGTAGGATGGCATGTATCCCAAGAATACGGGCTCAAGAATGAATATATATATATATATATATATATATATATATATATATATATATATATATATATATATATATATATATATATATATATATGTATATATATTTATTTATATATATATATATATATATATATATATATATATATATATATATATATATATATATAATACATATCTATGTATATTTATATGCATATATATATATATATATATATATATATATATATATATATATATATATATATCTTAATGGCCGTTCTTACAAAAGGGTGCAAACTTTCTTGTTCTAAAAAGGGGCCCCGTAAAAATGGCCCCGTTAAAAAATGGGCCCCGTAAGCTAAAGGTTATAGCAAAATTCAAACTGTTCGCGGTTCCGCACAACAAACATGCAAATGTGAATTCAATTAAATTCTAATCAAGATGGGTCACGGTTATAAGAACCGATACTTATGTATTCCGTAGTGAAGCACGGGTATTTAACTAATGATATTATACAAGTAAAATGCTCTATTTTTATAATACAGTTTTATATACATTTTATATACAGTTTTATAACAGTTTTATATGCAGTTTTATAATACATTTTTAAAATCTTTATTTTTATTTGATATCATTTGGTAATGATCTGGGTGATCAGTATTTTGTCACCCTAATATTCACTAGCCATAAAACAAAACAAAAGTGAAAGTAGGGGAAAATAACTTAACGCGGCTGTGTACTTTGACAGTAACTGTGGAGCGCCGGTTTTTTTTTTCTAATGAAGATCCAGAGCCGCTTACTACGGCGGGCCGCCCTAACATAGTTACCAGTCGTGCATCAACGCATTAAAAAAAAGGGCGCAATATTCGACGAAATTTGTTATTTAAAATCAATTTATTTCGTTTTTTCGAAACCATAGAAACCGTAATAAGAAAAATTATCCCTTTTGATAGATTAAACTTTCCAGCTGTATTATATATTTACCTATTTTTTTCATAAAAAGAAAATTATTTGCTTTTAAACCATATTATACCACATTTCTTTTCGAATAAGTCCTTCTCGCTCCCGTCAGAATTACGGGATGAGGTTTCACCCTCTGTTTTTCGTGCCCCGTGATATTTCAGGTTTGGAGTGTTCAAAAGTAACACACCAAAAAATTGAAAAAAACCCATTTCATTTACCCTGAATTTTTTTTATTTCTTATTTTACATACCAGATGGCAGCACCAAACTATTTATAATGTAATTGGGTTTTTTTTAACTACATGTGGCAGATCAAGAAATACATAAATGGAATCCCCTGGAAAAAATAGGCACTTTTTTACTGCTTTTTTTGAAAATTATACGATTGTAAGTGGTTAAATTATGAAAAAAATATTCGTGTCTCTTTTGAAAAATGAAAATTATGTAGTTGTTTCTAATGTCCCATGACCAGGAATTTCAGACCAGGTCCATACAGGCTTCGAGCTGAAGTGCGCGGATCCGGTTTATATAGCACCACAAGGTTTGGAGTCCGTCTTAGCTAGTTGCCAGCTCAATTTTGACCGAGCAGCCCCTAGAGGCAAATCTGGAGGGATCGCACCATCTACCACCTTCTCTGACCTCATAGAGGGACTTTCCAGTCTACGGATTTAGCGTGTCCATATCCGGCCTAGACACGGAGGTATTTCATAGTGCGTGTCGGGATTCGATCCGAGCACCATCAGCACCGAAAGCCGACTCTCTACCACAAGGCTACCTCTAGCCCAATGAAAATTATATATACGTCAAGAGTTTCTTTCTGAGTTATGAGCTACAATATGTTTTATAAAGCTTCCAACGCTGAGTGAAAATTAGTGAGAAACTTCTCTGTGTAGGTTAGCACTGACTTGATCAGATCCAATATGGCGGATATCCAGAATGCTTAACAGACAAACGAACTCAAAGTTTTAATGTCAAACAAGACAATTTAGGCTTCTGAAAATACTTTGAAAAAAGATTTGTGTAAAAAGATAAAAATTGCTGAACTTGTCAAAATTTTTCTTCATAACGTTTCTATATAAGTTGTGTATTTTTATAATAATGAAACGCAATATCATCATTTGCTTTTACTTGGTGATCCACTATCGAGAAGCGTTATTTTGTTACCGTAATACCCCCGAGACAAAAAACAAAAATAGATTCTAAAAGAATGAAAATTTACTTTACAATTTCGACATTATCCAAAAAAAAAAGAAAAGAAAAAACCTTAATGCATATTCATCGTAATATTTGTTTTCATGCTTTGAGACGCTGCAACATGAAGTGGATTTCATTTTCAGCCTCCCGTGGGAGATATCAACCGTAATCGAGCGCATACGCGGAATTCCTTCGTGCATGTTACCTCCAAAAAAGCGTCTTTACACTTTATGGGAATTCATACGTATCAAGTGTCAAACAACTCGAAAAAAAACACATCCATTTTCGCGTAATAACCATCTGCAAGTCTAATAAATGTAAACTTGAAAATAAAAATACATTATATGGGTTGGAAAACTTTTTAAGGAGATTAGTAACTCATTTTGGAATATTCAAAAGCGTATTAATTTTTCCCTAATTTAAAACACTTGCAACTGAGCTTTTAGAAGGAAATAACGAAAACAGACTGTCTTTATGAACGAACCATGAGCAACACAGATGAACTGCAATTTCATGCTGTTCTGATTACTGTACATCTATACTTTATGTAGAGCAATATTACTTAGAAAAGTGGGGCTTCAGGTAGCCTAGTTGTAGCCCGTCGGCTTTCGTTGTGGATTGTGCTCAGATCAAATACCATTGAATACCCCTGTGTCTAGGCCGAATATGAGCACGTTAAATCCGTAGACTGGAAAGTCCCTCTATGAGGCCAGAGAGGAAGGTTGAGGGTACGATCCGAACAGATGTCATCCATGGTGGTGCTCGGTCAATATTGAAGTGGCACCTGGCTTAAATTGGACTCCGACCCTTGTAGTGCCATTATAAACAGTAGCCACCACCAGCCCGCTTGCCTATATGTACCTGGTCTGAAATACTTCCTGCTAGGGGGCATTATAAACGACAACAAAAACAACTTAGAAGCGTGGTCGGTAAGAGGATTTGCTGCTTTTCCAAAACACGTTGTGTCACAGATGAATACAAAAGGTAGAATACAGTGGCGCCAGGAACAGAAGACATGGAGGGACTATGGACGACGTGGGAAACAGTTGTAAGGTACACACAAGATTCGATTCACAAGAATCGAACTTTTGAGTGAATGATTTAAAGAAGCTGCTTGAGATATGCTAATTTCGGCATACGCGCTTAGTATAAATACCATGCAGCGTCATTAATAAAAAAAGGTGGTGAGGGTTGAAGAAGGTTGTTAAAGTTGATAGATAAGCGATAGGGAGCTACGAGGTATGCAGCTCCAGTACTATCCTGAGCTAGTGCTTAGGGGACCCGAAGTTTACGTGGCAGTACTGCTGGTTTGACTTACTGTTCGTGAGTATTGAAAAATATATTGTTCTTGAAAGCTGTATTTATATATTCCGTACAAGTGGTACGTATACTTATTGCTGTAAAAGCAAAGTCTATATGTGCAACGAATTCAATAAACATTGTTTCATGTATAAACTGTGTTTGTATCAAATTCATTTAGAGGGCCACTTCAAATTATATACACCCAAGTCTGGGTAGAAGTGAGCTATATTCTCTATACAGTTTCCGCGAAAAGAAAAAAAATAGTTTCAAAAGCCACCAATATGGGAATATATGGCGCTGTTGTTGTCGGCGCACGCGAAAATTTGCACAAAACTTTAGTAAATCATCAAAATGCAAATTCATGACTACGTAGTCAACAGCAGCACGAGTATTTCAAGCTATAAAGATAAGGGGTGAATACCGAAAAAGTTGTAATATGCAGACAAATGAATAAGATAAAAATTTCGCTGCTACACCGCTTTATGCAGCAAATTCTCTTCTCCCACCTCCAATGTGATCAAAGTCCTGGTGGACGACACATTGCATCCTGAACACTACGTCCTCGACGGCCGAGTGTAACATGTCATCAGAAATGTTCATCACAGTTCGGGATATGTTATCCTTTATGGCAGCCAAATTTGAGACTCCAACAAGATACACCTTTGACTTTAAATAATCCCACGGAAAGAAGTCTCATGGGTTAGGTGCGGAGAGCGAGGTGGTCATGCAAGTGGAACAAAGCGACTGATGACCCTTCCTTCTGTAAAGCTATGGCGCGTCAGATTCCGCACCGATTTTTACAGCCGAAAACAATGATGTTGCTGTCGACTACGTAGTCATGAAGTTGCATTTTCATGCTTTATGCAAATTCTCGAGTGCTTCGACAAATAACAGAGCCATATATTCCCCTATCGGTGAGTTTTGGAACTGGTTTTTTCCCCCGGAAACTCTTTCCTATGTCGTCCTTAGTCCCTCTATTAATTGTGGTGTAATTCCAGCTGATAGATCGCGCTGCAGATGGCTCTGGATAGTGTCAGTTTAATAAAAATCACCATATATATATATATATATATATATATATATATATACAGAAGGTCGTTCGCACTTCATGGAAACGATTTTGATAGTTAAGTTTTACGTATAAATGCCGTATTGTGTGCGGCGATTTGCTTCAATCTGATAGCCATAATTCTTGACAATAGCTCTAGATTGAATTTTTCCTGAAAGTAAATTTTTCCTTTGTACTGTTATGTCAATTTTACACCATTCCTCTTGGATCGTTTTCCAAAGTCGGTTCAGTGTTCTTGTATGCCACTTTCCTAAGGCTCGTTTAAATAAACCGAAAGCGCAAAAGTCCATTGGACACTCGTCAGGTAATTTTACAGGTATTTCATTAAATGGGATACACTTTATTCCTGTTTGTGATTCTTTCTTTGCTAAATAAGCGGCAGTAAATTAGACGTGTGACTAGAGACTTTGTTCATATGTAGCTCATTTTTATCAATGCTCTAAACATATAAGGTTAAAATTTCTTCAAAAATTGGTTCTAAAATTTTCTGCTGATAGTAGAGTGAACGAATTTTGGCTTTACTTGAGACTTTTTTGATTTTTAATTTGCCGTTGTAACAAAATCCTGCAACTATCATAAATACCTTTGGAAACTTTTTTATACATTGACGAAGCCATTTCGTACGGTCATTCCCGTCAGTAGAGCAATAGAAAATTGATCCTTTTTTTATTACAGTCACTTGAATACACCCATGCCTCATCAACGGTTACCACAAATTTCCCTTTTTCAGCAGCTAGGTGTTTTTCATATAATTTTCTACAATTGGTTTTTCTTTCAGCAATATGCTTTCAAAATCAGATGAAATTTAGGATTAAACAACTTTTGTAACTTCAAATCTTTATGAATGATTTTACTTACAGTGCCAGAAAATATTCGTAGTTTCGATGCAATGGATCTTTGAGTCGGCGGATTTCCTTTTAGGATCAGAGACTTCAATTCCTTGATATTTACCTGAGTTCGAACAGTCTTAGGACGAGGTTTCGCGATGATGTTTTCTTTTTTACTTTCAGTTAGACGCTTTTTTCCTTTCAAATTTAATATATTATAAATACCTGTTTTGAAACGCCATATCAACGATTTTTACACCGCTTTATAACTTGTTTTTAGGAACCGCTTTATAATTGGATTTTAGGAGCCTTTTTCAAAATAAATCTTTTATTTTACATTCCAATCAGAAGAAAACAGTAGCAGAAGATTATTTTTATCTCAAAATGCAAACGACAAAAATAAATTAAAAAATCGTTTCCATAAAGTGCGAACGACCTTCTGTATATATATATATATATATAAACGAGGGCTGTCCGTAAAGTATCCGAACTGAAGGTATAAAACATAATACAGACAACGCTCTGCGTGGGCACGCTAATTAGCATGTTTAAACATATGTAAACTTGTTATGTTGGCAATTATCCAAGCACTGCGAAGCGCGGTTCTCTTGTAGCAATAACGAAAAGTGAACGCAGTGGAAGTCTGGTGTCGGGTTGGATCATGACGGAATCTACTGATCAGCGTGTTTGCATCAAATTTTGTAATAAAATTGGAAAAACGATAACCGAAACGTTCGATTTGCTTAAGAAAGCATACGGTGATGATGTTATGGGCCGAACTCAAGTGTTTCAATGGTTTAGACGTTTTAAAGATGGAAGGGAATCTGTGGAAAGTGATGCACGATCAGGGCGTCCATCAACATCGAGAAATGATGTCAAAGTGGAACAGGTTCGTACTGTGGTGCGATCAGATCGGCGAATGACAGTTCGAGAGATTGCGGGAGGTGGACAGACCATCGAGGGATGGACAAACCATTAATAAAGAGTTCTACCGTGATGTGCTCAGGCGACTTCGTGATTCCGTGAGGAGGAAACGACCAGCAAAGTGGAAATCTGGGAAATGGATGCTTCACCACGATAATGCCCCTGCTCACTCCTCACATGTGGTTCAAAAATTTTTAACCAAACATGGCACCGTTCAAGTCCCGTAACCTCCCTACTCACCAGACCGCGCTCCATGCGACTTTTTCGCATTTCCAAAGCTAAAGAAAACGCTTAAAGGACGACGGTTGGAGGATGTGACGACCATCAAACAAAAAGCGATCGAACAGCTGTTGACCATTCCAAAGAACGACTTCCAATCCTGCTTCCAAGAGAGGCAACAACGTTGGGCTAAGTGTGTTGCTTCTCAAGGACGATACTTTGAAGGGGATTAAACTGAAGTATGTATATCCATTATATTTTTTAGTTATAAATTAAATTCGGATACTTTACGGACAGCCCCCGTATATATATAGTATTGCTTGCAGCAAAAATCAGAAAATGTCTCATGGTAACTTATCAGGATAAAAAAGCAAGTTAACATAGTAGCTTAGGAGAATCGCAGGTATCGTAAATTAGAAAAGCACATTTGACTTAACATATATGCAATTCAACCCTGTATTTAAGCTTCATTGTAAATTTATCATTACTGCTGAGAAGTACTTGTTTATGCTTACTAAAGCAAGACGCTATTCAAAATAACTTTACCACTAACTTATAGTGCTCAAAATTTTCAGTGAATCACTTTAAATCAATACACAAATCATGAAGTTTTAAATTCAATCATGCAGAATTGCATTTGACATCGCACGAATAGTTGTCAATAGTTATTACCGTTTCTGCGTAAAGGAACAATGAAATAAGACTTCGCCAGGTTGGAAGCAAAATACAATAAACCGTAGTTATTATGAATCCCAAACAATACAAATTTACCAATAGTTAACAATCGCTCTTTATCAGCGATCTAGCATTGTACATTGTTTAACTTGCAATGACTTTACAATGTTGAAAACCGAACAATGAAATCTCACTCGATTCGGTTATAAATTACAGATCTCGCATTTTCAGAAGAATACTCCAGATTTAATTTGCGCACATTCAGAGCAGACAGGTTCACGCTAAGTAATATTTAAACAGAGAAAATTTTCAGGTAGACAGCAACAGGAATATATGTATGCACAAAAATATCTGAGAAAGGCGTTACTATTAAGGTATGACACGATATATTTGTTTGTGTGAAAGATTAAAAATTTTTAAGAAAATCTATAATTATATTTTAGAGAACTATTATTCCAAACCAATTCCATTTTAAATATTGATTTAATTTCCGACAAAAGTTGTTAGCGGGTAATTTCCATTTATTGAATTTTCGATTGGGTCTGAAGAAGTTGCCAAGTGTAAACTAGAGTCTCTGTTCAATACTTTCTGTAATATATTCTTCTAAATTCCAATGCCGAAGAGTTTCAATTCATTTTAGATATGATTTATTGGGGCTTTGTATTGAATTAAAACAAAGAACTTCTTTATTTCCCCCCCCCCCGGTATTCAGATGAATTTTAATCAAAACATGTCTTCGTAACTCAACTGGATATTGTATACTTGAGAGTAATTCAAACACTTCCAGACATAAAAATGCTTCTTCTACTTCAGTTACAAAATCTTAAATATTAAAATCCTTATATAGGTTTAAGAGGCAAGTACATAAATTAAAATTTTAAGTCAGCAGTTTTGAAATATACTGGGAAATACAGGCCAAAGTCATTGGAGGATTTTTCCTCCAATAAAAGTTGTTTCTTATGCAGCTATAAGTCTAACAATTTTTTTCCCGTGTTTATTGGATATCGCAGTATTTAAGCAGAATGAATTGATTTTTCGCAATTTGGCCCCGCCCTATGATAATATACCTTTGTCTTGGTAAATACGCATAGCAGCTATTTTATAGGGGCTAGATGTAGTCTAGTGGTAGCTCGTCGGCTTTCGATGCTGAGAGTGTTCGGTTCGAATCCCGACAAGTGCCGCTAAATATATTCGTATCCAGGACGGATATGGGTACGTTAAATTCGTAGACCGTTAAGTCTCTGTATGAGGTCAGAGAGGGTGCCATCTTCCCAGATTCCACCCCTGGGGGAGCTCTGTGAAAATTGAGGTGTCACTTCGCTAAATCGGGCCCCGGTCCTTGTGATTCCATAATAAACTGGAGCCTCACCCCTCACCACGCTAGTCCATATGAACCTGGTCAAGAAAAAAAATTCCATCCAGGGGGCATAAGAGAGAATAATTACAAGATAAAAATAACTTTTTATATACCATGTTTTTAAATTTTCTGCTGAATTATATAAACTTGACAATTCTATGTATTAATAAATACTTTTTAAAAATTTTTTGATGAATTATCCGATCAACTTGAAAGAAAATGAAGTTAATTGGAAGTTAACTTGCATATAACTTTTCGTTCCCGTTCCGGCCGATTGATGGCTTCACCAGTCTACAAAACAAAATTAACTGAACATATCTGAAAATTAATTTAATTCTGCTTAAAGATGGCTAAAGGTATTCAAAAAATGCACTGCCATCGTGTTCTGAGCTATTCTGAAAGTTTCAAATGTCTAGCTAGTAGGGAAGTTAGTTAAAAATCGATTGCAAGATTTGTAAGGGACAAACACACAAAAAAACAAGCAAGCAAGTTAATAAAAACATGATAAGAACAAGAACGCTATATATCAGCATATACAAGCCACCTCACTGAAATGAAGTGCAGGGTCATGTTCTTCATTAAACCTGATGGTTAAATAAAGAACAACCTCATTTTGAAATATCTTGTGACTTGTCAATAATTATTGTTTATATTGTTGAAATTTTAAAGAATAATTCTCAACCGTAAAAACAAAAAAAAAATCGACTTTACCTTAAAAATTTATCGGTGTTTTACACTCTGCTATTTAATTAAATAACACCTAATAAATTAAAAAATATATTTGCTCACATTTGTACCTAAATAAAAATAAAATTGCCTAAAATTAACATTCGTGCTGTACCGTTACACAGTCACTATTACAAGTGATTTTGATGACAGTGATTTACGACACTCATACATCTTTGCATATAAAAGCCAAATATAACCCACTCACTCTCTGATCACTATATCTTTCGAAACATAAATCCTATGAAGTTAAAATTTTGTATGGTGGCTACGCTTAGGCTCCAGGTGCTTATTTATAAATGTTTGTTAAAAATTAAAATTTTAGGATCTTTAAAAGGGGCTTAAACCTCTACAATAAAAAAACTAACACACCGATCACTGTATGTCTGGCACCATAAGGCATAGGAAGATGAAATTTTGTATGATGGCTCCTCTAAGGTGGTCAGTAATAAAGCTTTTTAAAAGAATCAACCTTCATGGGGGTTAAAAGAGGCTAAAAACCCTTTCAGGGATGGTTGTCTCTTTTTTATTACTATGTTTTTATTAACTTGCTTTCTTGTTTGTTTATGTGTGTGTTTGTCCCTTACAAATCTTGCAATCGATTTTTAACTAACTTCCCGACTAGCTAGACATTCGAAACTTTTAGAATAGCTCAGAACACGATGACAATGCATTTTTAAAATTTTTTTAGCCATCTTTAAGCAGATTTGAATACATTTTCAGTTAACTTGTGGTGCAGCCATCTATCGGCAGCGGACGGGATCTAAAAGTTAAACGCAAGTTAACTTCCAATTAACTTCATTTTATTTCAAGTTGATGGGATAATTCATGAAAAATTTTTTTAAAAAGTGTTTATTAATGCATAGAATTGTCAAGTTTATATGATTCAACAGAAAATTTAAAAACTTGGTATATAAAAAGTTCTTTTTGTCTTGAAATTATGGATCCGTATTTTTCTCGCCCTTGTGTCACTTGCATTCAATGTATTCCAGTTAAATGAGCAGAAAAATGGCTAGTGTTGCCATCTGTTATCAGTTTAAACAAGTAAAATCATTTAAAAAAATTTTTTAAGTTAAAATAATCGAGAAAAAAATATGCAAAAACCTTTTTAGGGGAGATTGTTGGCCCTGAAAGGGTTAAGGGGTCAGGTACCTTTTAAATGCGAAGAGTCTCGACAAACATATCCCTATTTCAATCATTAGTAGTTATAAAAATAATTTAATCAGAAATATGAAAATTTTACTGTGAGTGAAACACTCTTTCTTCTCTTTTAATATAGCTCTCTATTATTCCTAGCTTGAAGAAAAATTAATATTTTTTTTAAATTTCAACCATTGTTTTTTTCAGTGTTATTCCATTGCTCGCAGACAAGCATCTGTATAGTAATGAATATACATTTTTTTTTGTTTTAAAACTAAGTTATATAATATATCTTTAAAATGCCCAATTTTGAAATGAAAATTTTTGGTTATTCATTAAAAAAAAATGTTTTTTTAAGGGGGTCCAGGACACAAAATTCTTCAAATTTTCGAAAAAGTTTTATTGCATTAAAAAATTTTGTGTTCTCTTCCGCTTAAAATGACATTTAAATCATGTTTCTATCTTAGTAAGAACAGGAGATATTAAATTTTCTATGCAACATTCTAATAGCAGCATATCTCTGCTTAAGCCTGTAAAGGGGTTTTCTGCATGATGGGTTTTTTCACCATTTTTCGTCTTTAAATTGTTATGTCAGGAATCGTTAGAGATAAATGGTTCAAACTTGGGACATATCTTTTTCAATTATTTTTCTTTAGTTTTGATTCAGTAAATTTGAAAAAAATACTTACTTTTAAAAATATGATTTTTTAAAAATAAGTTACATCAGTTTTTTTAAAATTTTTTTCTCTAAAAATTTTAAATTTTTTTAAAAATTAATATTAAAAAAAACGCTGAATCGAAATTAAAACTTCTATTTTTCTGTTTAATTAAAAGAAAAAAAATTGAAATTCGACATATAATATTTAAAGTTATATCGATTTTAAATTACCTTCTTTTTAAAAAAAAATTTAATTTTTAAATTTTTAAAAAATTTATGAGAAGTTTTATGGTATTATTTTGCTTACGAATTATATGGTTAACCATCACAAAAACTTCAAAATTTTTAAATTTTTAAAAACTTTATGAGAAGTTTTCTAGTGTGATTTTGCTTACGAATTATATGGGTAACCAACACAAAAACTTCAAAATTTTTAAATTTTTAAAAACTTTTTGAGAAGTTTTATGATGTGATTTTTCTTACGAATTATATGGTTAACCATCACAAAAACTTCAAAAGTTTTAAATTTTTAAAAACTTTATGAGAAGTTTTCTGGTGTGATTTTCTTTAAGAATTAATTATGTAGTTAACCATCACAAAAACCTCAAAATTTTTAAACTTTTAAAAACCTTTATGAGAAGTTTTATGATGTGATTTTGTTTACGAATTTTATGGTTAACCATCACAAAAGCTTCAAAAACAACTCACAAATTTTTACTCAATAAATAAAAAAAAATTAATGTGTCCCGGACGCCCTTAAACATTTTTTAAATTTCAAAATTTTTTTTTATAAATTTAACTGTAATAAAAATTTATAATAGGAATGACATAATATTTGGTCATTTTAGTTATACATGCTTATATTGCATGTGTATAAAATTTCCTGGTATCCTAGGCAACTGTTCTGGGCATAGCATGTGAGCAATGACATAACAACGAAAAAAACAATGGTCGAAATTTTAAACAATTAAAAAATTAGTCTTCAAGATAGAAAAAAAAAATTTGGTCATATGAATAAAGAATAAACAGTGTTTAGTTCACAGTAAAATTTTCTTATTTCTGAAAACACGTTTTTCATAACTTCTGATGTTTGAAAATAGGGATATGTTTGCAGAGTCTCTTAGCAATAAAAAAGTACCTGACCCCTTAAGCTCCTAAAAAAATTAAATATCTAAAACCTAAATCTAAAATTAAAAATTTAAAAATTATGATATCTGATAACGGTCGTTAAATTACAGGGAATTCCTCTGAAGAATGACATCACTTTGCTGCTAAATTTAATTTAAATCAAAATAATCAAATTGCATAATTGATGGTACTAATGTATTAAGCACGGGTATTTAGCTAATCTATATACGGATATAATTTCTGAATCTTTCTGTTGTAAGAAATATTTGTTTCAAGTAACAATTTTTTAGCCATGTATTTCCAGGATAATAGTCATGCTTTTCTTAGAAAATATTATGGTGAAGAATAATTCAAATATTTTTCAAACTTCCCCTCAAAAGTGTATGGTTATTATTAATCTATATATATAAAACAGTTCCGTAACTGACTGACATATAACGCACAGACCAAACCGCTGGATCTAAAGGGCTGAAATTTTGCATGACGAATCTTCCTATAGTGTAGGCGTGCACTAAGAAAGATTTTTGAAAAATTCTTATTAGATTTTTTAAAATTGAATTTTTAAACTGTTTTTGTAACTCTTTTTTAAACTTGCATTTAAAATAATAATTTGAGGGTTATAAAATTTATATCACAAGAAAGATCATAAGAAGTCCTTTAAAATGAAATCTCTTTCGAATCTTTACCTCTATTTTCTGATTTTTGGTGAATTTTTAAATATTAATTTTTAGAATTTAAATTATTAAATGCTGATCACGTGGTTTCCTTTTTTTTGTGATACTTTAAACTAATTTTGCGTCACGTGCATAACAATGTAATAAATAGACAAATATTTTTTTTTTCTTTCTGATACGGCAGACGATTGGACATTATCCAAAAAAATATTAAAATACAGTAAAAGAAACGTTCCTCAAACTGTACTATACTCTTTAGTATCATCTATTAGGTTTAATTTGAATATTTTCTTCTACATTTTGTCTATGAATATATCCGCTACGAATTTATATATATATATATATATATATATATATATATATATATATATATATATATATTTGGCATTAATTGCATACATTGACCGTTGTATTTATAATAAATATATTTCTTTTTTTGGCATTAATTACATACGTTGACCTTTGTATTTAATTTGAATGTACTCCGCAGCGAAGCACGGGTATTTAGCTAGTCAGCAGAGAAACTGCAGCTTCGTTTCCCGATTAAAATATTTTAAGTGTTTTGGACAGGGCAATAAAATGTCCCTTGGTGGCGTGATCATTCAAATTTCGTTTTGGAACAGCAAAGCAGAGAGCATCCTGCTGTCTTCCGATCAGTTTACATATTAGAACCGAAATTTGCATAAGAGCAAGTCTTTCGAAAAGCCCGAGGAATACGAGTATCTTGGTTCTCCCTGCATAACTGACACTTTATTATAGATAATATAGAACTTAAAATGGAAATTACCATTCAACATTGGTTGCAGAAATTATTGATATTGACATTGGCATGGTACATTAACAAGGCACGGGGAGCAGATCTTCATATCCTCGATAAGGATAATTTTATGTGGCTATATTTCCGTCCTCAGGATTAAAAGAAAAGTGTTGACATTGAAAGTTAAGAAAAGAAAGAAAAAATAATAATAAATGAATACAAGTTTGGAAACTATTTAAGGCGACAGAATTAATAAAACGATACACGGTGGCTGAGGATTAAGCGGAAGTCGGTGAGATACTCTTGAGGTTTGATCCATCAAATAATGACAGATTAGAACCAGAAGCGCCGGGCTAGTGTCATTTAGAATTTAGAAGACATTGGATGGAAAAGTTAAGAATGGGGAAGGAGATCGGGGTAAATAATCAGGGTGGCTGAAACAATAAAAGGAGACACTGTGGCTGAGGATTAGGGCCTGTTCACATAGGAGTCCGTTGCGTTGCGTTAAGGAAAAGATGACGTTGAGACGAAAATAAACCAATCATAGGCCTCCAAACGATTAGCAATGAAATTTTTAACGCCTATGATTGGTTTATTTTCGTCTCAATGCCATCTTTCCCTTATCGCTACGCAACGGACTCCTATGTGAACAGGCCCTTAAGCTGAAGTCGGTGAGATAGTCTTGAGGTCGATCCTTCAAAGAATGACAATTTAGAACCACAAGCGCCGGGCTATACTAATTTAGAATTTAGAAGACGTCGGAGGGAAAGTTAATAATGAGGAAGGAGACCGGGGTAAATAATCAAGGTGGCTGAATCAATAAAATGAGACAAGATGGATGAGGATTAAGCTGAAGTCGGTGAAATAGTCTTGAGGTCGATCCACCAAAGAATGACAATTTAGAACCACAAGCGCCGGGCTATTATAATTTAGAATTTAGAAGATGTTGGAGGGAAAATTAAGAATGGGGGAAGGAGACAGGGGTAAATAATCAAGGTGGTTGAATGAATAAACGGAGACACGGTGACTGAGGATTAAGCTGAAGTCGGTGAGATAGTCTTGAGGTCGATCCACCAAAGAATGACAATTTAGAACCACAAGCGCCGGGCTATTATAATTTAGAATTTAGAAGATGTTGGAGGGAAAATTAAGAATGGGGGAAGGAGACAGGGGTAAATAATCAAGGTGGTTGAATGAATAAACGGAGACACGGTGACTGAGGATTAAGCTGAAGTCGGTGAGATAGTCTTGAGGTCTATCCATAGAAGAATGACTGATTAGAACCAGAATTCCCGGCTATTGTAATTTAGAATTTAGAGGAGATATGAGGGAAAGTTAAGAATCGGGAAGGAGACCAGGGTAAATAATCAAGGTGGGCTTAGGACGCCTATAGAATTCCCTTGGTGCGTAGTCGGGGAGGTTCGCTGCTTTTTGTTACTATTGAATATAATCTATTGTAGATGTTAGTTGCGAGTGCAGAAATTATTTTCTCAGCATTTACTTTTAATCCTGAATTGAAAAAAATCCTGGTCATAAGATTATGAAATCACGATAAAGAATAAAAACACATAGGAGCACACAGGAGAAAAGTTTTGTGGCGGAATTTCCTGGCCCTTTACCTATTTGACTTGACTAGGCAGGTCGTTGGTTGGGGACTGCCTAGCACCATTGGAAAAACGGGCATCTTAATAAAAGAGATAGGAAAGTGAGTGAATTTCATTCCTTGAATTTCTACGACCGAAGGAAGAAAGTAAATTAGGAGACAGTTTAAATGTTAAGAAATAGAAAATAATTAAAAAGGTTTTTTTTTCTACCCTGAATTATGAGAACATAATTTACATATCATTTTTAGAGAAGATTTTATAATATTTTTTGCCGTAAGTAAACTTGTCCAATTTTTAAATTGTGACGCATGCAAGATGAGTGGCCATCCTTCACTGAGAATGGGCATAATTTGGGGAAGGTGCTGCAACATCGCAAGCACCTTATTTTTTTAAATTGGTTGATCTTTCATATCAGCTAGCATTAATTTTAGAGTTTGGAGTAGTTTTTGGAATGAGATACCTGCTTATTCTTTTTGGATTTCATTTATGGTTTTTGATATTTGAGAGAAATTTGATAGATTATTTTGTGCTTAAGATGTTTCTGATGAGTTGGGGGTAGTATTACTGTTTTGATTTGGATTTTGGAAGAAGCTAGAGCATAAATTATTGGGATTAGTGGTTTTAGGTTGGTGGATATTTTAATTTTTATCATTTGGAGAGTCTTTCGATTTGGGTTGTGGGAATTTTTTTCTATCCTTGGTAATTTTCAATATGGTTTCCATTACAATTGCACCATTTTGGTGGAGTTCCAAATTATACTTTTGGGAAATGCCACCAAATTGACCTCGGTATGGGATTTCAGGCAAAGATTCTTATAGATTGAATTTGCTATCTGGTTAGATTTTAGGTAAGGAAAGACAAGGTATACTAGTTAATAATGTTTATTGCAGTTCCAATTAGCTGTCTCTAGGCTAACCATTTGCTATTTTAAGGTTCTTACTAATCCTTGGCGAAAGTTAAAGACATAATTATTCTAACACATTAAAAGAAACACGTCTTTGCTGCTGTTTGCCGCAATCCACTGCCCCGGATCAAAGCTAACATTAAATCCTAAATTGCTAAATTTGCCGAGCAATTGATTAAAATAAAACAAAAAACGATAGAGTTGTAGCTAATTGAAAGTGGAACACATGAAATTTGAAGTACTAATCGCACACAGTTTTTGAAAATAGTGTTTTACACCTGCCATTAAAAGAAAAAAACTTTACATAGCTGAAATAACGCTCAAAATTATGTCCATGAATTCACAAAAGAATTTCCTAAATTAGGAACTGAACACATTGCTAGAAACAATGGACAGTGTACTATGTGTTCGCTGTCCGTTTTGAGCAAGTTAGAAACGCAGGGCTGCCAGAATGTGTGTCTAAGTTAATCTCAGAATCACACACACACACACACATATATATATATATATATATATATATATATATATATATATATATATATATATATATATATATATATATATATATATATATATATATTCTTTACAGGTGAACGTTGCCATGGCTGATAACTATGAGCCATTAGATGAAGGAGAAGGACTGTACAATTTCAACCAATCACATACCAAGATCGCCAGGCTACAGCTCAGTTTACAGCGAGCCTATCGGGTGATGTGCCAAGCTGTTCGACGCGTAAAAAGGGATCACCATCGAGTCGCCGAATTCGTAGACAACCAAGCCACAGGCGTAGCTAACGGACCTGTTGCCATGCAAGTAGAGAGATGGCTGACCCAACTGGCGGAACGATACTTTTAGAGACCTTTAGCCATTTTGATGGGTACAGAGGCATAGACAGAGCTCCGATTAAGAAAGTATTAAGGCTCAAACGAAGACTAAACTGAGAAATGCTAAAGAGTTTATTGATTGCTTGTTTAAATGCAAAGGTTAATACACTTTTAAGCAAGTTTTAACTGTCCGTATGTACTTTATAATACTAATAAGAGAATAGTAACTCTGTACAAGTGAGAAGTGAATTCTAAAAATAATAAAATTAATGTTTTATTATTTTTTAAAATGTGAGCTTTTTAATATAACCTATTGAATATAAGGTGGGGAAAACAAATATTGGTACATTTTACAACATTCACATTTAACAATCAATAGTAGTAAAATGTAACAGGTTTGAAAATTTTTCAACTGCTGTTTTAATGATGTAAATGATAAAGAATTAATTATAGTATGACTTGAGTTTAGCCACTCATATGTAATTTTTCTTGAATACAAGCAGATCCTAGAAGAATCCAAAGCAGATTGTAGCAATGTTACACCACAACACTCTGATGCAAAAAAAGTGTTTTTAATTATGCCTTTGTGACTGCAGGGGTAACTTTGTAAGACATAGCAATTTTTTCGTATCTCGGATCTTGCGCCGCGCCCGTGGTGCCGGGAAAGCAAAGGACAGCGCCAACAGCTTGTTCGACATACAGAGACACCTAGTGGCCAGTGTTCGAAGCTTTTGTGCGCCTTTCTTTCTCTATCTTGCTTTGTATTTTTTACATATTTTTTACATGTTTTTATTAACAAGCTTTCTTGTTTGTGTGTTTGTGTGTTTGTCTCGTTCAAATCTTGCAGTCGATTTTAACTAACTTCCCGACTAGCTAGACACTTGAAACTTTTAGAATAGGTCAGAACACGATGACAATGTATTATTTTAATACTTTTAGCCATCTTTAAGCAGATTTAAATTCATTTTCAGTTATTTCCAGTTAATTTTGTTTTGTAGACTAGTGCAGCCATCTATTGGCCGGGATGGGAACGAAAAGTTAAACGCAAGTTAACTTCCAATTAACTTCATTTTTTTTCAAGTTAATGGTCTAATTCATCAAAAAATTTTTTTTGAAAGTATTTATTAATACATGGAATTGTCAAGTTTGTATGATTCAACAGAAAATTTAAAAACATGGTATATAAAAAAATTCTTTTTATCTTGTAATTATTGTTATTGACGTTCCATATCAGAACGTTCTTTCTGCCGCACACTGTATCTGTATATATATATATATATATATATATATATATATATATATATATATATATATATATATATATATATATATATATATATATATATATATATGTAATATATTAAATATTATGCCCTTCATTTAAATCCCCTTTACTAAATCCATTCCCCAGTAATATTAATTTATCGCTTTAAAACTCTTAGCCACAGAACTTTCCATGAATCGCATGTGTTTGCATTTCTACACGTGTACATGTTAGAATTCAGGAGTGGGTTCGCATCACAAGCCCCATAATATGCTGACACTACAAATACAGAAGCTGTTCACACATTTTTTAGACGATGCATATTGTATTCACAAAACTAAATTACATAAAATTCTTGTGTTTTAAATATTCTATTTGACATCCCTTATTCTAGTGTTTCTTCTTGTTCTTCTTCTTGTGTTTTAAATGTAGCCTTCAATTTCCAGGATAATAATGACATATATAATAATTTGACATCCCTTATTCTGAACTATCTTTCGACACCGCAATTTCCAGGATAATAATGCCTTTTGAAGTGCAGAATAGGTATTCTATCCCATTCCTCCTGAACAGGTTTCCAGAGTCCTGTAAGTGTTTTGGGACGACGTTTGGATAATGCAGATTTTAAAAGTCCGAAAGCACAAAAATCCATAGGTGATACATCGGAAGATTTAGTAGGGATATCAGTGAAGGGTTTGGCCCTGATACCAGTTTTTTGTTCCATTTCTTTTAGGAAATTTACAGTGGATTTTGATGTGTGACTGCTTGCTTTGTCCTGATGGAGTCTCACAGATTGATGGCACTGTGGGTAAAGCGATGGTATTTCATTCAGAAAAATTGGCGATAAAATATGTTCCTGATAGTATTTGGAGTTAATGTTGACATTTTTTTCCACTCTCTTTATTTTTAACTTGCCATTATAAGAAAAACCAGCAACAATCATGAATCCCTTAGAAAAACTTTCTTTCGATACTTTGAACAATGTACTTAAATTTTTTTCTCCCCTTTTATGATAATAAATAGCTCTTTTTTGTTGCAATCATTTAAACAAACCCATGATTAATCTATTGTGACAATTGTTTTCCATTTTTCTTTGGATAAGTGCTTCTCATATAGTATTCTGCAGCGTGTCCTGCGTTCAGCGATATGATTTGGAAAAAGACGATGCACATTGCGTTTTATCGCTTTCTTAAGATTTAAATCAACGTTTATCATTTTGTTTACTGTGGACACCGAGCATTTTAATGATTTTGCAACTGTCCTTTGACTAGGGGGATTTTCTTTTAACATTAAACAACGTACCTTTGCAATAGTCGAAGATGTCCGTTTCTTTCCTTGGATACTTGTTTGGAATTTTTGTCCCACTTGAGGCTCCATTTTGACGTTTATTTCCTTTCTTGTTGACGATATTACCTATCGACGCTTTAGATATCACAAAACCATGACTCTCACATCGTTTTTCGATAGCGCAGTATGCATATTTCTCTTCGGAAAGAGCACAAATGTAGCCTTCGAACCACTGCTTTGTTAAAAACGCCATTTTGAATAAAAACAAAACTTTCAAGCCGCAGACAATAATTTTGACTTTTAGAAACATAGTACAATTGCAATTATTTCTTTTGCAGCAAACGATTTTTTACTACCGCTTACCAAAATCGTCTAAAAAATGTGCGAACAGCCTCTGTAATAGCCACATGTTTTTTCGCCTCGTGCGCTTAAGGTTGAAAGGTGATTGTAATGATGCTCCTTCGAATGTGTGTAAAATTACATAAAAATTAAAAGATTAAATTGATCGAAGGCTTCACCATTACATTCATTCGTTAAGATTGGAGACGCCGGCTGAGCAAGACAGTCTAATTATAGAGTGGAGTGGTCCTGTTTTATGACTTGGTTAACGAAAGGAATATTATGACGGCGGTGTGCACGGGAAGTTTGATTCTAGACGAGATAAGCAGGGTTTGGAGCCGGGGTTGACTTTATGAGACAATACTCTTTGTATAACAATTTAAGGCGATCGGAGCGTGGTGCGGAACCGCAAACAACTTGGGAGGTATTGCGTGCGGATCTGTTGTGAGCGTACACTGGTTAAGAGGGGCATCCAATTAGATGAGAATTGAGATGACCAGGCAAATAGAAATGTTGCAGGATCCAGAATTGCTCAAAAGTTTTATGAGACGGAGGGATCACGGAAGAGAAAGAAGTGATGAAATATATATATGTGGGAGTTTGAATTTTAAGATAGAGAGATTTTGGTTGTCGGGTTGAGCTAAGGTACCCCGCACTCCTGCTTTGACTAAGAGTTTCCTAGTTGGGTTGAATTTTATGTCCCCCGCATCTCTGCATTTAAAATAAAGTTTGTCGAGTTGAGCAGAAGATTCCCCGTACTTTTAAATCCGAGTGTTTCTTTGAGCTACGAGTGTTCTAAAATACTGATGCAACTGAAGAAACGTGGGAGTCAAGGTTGTTGTGGTTTGAGAAATTTGACGGCCTAATCCCAACGAGAAGCAAGTGGTGACTGCCCCCTGCCGTGAAAGGAGTCATCCCACGGACCCCAGCGAGACGAGTGGACGGAGTCAACGATCCGTGAGTGTCATCTAAATTGAGTGAGTGGTCCACGTTATTTGTTTAGCTCAGTCCCTTTTGTTTTTGAATGAGTTTGTTTATGGTTAGAGCAGGAGAATATAGGAAAGAGATTGATTAGATTAAGTAATGAGCTTTGGTTAGTGTCGTGCGCTCCCTATTTCCTCTTTAAGTAGTTTGAGATAAATGTTAAGATAACGATAAATGATTTTGCAGATGGCTAAGGGCCTGTTCACATAGGAGTCCGTTGCGTAGCGTTAAGGGAAAGATGACGTTGAGACGAAAATAAACCAATCATAGGCGTTAAAAATTTCATTGCTAATCGTTTGGAGGCCTATGATTGGTTTATTTTCGTCTCAACGTCATCATTTCCTTAACGCGACGCAACGGACTCCTATGTGAACAGGCCCTTAGAGTGCCCATTAACCCATTAATGCCCAACATCGAATTCTTTATTTTTCTTTACCTAATTATGTTCGTACAGGTGCAAAATGAACTGAATAAATAATAAAAAAATTCCTGCATTAAAATTTAAATTTTTATTCAAAATAATGTTACCGTCCTATTAAAAGGACGCTAGGCACGGAAGGGTACAGGTTTTACACAAACACTTCAACCCTTAGATTTTCTAAAACTATTCCTTTTAATGTCGTTTTTAGATAAATAAACGCATGAAACCAATGGAACTCTGCGAAAAAATGCATAATAAAATAAACACAAGGTTTTTAAATTGTATTTTAATCATTTAAAAGAAATCAAAACAATTTAAAAAGCTGAAAATGTCAAAAATAATAGCTTAAAAGGCACAAATTTAATAAATTATGTCTTATGATAAATTTTACACACTTTTATATTTAAATTTACATATAAAAGGGGCTTATTAAAATACAAAATAATGAAAAAAGCTATTCGTAATTTTTTTTTACACAATTTATATACAAGCTATTTTGTGCGAAAGATTTCAAAGCATTTATCATGCAATCCAACTAAACATTTATCGCATTTTCTTGTGGATTTTTTGCCACAGTAGTTGCATCTTATCTGTTTTGGATTCACAACGATTAAATTATCTTTTCCGCCATACCGGACATCACCAAACACTCTTTTTGAAAGTATTTTTGGTTTCCCTGCAGCCAGACTTTTATTTGGTCTCTTACTGTACTTAGAAAAATATGTCTGACAGATTTCTCTTCTAAAGTAGAGGAGATCCATTCTGTTACTGTCATTAGAAGGGCATAATCTGTACAATAGACACGCATTTTGGATTGATGCTTCTAAGCTAAACAAAAACAGTGGCCACCACCATTTTTTAGACCATATGGAACACTCGTATTGTGCCAGATTTTGATCCATTTGATCGGTGCCTCCCATAAATTTATTATATTGAGACACAATATACGGTTGGTCAATCTCTACAAATCTTTTATCAAGATTCGACCAGCGTTTGGCCTGAGCTACAGGTTCAATACCATAATGGTTAGACGCCAAAGTAACTACACTATTGTCATTCCACCGAATCATTTTAAAATTTTTGTTGTTCTGAAAATCAAAACTTCCCCTACTCTTCGTTTTAACGGATTTAACATCTCCATGTGGACATTTTTAGTTCTATTAACCCGTATAGTGCCAGTTATCGGTAACTTCATTAGATGGTGGGTCCAAATAAATATCCGCTTCATGGAATGTATCATTATCAGATAATTCTGCCATTAAAGCTAATGCCTCTCCACAGTCAAACTTAAAATAAAAACAAAAATATAAATAAGAGCTTTAAAACTTATCGATTGCTCATTGCAGTATATTTAGATCAAATATAATTTGGATTAAAAGACAAAATTCTTAAAAATTATTAAATTATAGACATTTAAAATATACATATTTTTAAAAAATCCAGACAATTACTTATGTACTTCGTAATTTTTCTTTATTTTTTAAAACCACTACATACAGAACACATCCTTTGATTAAAATTTTTGTATTTAAGAGGCTAATTTGTTAATACGTTCATTACATTATCAAGAGGCTAATATTTCTCTTAAATAAGAAATTTTTTAATTATTCCTTAATCAACAGAACATTTATTTTAAAATTATTTTCATAAATAAGGAATACTCAATAATCTTTATTTATAAAAATAATTTATAACATCATTTTTATGAAAAAAAATAGCATTTCCTTCTCTCTATGGTAATAAAACATCATAAATTGAGAAAAAAAGACGCCTTCGTATAGCGGAACAGGTCAGAAAAACATGTACCCATTCGTGCCTAGCGTCCTATATATAGAACGCTACGCAAAAGAGAATTTAACACTGTTAAAAAATAATTTTAACAATTTTGAATGATACATATTTAAGAAAAGAGTATTGACTGTGATAACAACATAAAATATTTTCGTAACATTGAAAAACAATAAAATAAACTTACTTTTTGCATGACGCTCTTTTGAAAACCTAAAAAACGACTAACTCTGACTTTAGACCCTCAAAGCAGAAATAGAACATTAATGTAGTGCTACCAACTGATGTATAATAAGAAATACAACACTTTATCATGATATTCTGCTATTTAGATCGAAAAAATAATAAAAATTCAGTGATTTAGAGCTTATTATGTAAGCGTCCTTTTAAAAGGACGCTAGGCACTAATGGGTTAAAAGTATGAGAAAAATAACTTGTAAAAATGTATATGTATAAATAAACTAAGACTTTCTTTAATTTTAATTAGTTGTTTTTAATTGTTATTAATGGTTTCAAGTCTTTCGAAAGAAGTTTGTTTTTAGTTAAGGTCTTGGTATGATTCAACTTGTTCGTTTGCCAATTAATATATAGGGCTTTGGGTTGGATTCAACAAAATAAACATAACACAACGCAACCAACTACTATATTATATGTACTAACCCAAGTAAATACGAATCACGCCCAATTAAATAATAACAGGATAGGCAATACGACAGTGATATTACTTCGGAGCTTTCTTTCTGAAATGAACGAATGTACTTTTGTCACTCTAATAAACGATTCGACCCGACTGCTTCCAAATTTAGTTTTATTCCTTTCAGGTTGAGTCTAGTTTCAGCCATGTAAAGATGAGCTAGTTTTCTCTATCAGATATAATTTAAGGACGTGATGTAATGGGTATATTACACACACACACATATATATATATATATATACATAGTGTTAATGAAGGTAGATTGTGGATGCCTATATTCGCGATATGAATATCAGTCGACAACCCATTCCAGGAGTTTATTTAAGGGGGCACAGGACCTTGAAACCCTCAAAAAATCAATTTTCAGTTTTTGATGTTTTCTTAATCCTTGAACATTTCTGAATGTATAAAAAAACCGCATTCAAAAATTCGCATTATTTCTCGAGTTATGACCGATTATGTAACACTTAACGTGCAGCTGCGCCGATTTAAAAGGACAACTGCGTCATCGTAACTGTTTGTTTACATTTTGAGTCCAGAGTTTCAACCCTTTGGTTTTCATTTCCATAACTCTACTTTACTATTCTCTATGGTTTTTATTTTTATTTCACGTTCGGGGATAAGGAATGCAAACAACTCATCTTTGAAAGTTGGGGCTATTTGTTGTTAATTTGCCTCGTGCTTTTGAAATTTGATATACGCATTATTCTCTTCGTATTACTTTTTAGATTAATTTTTAGAATGTAATTTATTAAATGCTGATCAGGTGGTTTCTTTTCTTTTAGTGATACCTTAAATTAATTTTGCGTCACGTGCATAACAACGAAATAAATTGACAAAAAAATATTAAAATACGGTAAAAAAAATAAAATTTAACCACTGGACAAATTGAGTTTGAAAATTTTAAAAATTTAATTCAAAATTGTATGTTTTATAGATTTAAACATGCAAATTAATTGCATACATTGACCGTTGTATTTAATTTGAATATTTCCTTCTACATTAATTTGTCTATAAAATATCCGTTACGATTTTTTTATAAATAAATTTTTTTGGCATTAATTGCATACATTGACCGTTGTATTTAATTTGAATGTACTCGGTAGCGAAGCACGGGTATTCAGCTAATGTGTACATAAAATTCTTAAATTGAACAGAATTGGTAACCGTTCTTTCAGAGAGCCCCACTAACAAACGAAACAACTGCCACAAAATTTACCACCATTAATATTAAACCACTGTTACAGTCTGGCGAGCTGTTACAGATATTCGGTGCCAAAGTAAATGGTTATTGACTCAATACGTCAGTATAACGATTATAGGGAGGGTGATCACACTTTGCGTGACGACCTGTGCAGCGAAAAACGAGACAGTTGGAAAGACGCCTCAAAGTCTTCGTATTACATTATTACTCAAGTGTTATTGCGATAGTATAAAGTTACTCAAGCGAGGAGTGCAGTAGCTCTGTTTTAAAAGATCCAAAAATGAGGAAAAAGATGCATCTAAGAGATAAGCTATTCATAAAACAGCTGTATCCCAGTTGGGGAGGAGCTAATTTTTAATGCGAGCGTTCCTCCCTAATTTGTTTTTTATTAATTTACATAAAAAATGATTTTGATTTACTAAACAGTAGACGTGAATAGTTTGTACTCTTAAAAAATTTATTAAATTTTAAAAAATATAAAAAAAACTGAATTTCTTGTTTAATTCATCAGCGGGCGCGCCCGTGTATAAAGTGCAACATTTTCATAATGTTGAATGGTTTGATTTTACATGTAAGGTTTGCGTGTTCTAAGCAGTTTCTATTTATAGCTACACCCTTTCTAATGCTGGTCTGATTTTCTGACCTTCGTATTCCTTTCCATTCATTTTCAATCGTGATTCCAACAGAGATATTTCTATTTGTTGCTCTCTGTGCACAGTGCGTCTGGTCATGTAACAAAATATTCCTTATTTTATTTTTGACTAGCCGGGCTTCGCCTAGCTACGCTCAAGCCATCCGTGTAACATATTTATGCACTTCGGGCCCCACAAAAGAAAAAAAAGCCTACAAATGTATTAAATTCAAGTGAATAAATTCCTTTCAATTTTCATTCCCGTCGCCGCCGACAGATGGCAGCACCACTTCACCAGATGATTTGGTTTCTCAGCAGTGAGTGATTTTAGAATGAAAATATCTCTAAAACTATTGAATTAACAGTATAAGTGTACGCAGAAAAAATTATCAGTTTTCGAAGCTCTTTCCAAATATGTAACATTTATGTACTTTCATGAGAAAAAAAATTACACCGATTCCTGTATATTTGTCGGCCATTATTTTTTCGAGGATCGGTTCCTGCCCGGATGAGTTGTGGTCACGTGATCTCTCGACTTCCACTTGTATCTTTATTAGTATAGATTAATTCGCTAAAATAATACTAATCATTTACAAAGTTGCTTTTATATGATTATAAATTTAAAAAGGCTAATCAAATAAATGTCCTGATGGAGTTTTAAATACTTAACAATTATTAATAATTTTGCTCCCGACGTTAAAAATAAATTTTATTTTTCGTACCATAGGAACACTATGTTCCTATGCTACGAAAAAAAAATAAGGGAATCATACTTTTGTCGACAATGCATGATGATGTAACAGTGGATGGCGATTCTGGTAAACGAGCGATTATACTGGATTACAGTACGACAAAAGTAGTTGATGTAGTGTTGTAGTGTTGGAGTTGATGTAGTGGATTAAATGTGCAGCTATTACACGGTATCCCACATACCCTGAAGATGGACTCTCTCGTTGTTTTTTAGATTTTTGGACATAATAGGAATCCATACGCAAGTTGTCCTTAGATCCACTAAACCGAACAGTTTTGAAAGAAGGCGATTGTATCTCCATTCTTTGGCTTTAGAACTTCTCGAAAGCCACTTGAAGAAGAGGGCAAATATTCTATCTCTTCCTCCAGACATAACTGGATTCTTACTAAAATATAAAGTGGAAACTTCCCGAGAAGGAGAACTAAAAAGTGTCACCCCCCCCCCCTCAAAAAAAAGAGGAAAGTGCAATATATATGGGGACGGCTAAATAATGTAACTACCACGATAAAGTGTGATAAATGTAATAGTTTTTCATGCAAGGCGCATTGGAAAATCCGTACTATATGTTAGCGAAATCAAAAGAAATTGAAGAAAACTGAAGAGAATTGAACGAATTATCTATGTTTTAAAAATAAATTTTAAATTTTTATGAAAATATCTTCTTATTCGTTTTTGGCCTTTAATTATAAATAATCTCAATATTATCAACATTTTAAATCTTGTCATAAAACGCAGAATTTTTATTTCCAATTTGAAAAAAAAAAGTTAATTTCAAAGGAATAATCAAGGTTTAAAGAGACGTTGCATTTTATGCATCGCGCGCCTGGTGGTGTTAAAAAAAATTGGCGCACCCGCTGAAGGGTTAAAAAAGGGGTTCCCAAGCTACGACTCGCGTATTATTTTCTAGGGTCACCCCTGTTTTAAACAACTGAAAGAAATTTTTGGTTAGTTTCACCGAAAAAAGTTTGTAAATTTTTATTTGCCACGAAACTGCACAGCACTGGTGATTTTTTAAAGCAAAAATTCTCATTTAAGCGCGTAGTTAGTTAGAAAGCTACCGGTCTTATTTGGTAGTAAAGGAAAATGGAAGTTACTTACTAACTACATTACAGAAAGTCTAAACATCAGTTTGTCTTCCATCGGTCTAGACTATCATTTTTGGCATTACTACTTTGGTTCCCCTACGAAATAATAACATAATCTGCAGATATATATATATATATATATATATATATATATATATTTATACCGGGTGTCCTGAAAAATGACCGACGATTTGAAAAATCAATTAAAGAAAAACGAATGGTGATAGAAATGCACGGTTTCCTACATTCTGCTTAGGTAACCAGTGAATTTATTCTCACCAATTTTCAAAATTAGTTACAAAGTTCGTCAACGGATGGCGCTGCTGACTGGGAAAACTATAAAACAATGTTTTCAAAGCAAGAAGCCAACGCGAAGTGGCATGGATTGGCCTCCCTATTCGCCAGATTTGACGACATGCGATTGTTTTCTTTGGGTGTAGTTGAAAGAACAGGTGTATCGTCACAATCCACAAACTGTAGATGAACTGGAACAATACATCTCTGCTGCTTGTCAGAACATTCAAACTGAAATGTTTGCACGGGCGTCTGCGAATTTTGACCTCAGACGGCACCGCGTTGTTGCTGCAAACGGTGGTTATTTTGAAAACATTGTTTTATAGTTTCCCAGTCAGCAGCGCCATCTGTTGACGAACTTTGTAACTAATTTTGAAAATTGGTGAGAATAAATTCCCTAGTTACCTAAGCAGAATGCAGCATGCCGTACATTTCTATCACCTTCCGTTTTTCTTTAATTGATGTTTCAAATCGTCGGTCATTTTTGGGACACCCGGTATATATATATATATATATATATATACACTGCTGGCCACCCAAATTGCAACACCAAGAAAGACAAGAGATATCACAACAAAATTTATTTTGTAGATAACATGTTGACCAAGTATCAAATGATTAAATTTATAGACTTCTGTGAAGTGTGGTTCCTACCAAAATCAGTAGCCAGAGTAGCCGCCATTGTTGGAGATCACCGCTGCCACACGCCTCGACATTGATTCAAAGAGACTTTGGATGAGTTCTTGGGGTACAGTAGACCAAGCAGCTTCCACACGTTGCCAAATTTGATCTGCTGTGGCAGCTGGGGATGGAATCTTTGTCAATCGTAGAGCAACCATGGACCACATGTTTTCTATCGACGAAAGATCCGGAGAGCGAGGCGGCCAGGGAAGCAATTCAATCTGGCGATTGACGAAGAACCGTTGGACAATGCGTGCCACGCGTGGTCGCGCATTATCCTGTTGAAATATGGCTGTGGGCAAGCCCTGAAGGTAAGGAAGGACAACTGGCTCCAACACCTCGGAGATGTAGCGCTGGCTGTTTAAAATACCGGCAATGCGTACTAGAGGTGTGCGAGAGTGATATCCAATGCCACCCCATAACATAATACCCGGTGCAGGACCAGTGTGGCGATGCATAACGCAGCAATTCAGCATCCTCTCTTCACGGTGTCTCCAGACTCGAATGCGACCATCGTGGTGTTGCAGACAGAAGCGTGACTCGTCAGTAAAGACAATTTCATTCCATTCTGCTGTCCACATCCTTCTGTCATCGCACCATTGGCGGCGGAGACGTCTGTGGTTCTGCGTCAAGGGTAGACAAAGCAATGGACGTCTTGCGGACAGATCACTCCGCTGTAAACGGTGTCGAATGGTACGTGCAGACACTGGATGATGCGTTACAGACTGCATGTGCTGTGCTATGGTTCGTGATGTGACTGAGCGATCCGTCACTGCCATGCGCACAATTTGCCTGTCATCACGTGAAGTGGTGCGCTGAGGTGGATGCGATCGAACACGCCGGTCCGTCATACCCTCCTGCATCCAACGATCACATATCCGCATTACAGTTGTTTGGTTTCGTCCAACACGACTACCGATTTCCCTGAAAGATAATCCACAATCTCGGTAGGCCACTATCCTTCCTCTGTCGAACTCGGATACTTGATCAAAAGATGATCCCTGTTTTCGACATAATTGATCGTTTTTTTAAAAAAACCACAAGAAAAACACAATTGCCGAACTTGAAATCGTCGAAATCTCCAAGCCTTAAATAGCGCTTTGAAGTGGCGCCACAGGCGCGCGTGATGTGCGTCTGCGCTGAAATTCTAATCATTTGCATAGCTCACCTCTGCTAATACATGTTGTAAATTTCATGTTATCTGCATGTTTCCTTCAGGGTGTTGCATTTACAGTGGCCAGCAGTGTATGAAAGAATAAATAATTTTCCTTTATTAACGTTGCCCAATTGCAATAAAGCATTATACCTCAATTTTGACCAGAAATAATCTATTAGTTGTTCCCCTAAAGCCACGCGCCGACATCATTATATAAGCATTATATAAAACGAAAGTTCGAGAACCATGATGTCATGTGGCGTGGTGGTCAGGTGATGAATTCAGCCGAATCAGAAAAGTTCAGCACGCCTGTACTCACGGCGTGTTACGCGCGTCTTTATGTGGCTGTTCTTAGTCCTGTCAACAAGGCGTAATTTGCGCTGCGGGTTTTTTTAACCATTTTTGTAAAGCTGCGACGGTTTCCGGAGTACCTGACTCTAAGATAAGATATACCCGTGCCTTAGTTTACAGCAAACCCATGTTAATGTCCAGAACTGATTGTATGAAGCTTAGTGTAAAATAACGTATGATGTTCCCCGGAAGTTTCTGAAAAATAAATGTTCATCGAGATGAAAACGCCTTTTCTTTGAACTGGACCAGCGTTGTGTGAGATCCCCATGACTAAATGATGTGCCACGACTACACTTCTGTATTACTTCAACACCATGCTTCTTCCTGTCATCCAACATCCCGTGTACGAAAGTATTACATATATATATATATATATATATATATATACAGGTTGGTTATAATTAA
>OU015503.1:16547816-16550316 GCA_907164885.2 Dolomedes plantarius | reverse complement strand
AATCTATTATGTTCTCCCACAAGCCACATGTAAATGTGAGCTTATATAACGTGGAATGTTCCAGGCGCTTGACGCGATACCACCTCATATGACGTGTTGAGGTGAGGTGTCATTATCTGACTAATTAGAAGTTTAATGCACCCATACTCTGGGCGTGAGTGGAGGTCTTTCGCGCCTTTTGCTTGTTTGCATTCGTCCTATGTATTCGCAGCTCCTTTTCGCTGCGGAATTTTATCGCATGTCCGTAATGTTCCCGACAAGTTGATTGATGTATTTTCAGGCTGTGCTGTTCCGGCAGCCCCAGGACGATATGTTTACGCAAGATAGTCCTATAGCTACGAAAAACTGGTAATATAATGAAGTGTATCTAAACATCTAAGTATTACAAAATAAAGAGACGTTTCCATCAACATTTCGGATGCCTGTGTTCTTCGTCTGGAGTACCTGTCAACGAACCTTCTTTCCCTCGCCACGGACTAGCGTTGTGTTGGGTCCCCATGACTAAAGGATATGCCACGACTACTCCTTCCTGTCATCCAACATCTTGAATGAAAATTCTTACAGCTATATTAATAAAGCGAGGTTGGGTTCTTTCGCGGTAACACTTCCGGGTGTACCGGATCAAATCCGGCCATATTTGAAAATGTCGAAATCGATGTATTTTTTTTCATGAAATTACATAAATGTTACATATTTTGAAAGAGCTTTAAAAACTGATAATTTTTTCTGCGAACACTTAATCTGTTACTTCAATAGTTTTAGAGTTATTTGGATTCTAATCTTGAGATCATCCGATCATACGATGTAAACAAAGCGTGATTCTTTCACAGCGTGATTCTCACTAAACAAATTAATCAATGGAAAGAAATATGTCAGGTGTCTCTAATTTTTTATTCTTTTCCTTTAATTTTTTATACTTTTAATTCAAACTTTTTAATCATAAATAGGTCATTTGAAGATGTACTGATTTTTGGAGATATTTTGGCAATTAAAAGTGAAAAAAAATTAAATTCAAGTGAACTGTGATTCGAGTGTCAAGTGATTCGATTTGGGACAGAAGTTGAAAGTAAGAACATTGATTGAGAAAAAGGTTGATTCAGAGTGATGGCACCCTTACGGTATTTGATATTAGCATGTGAATTGTTCAAGCTCTATTGAGTTTTGTGCGAGGCTATTCAGCTCTAGAGGTTTATTTGTATGTATACAAACATGCATTTCATGTCAAGCATAATTTTCAACTGTTACAAGAAAATGTTGCATGAATCAATAATAGTTTCATGAGAAAAAATTATGTATAAAATCAGACATGAGGTCTGAAAGGAGTGGTGTTTCTCATGATAATGCTATTTCAAACATTGGTGTAATATAATATATGGTAGGAAAGTCTCAAAACTTCATGGAGCACTGGTTCATCACACTGGTTCAACCACACTGGTTCATCAGGAAAATTTTGATGTTAAAACATGGTAGCAATGTATTCATATATGCATTATTTTGTACGTCAAATATAGTTGCACATTAATTTTAAACAAATTTGTGGTATGACTTTCTTAAGTAGTATTATTTTTTTCTCTTAATGGTATCTCTTTCTTAACTGTCCTATTTTGAGAACGTTATAACTTTTTAAAAATTTAGACAGAGATATAACAAAATTTAAATTTTATAATTTTCATATTATTGATGTGTATAACATTTCACATGCTTTTTTTATTCTGTGTTTAATTTTTCATGTAGAGTCCACAGGGTGAAAAGACACTTTGATATTTTTCCTAATCAGCCTTTAATGGTACAATGATAAAAGGCTGAATCTAGCTCAAGTCATATATTAAACCCGAATACCAAATTGAAGTCAGATTTTATACTCTTAAAATTTATATTTTAACACATTTCGCTTACCGCTGTTGTTTGTAAACACACGATCTTCGTTGCCATATTCCTTTCAGGAATTTCTCATTGAGACGATGCTCAGTTCATACGTGTTTTCAAAAGTGAAATATATGATATTTTGTAAATTCCCCGAAAATGTTTCTATACTGGAGATTTAGACAGATTAAAGAATTTAAATAAACTTTTGCGTAATTTATACATTTGTGTGTGTTTATTTATTTAAATTAATATGTTTACATTTTTTAAACGTTTTATTCTTGCATTCTTTTAGGGGTTTATAGTGTTGCGTGTGAGTAGAATACTGGTGTGTGATTTTCATATGAATTAGCTCTTTCTGGAAATTAGCGGAACATTAGCTTCCAAAACAATAATCGTTTGGAAAGTTTTAATTTATATTATTACCATTAAAATGTATATCATTATCTTTATATTATCTTTATAGATATCTTTAATGATAAGATTATGATAGATATCTTTATAGATAATATATATTATTATCTTTATATCGTCTGCGGAATGTTAGCTGTATGAGCAATCTGTATTTTCATATGGTTTTTCATTTACGCATAACCAATTCCCCAAGGAATAAAATATCGGCCAATCAAAGAATTTG
>OU015503.1:16527816-16542816 GCA_907164885.2 Dolomedes plantarius | reverse complement strand
GATTTAAACAGCCAATTTACATACGCCTATAGGTGTTGCATCACTAGTTGTCGTGCTGTAAGTTCACAAAAGCAGAATTTGTTTCTTTTCACCTCGTTTCTGTGACGCACTTTCACGTTGTAATGACGCTGCCCCAACGTTGTTTCAACGTTACGGTGCTTATGTGGATGTGAGTGGGAAACCCACATTTCTTAATTTACTTTTTATTTATTTATTTTATTTCTCGAATGCGGAGGCACTTGTCGTTTCTAGACATTCGCGCGAATGTGAATTACAGGGCAGACACCAGACCACTAGACGTCAACATCGAATGCAGACGGCCGCCGTAACTCACTCCGCATGACTGCTGTCCATTCATATATAGGGGCACCATATAGGCGGACAGCACTACCCACTACAAGCCGGTCCCGTAGTTTAGAACCGAGTCAAGTGACCCCGCAGCTCCAGAGGTAAATTTGAGAACTTAGAGGACACTACAAACACGACAGATTTTACGTGCACCAGCCGCCATTAGTGTGCACGGCGGTGGATTTGCCAGCGACCGGCATCGAACCAGCAACCCTCAGATCACTAGCTCGACGCCTTTGGCAACCGGGCCACCGCGCCCTTTTTAGTTTATTTATAGAAGTCGAAATCAGGATGTTGGGCATAACTCATTCCTTCACTGACCTCATCAATATATAAAACATATCTTGTACTGCCCAATTTCCTTAATCTCTCCTTATCATCAGATTGATAAACATTGTTAATGTCGGCTTCAGATTCCCCTTCATGTTCTGTGCGTAAAAAAATGTCAACTATTTCTTCCAAATTACTGTCATCGTACTCCCATGCGATGTCTGAGATTTCTGAAACGTTCACAGGAGATAAAATTGTTTTCACAAATTCTCTCAACTTGTCTAGAACAATATCCATCATATACTCATGTGCAAGTTTAAACATTGCAGAAACATCATACATATGAAGAATTCGGTAACATTGTCCCTTTATCATGAGACAAAAAGTCTTCAAGTGCTTAAATTCTGATTTTCCGATTTCTATATATCCCCGCTGATTTTCTTTCATCGGTGTCTCTGACATGAGTTGAAACATATCGGAGAATTTGGACAATTTTCGAAAGAGAACGGAATTGAGGAATAGTTTACCACGTCCCCCAGGATTACCTCTTATTTCTTCAAAAGATGTGTCAAGGGCGCTTTCTGCCTCAAGAAAAGGACGAAGTTCGTTATGAATTCGCTCTAGAATGTTGCAATAAAGATGTATAGTCAAAGTATCACCCGGTAGCAAGTCAGATTGTTTGCTGAGTAGGGTCTCGCGCGCCACGAACTTGTCAAAACCAAATAACAAATTTTCACCTTTTTGAAGACAGCTCTGGTGTATTGTGAGCGACTGTGGAAACCTTTGATGTCCGGAAACATCTACAACCGACATGACACAATAAAACTCAAGCAGTGGAGAGAGATTCGACAAGAAAGACATATCATTAATTTGAATGAAAAGGGAAACATATCCTTTGTCTTCAATACTCTTTCCATTTGCATAAATTACAAGCGATATAATGCCTTGGAAATAAACATCTTCTATCGAGTAACACATAACATTAGTATATATACCAGGAATATGAAAAACTTCATTACTGAAGTAATTTATATCGTAAAAAAAGTTTCTATGGTCGGTGGGATCACCAAATACTCTAAAAAAAGGTAATGGATATTCCATTTTGTTTAAATATATTTGACTTTTTCTCTGATATAAACGATATCACATATAAATGAACATTTGAAACTCACTAATTGTTACACTGTAATTTAAAAGCAGTTTTATTTACATACCTTTTTTTAAAAACAACAAGAAAAAATAATTAAAAGGATTTTTTTGTAGTAGCTAATATAAGCAAAACAATTTTGAAAAACTTTCAAAAATTCATGCTCTATTACATGGAAGAAAATCGCCACATCATGAGGCAATTTAAAACTTAATATCTTCTATTTTTAAATCAACAAATTTTTTTTAAAAATGGAATTTATGTCGTAGCTGATATAAACAAAACAGCTTTGGAAAACTTTCAAAAATTCATGCTCCATCACATGTAAAAAATTCGCCACATCATGAGGTAATTTAAAACTTAATATCTTCTGTTTTTAAATCAACAAAAATATAACAAAACGGATTTTATGTCGTAGCTAATATAAACAAAACAATTTTGGAAAACATTCAAAAATTCATGCTTCATCACATGTAAAAAAATCGCCACATCATGAGGTAATTTAAAACTTAATATCTTTTATTTTTAAATCAACAAAAATATAACAAAATAGATTTTATGTAGTAGCTAATATAAACAAAACAATTTTGGAAAACTTTCAAAACTTTATACTCATTTACATGTAAAAAAATCGCCACATCATGAGGTAATTTGAAACTTAATACCTGCTTAAAGTGTTTAGATTTGATCAAACCATTCATCAACCATACTATCTTATTTAAATGTGATTCTTACTCAAGTATAATTCACGAAATCATGAAATTTCTTTAATAAGGGCTTGAAATTTAACTTTTCTTTTTACCTTTCTACAAAAATAATTTTAAAGTTACAGAAGCAAGACTATGCAAAAATTTCTACCAATCAAATGAAATTAAAGCACAACAAAACTTTTCCAGTCAGTTTTTCTGTAAAAACATTTTATGAATGGAACTGATAACTTAATATTTACTAAGAGATTGAGACTTCCATAACAAGTATAAACAAAGGTTCATAATAATTATAAACAATATTTCATGTGCCTCATTTCATGAATCACTCAAATCAGTAAATAATTTTAGGATAAGCTTTCGGTTCCCAGTTCTTTGCTTACTTTATTTGACAATTCTTCATAGACACAAAACTGTAGATTGTAAACAATGGTAATGATATTAAATATGGTAATGATAATAATGATTGTAACAATGTAAATGATATTAAATCCAAATGTTACCAATTCTTTTCTTCAAAAGATTACGTATAGGGAGAATTCAAGTATCAGATTGATAAAAAAAATTTTTAATATGAATGATTCGTTCAGAATGGTTCATTTCATGAATCTTATACAACAGTCCTGCCTAACAATTTTTCTTAGCTTACGTAATATAATTTTATATGATCACTGGCTAACAATAAAATAGCAGAAAATTGTAAATCCTAAGCATTGATTCACAACTGAAAATAATTAAATATTGTATTTAGTTTGTATTAACTAATTTGTTTAAAACTTACGTACGTCCAAAAGCGGATTCATTGAATAGTTCACTGAAATGTGCAATCAAGATTCCCTTTCGGAACACTTCAACAGTTAAAATTCAAGTAAGTGGGATATGGTATTGCTATACAGTCATTCTGCAAATATATCATCAATCGATCTGAAATAGATTTTTTTATAGAGCTTTACAAAATACTTGTCTGTCACGGAGGTGCTTGAATATTCAAAACGATTGGATTGCTTATTCCAGCTTAGTTAAAGCTCAGTCATTTTCAAAGATTTGTGTAAAATCCGAGTAAGAAAGCGTTAAAAGTTACGCGCATGCATAGATTTGTAATTGCGCTATGAGCTGCCCAATTGATAATGAAAGAGGGTAAGGTTCAAAACTCAAATTTTATATATATCCTGCCTTGTGGTTATCTCTAAACTTTGTGCTTGTACCTTATCTCACTTTTCCAAAAGGCGCAGGTGAGTAATTTATCAGTTAGTATACTTGAGATGATCTATTTATTTTTTAAATGTCGGTATTTTGAATTTTTTAGTATTCAGTAGCTTGAGTCTATATAACTTAATCATTCGTTAAGTCTGAACTTCTACTGAATGATCCAGCTTAAAAATTCGTTCTTCCGAAAATTAGTTAAGGCTGCTTAAGGCTTAGTTTAAGGCGACAATGGACCTTCAGATTGACAAAAATATGTCTCCAAAACGATATTTTTTCTTTCAGAAAATGATTCTGCAACTCATCAGCTTTAAATAAAATAAAAGTATGTTGATCCGATCTTTATTAACCGAGTTATAAGTATTTTTTCAAACAAATTTAATGGAAATATTAGTCAAATTAAAACTTTAAATGCCATTTTCTCAAAACTAGTTTTCATGTCGTTTCGGTAAGTTCAAAATGTTCCATGCGTCATAATTTTTCTTGAATTTTCATAAAATTTCATGAAATGATTATTTATGTATGTTAGAATAAAACTTAGTAATCAATTCATTATACTACTTTAAAACGACTTAAAATTTTTTAGAATAAAAAAAAATTTTTTGCTAAAATTTTGCATAAAATGACCTATTTTTATCGATTTCTTTTCTAGTTTTTATAAATATGACTGTATATCAAATATTGCTACTAACTTTTATTATAACTATATAAAGCTAGCTTAAGAGAGAAAATAAGATATCTGAGACAAAAATTAATATGCCTGGAGCATTTTTAAATAGAGTAATTAACAAACTGATTTAAATTAATATCTTAATTAATTACATTCTGATTTTTTTAATTTAGAATTTCCATCTCTAAACAAAACTGTATAAGTATACAAAATTTCATAGCAATTGGTTAATAAATTAAAAAAAAGTTTTTCATGGTCCATTGTCACCTTAGGGCTTTTAAAAAAGGGAACTATTTTACAAAATGAACTACTAATGAGAAATTTACAGCAGGAAAGAACATTTCTTTAAGACTGCTGCGTACTAACCTTATCCGATTCGCTCACCTCGATGTGAAGCTAGAGAAAATGTGTCCAAGTATTGACAAATTGGAATTAAAGATTCATATAGAAAACTGTATTCCGTAGTATAGAAAGAAAACTTACATCTTGGGGCATTTTTCGTTTGAAAAAAAATTGCAACTAATATTTTAAAATTTACGTTATTTAGAGAGAAAAAAAAATCCTGGTATAGGGTGTTTTAAACGCTCCTAAATTTCTTTGGGGGACGAAATGTATAAAGTAATTCCTGTTACAAGGTACAAAGAAGTTCTGGCTATCTTTAAATACCATTTTTATTGGATTATCGGCATTTATGTACCTGTCAATAGTACACACATTTTCTCCATAGGTTAACATTGAGGTGAGCAAATCCAACAACATGGTGAAATCCAATAAGTGAGCATCCAATAGCAAAAAAGCATATGAAATGTTATACACATCAATAATATGAAAATTATATTATTTAAATTTTGTTATATCTCTGTCTAAATTTTTTAAAAAATATAACGTTCTCAAAATATGACAGTTGAGAAAGAGATACCATCAAGAAATAAACAAATCATGCTACTTAAGAATGTGATACCACAAATTTGTATAAAATTAATGTGCAACTACACTGCTGGTCAGCCAAATTGCAACACCAAGAAAGACAAGAGATATCACGCCAAAATTTATTTTGTAGATAACATGTTGACCAAGTATCAAATGATTAAATTTATAGACTTCTGTGAAGTGTGGTTCCTGCTAAAATCAGTAGCCAGAGTAGCCGCCATTGTTGGAGATCACCGCTGCCACACGCCTCGGCATTGATTCAAAGAGACTTTGGATGAGTTCTTGGGGTACAGCAGACCAAGCAGCTTCCCCACGTTGCCAAAGTTGATCTGCTGTGGCAGCTGGGGATGGAATCTGGGTCAATCGTAGAGCAACCATGGACCACATGTTTTCTATCGGCGAAAGATCCGGAGAGCGAGGCGGCCAGGGAAGCAATTGAATCTGGCGATTGACGAAGAACCGTTGGACAATGCGTGCCACGTGTGGTCGCGCATTATCCTGTTGAAATATGGCTGTGGACAAGCCCTGGAGGGAAGGAAGGACAACTGGCTCCAACACCTCGGAGATGTAGCGCTGGCTGTTTAAAGTACCGGCAATGCGTACTAGAGGTGTGCGAGAGTGATATCCAATACCGCCCCATACCATAATACTCGGTGTAGGACCAGTGTGGCGGTGCATAACGCAGCTGTTCATCATCCTCTCTTCACGGTGTCTCCAGACTCGAATGCGACCATCGTGGTGTTGCAGACTGAAGCGTGACTCGTCAGTAAAGACAATTTCATTTCATTCTGCCGTCCACATCCTTCTGTCATCTCACCATTGGCGGCGGAGACGTCTGTGGTTCTGCGTCAAGGGTAGACAAAGCAATGGACGTCTTGCGGACAGACCACTCTGCTGTAAACGGCGTCGAATGGTACGCGCAGACACTGGATAATGCGTTACAGACTGCATGTGCTGTGCTATGGTTCGTGATGTGACTGAGCGTTTCTCCACTGTCATGCGCACAATTTGCCTGACATCACGTGAAGTGGTGCGCTGAGGTGGATGCGATCGAACACGCCGTTCCGTCGTACCCTCCTGCATCCAATGATCACATATCCGGATTACAGTTGTTTGGTTTCGTCCAACATGACTACCGATTTCCCTGAAAGATATTCCACAATCTCGGTAGGCCACTATCCTTCCTCTGTCGAACTCGGATACTTGATCAAAAGATGATCGCTGTTTTCGACGAGGCATAATTGATCGTTTTTTTGAAAAAACCACAAGAAAAACACAATTGCCGAACTTGAAATCGTCGAAATCTCCAAGCCTTAAATAGCGCTTTGAAGTGGCGCCACAGGCGCGCGTGATGTGCGTCTGCGCTGAAATTCTAATCATTTGCATATCTTCTTTCCGCTAATGCATGCTGTAAATTTCATGTTATTTGCATGTTTTCTTCAGGGTGTTGCATTTCCAGTGGCCAGCAGTGTATATTTGACGTACAAAATAATGCATATGTAATACATTGCTACCATGTTTTAGCATCAAAAATTTTCTTATGGACTAGTGTAGTTGATAATGCATGACATTTTTTGACTTTCCTACCATATATTATATTACATCAATGTTTGAAATAGCATTATCATGAGAAATACCACTCCTTTCAAACCTCATGTCTGATTTTATACATATTTTTTGCTCATGAAACTATTATTTATTCATGCAACTTTTTCTTGTAACGGTTGAAAATACTGCTTGACATCAAATGCATGTTTGTATACATACAAATAAACCTCTAGAGGTGAATAGCCTCACACAAACCTCAATAGAGATTGAACAATTCGCATAGTATTATCAAATGCCGTAAGGGTGCCATCATTCTGAATCAATCTTTTTCTGAATCAATCTTCTTACTTTCAACTTCTGTCCCAAATCGAATCACTTGACACTCGAATCATAGTTCACTTGAATTTAAATTTTTTCACTTTTAATTGCCAAAAAATCTTCAAAAAATCTGTACATCTTCAAATGGTCTATTCTTGATTAAAAAGTTTGAATTAAAAGTATAAAAAATTAAAGGAAAAGAATAATAAATTAGACACACGATGACACATTTATTTTCAGTGATTCATTTTTTAGAGAGAACCACGCTGTGGAGGAATCACGCTTTGTTTGCATCGTATGATCGGATGATCTCAAGATTAGAATCCAAATAACTCTAAAATTATTGAAGTAACAGATTAAGTGTTCGCAGAAAAAATTATCAGTTTTTAAAGCTCTTTCCAAATATGTAAAATTTATGTACTTTCATGAAAAAAAATACATCGATTTCGACATTTTCAAATATGGCCGGATTTGAGCCGGTACACCCGGATGTGTGACCGCGACAGAACCCAACCTTGGTTTATTAATATAGATGTAATAATTTTCATTCAAGATGTTGGATGTCAGGAATAAGTAGTCGCGACATATCCTTTAGTCATGGGGACCCAACACAACGCTAGTCCGTGGCGACGGAAAGAAGGTTCGTTGACAGGTACTCCAGACGAGGAACACGGGCAACCGAAATGTTGATCGAAACGTCTCTTTATTTTGTACTTAGATGTTTAATTACACTTCATTATATTCCTAGTTTTTAGTAGCTATAGGACTATCTTACGTAAACATATCGTCTTGGGGCTGCCGGAACAGCACAGTCTGAAAATACATCATTCAACTTGTCGGGAACATTACGGACATACGATAAAATCCCGCAACGCAAAGGAGCTGCAAATACATAGGACGAATGCGAAGAAGCAAAGACCTCTACTCACGCCTGGAGTATAGGTGCATCAAACTTCTAATCGGTCAGATCATGAAACTTCACCTCAACGCGTCATATGAGGTGATATCGCGTCAAGCGCCTGGAACATTCCACGTTATATAAGCCCACTTTTACACGTGGCTCATGGGAGAATATAATAGATTACTTCAGTTTTTTCTAGGTCAAATTTTGAATTAAAGGGCGATTATCTATTGAGATAAGAGAAGGCAATTTTGAATAGGCGTTTTATTTAATGAAATGAAAGACCATTGTTTTTATATATATATATATATATATATATATATATATATATATATATATATATATATATATATATATATATATATATATATGTAACATTAAAAACCCCATACCACTTTAAAATCTAACATTATTCTAAATTCCCTTAGGCGTACGAGCTAACTTTCGTTTTCAAATCTAAGTCCTAAAAGGCCTCGAGAGAAAATATTAAATGGCTTCCTTTTTCAAACTTGCGTGGCGTCACCCAAGATTTCATATAGGCTCTGCGCAGATTACATAAAACCACATGTGACTTATCGACAACAGGAAATCCCTAATCACTATCATGATCACATGACAAAATTTATATAAGCCGCCTGAACAACAAACCTGTGCGCTTTTCGGATTTTGTAACTGCCTTGGGAAGACGTATTCTCCGACAAAATAAAAGTAATGTAATTTGCTGCGTCGATTATTATTTATGCCACGACTACACCATCAGCCCCTGTGATGTACTGGACGCCCATTCTCTCCTTGGGTTGTCCAGTATGTTACATACATATATATATATATATATATATATATATATATATATATATATATATATATATATACACTGTCTGGCCAAAAGTATCCGAACATCCCCCTAAAGAAGTGGATCTGTCAGGTGACGTAATTTGATGCGTAACCGAAAGCTATAAAAATGTTGGTAGTGGTTTGTCAGGTCATATTTATGCGTTTTTCAGACAATGAGTAAGTCAAAGGAACTTAGTGACTTTGATGGTGGCATTTTAGTGGGATGCCACCTTTGTGGGAAAACATTTCGTGAAATTTCGGACATTCTACAGAAACCGAAATCCACTGTGAGTGATGTAATTGTGATGTGGAAACGTCGAGGCAGTGAAACTGCAGAAAAACGAAGTGGCAGGCCGAAACAAATTAGTGAACGCAGCCGTAGAATTCTGAAAAGGGTAGTGAAACAAAATCGCAAGTCCTCGTTGATTGAAATCACTAAGGAGTTCAAAAGTTTATCAGGCGTTAGTGTGAGCAGCAGGACTGTTCGCCGAGAGTTAAAAAACCTGGGATTCCACGGTCGTTCAGCCACTCACAAACCGAACATCACTCCGCAGAATGCGAAGCGTCTATTGCAATGATGTAAATCTCATCGTCATTGAACTGTGGACATGTGGAAAAATATTCTTTGGATTGATGAATCTCACTTTACAATCTGTCCGTCCGATGGACTTGTCTGGGTTTGGCGGATGCCCGGCGTGCGCCTCTTACGTGACTGCATTGTGCCGACTGTTAAGTTTGGTGGTGGGAACATCATGGTGTGAGGGTGTTTTTTATGGTTTGGCCTGGATTCCTTAGTTCGTGTGGTTGGAAACATAAATTCTGACATGTATGTGGACATTCTGGACATTGCTGCTCTTCCAACTCTATGGCAGTATTTCGAGGAAAGCCCATTTCTCTTCCACCAGGATAACTTCTCCATTCACACATCGAGACTTGCGCAGACATGGTTATTCAAAAACTGGACGGCCTTCTCAGAGCCCGGATCAAAATCCCTTTGAAAACCTTTGGGAAGAATTAGAAAGCAGATTAAGTAGCCAGCCAAATCGACCATCCTGACTGCTACACTCACTTCATCTGTGATGCACTCCTGGAAGTCATTTTCTATGGAGACCTATCAAAAACTGGTAGAAAGTCTCCCCAGACATGTGTAGGCTGTCATCGATGCAAAAGGAGGACCAACATCATATGAATATATGTCTCAGGACTCTCCGAGTTCGTACCACTGGGCGTCCGGATACTTTTGGGCATATCTATATATATAAAACAGTTCCGTAACTGACTCACTGACATAAAACGCACAGACCAAACCGCTAGACCTAAAGGGCTGAAATTTTGCATGGCGATTCTTCTTATGGTGTAGGGGTGCACTAAGAAAGATTTTTGAAAAATTCTTCTTAGATATTTTTAAATTAAACTTTTAAGCTGTTTTTTTTGTAACTTTTTTTAAGTTTGCATTTAAAATAATACTTTGAGAGTTAAAAAAATTTATATCACAAGAAAGACCATAAAAATTCCTTTAAAATGAAATCTTTTTCGAATCTTTACCTCTATTTTCTGATTTTTGGTGAATTTTTAAAGATTCATTTTTAGAATTTAATTTATTAATTGCTGATCACGTGATTTCTTTTTCTGGCACTTTAAATAAATTTATCGTCAAGTGCATAACAACTAAATAGACAAAAACTTTTTTTTGTCTAATGCGGCAGACAATTGGATATTATCCAAAAAAAATAAATATCCCTTACGATTTATATATATATATATATATATATATATATATATATATTATATCAGTTGTATACATTGATCGTCGTATTTATTATAAATATATATATTTATTTTTTTGGCATTAATTGCATACATTGACCGTTGTATTTAATTTGAATGTACTCCGGTGCGAAGTGCGGGTTTTCAGCTAGCATATATATATATATATATATATATATATATATATATATATATATATATATATAAATATATATATATATATATATATATATAAGAAATAGTTGATAGAGAATACCAGTATTAGCACTAAAGCTACTTGCAGCCAGGAACTAAAAACATGAAAAGAAAAGAATGAAAGAGGTTTTAGACAGCATCTCTTCGTCAGCGGTGTCAATACTGTCTAAAAACCAATGGATTGTTTCCGATGAGTATGATCTATACAATAAACACACTCAGACACCATACAATCCATGAATAACAGAAAAATTGAATTAAAATTGAATAAAGAGTATATAACCAAAGAACACCAAGCCTGGCGCTAGACATAGTGGAAGTTAAGATCATGTAACCGAAAGATGACTTACGTCACAAAACTTGCAACCATGGAGATTATGGATACTCAATTACTGACTTATTATGGTTACTGTATTTTAGGACTATTAATCCATTATTAATTTAGTTTTTTATTATTATTACTAAGAGTTATTTTTATTCTCATTTTTATTTTTACTTATGAATTTTATTTTATTTTTTATTTTTTATTTTTAGTAGTTATTTTTTCTTTTTTTCTTTTTATTTTTAGTTGTCATTTTTTCTTATTTTTCCTATTATTATGTTTAACTTATTAAATGCAACAGAACGAACTATTCATTAAAACTAAAACAACCAATTATGTGTTTAGATAGACTTTCTGGGTAATTATTACGTGTTAGCACAGCTTTCAAGTCTAAAATATGCTTATTCCTATTGTCTTTAGAACATAGCCTATTTATACGAACTAACTGATTTACAATAATGTTATTAAAAATAGATTTATGTAAACAGGTTAAGTAATTTTGAAATTTAACAATATTAAAATTATAGTCAGATCTTTTGTCGAAAAAGTCAAAAGTAAATTTGCTGTGAGAATTTAATTTAATGTTAATAACTAAAAAGTTTACTTTAATATTATCATGGCTACTTTTAATTTGTTCCGGATTAAGAGGGTAAAAATTTAAGTCTATATGGTTATTACTTTTATTAATTACTATTATATCATCTATATACCTAAATATATTGTAATTGCAATTTTCTATATTATTAATTTCAAAATAATATAAGTATAAATTAGCTAGCATACTTGAAGTATTACCACCTTGTGGTATACCTTTGGACTGTAAGTATATACTATTATTATGAACTATATAATTATGTTTAGTTACTAAATCTAGGAGCCTATTGAAACGAGTTAGTTTAATTTCGTTGCCTAAGTATTGTATATTATTTTGTACTAACTTTATGATTATTCTATTTAAATAAATTATATCCATATTATTAATTAGATCTTTAAAATCATAGGTTACTACAGTATTACAATTATCTAATGTTTGTAGTTTTCTAATTAGACTAAAGCTATTATCAATTATACCACAAACACCAGATGTTATATTTTATAGATTAATTTATGATAATTTAATAATATTACACTTGCTGTAGTAGCATAAGTGTTGTGACCACAGGTTACTGCTCTAAAAGCAATAGGTGTTTTATGAAATTTAGGAACTAAAGTAATATAAGGAAAAAGATAATTGTTTGACGATATACCTAGTAGTTTATATTTTGCTATTATTTTCTTAATAATAATACTAGTAGTTTCTTTTAATGGCTGAAAACGATCACTATTTTCTAGCTGTTTTTTTAAACTTATGGCAAAATATTTTTTTACAAATAATTGCATATTTGTTGTCTGCTTTATCTACATAAGTGATTATAAAGTCTTCTTGTAATTTTGTTATAGCATCTTTCAAGTGTTTATAGGAATTATTAATTTTATTACTATTATTGGGTAGTTTAGTATGTACTAGTTTTAGTAAATTAATTTTCGATTGGTTCTGTCGGTATAGAATAATTAATTGCTATTTTGTATATAAATTTATCTAAATCAGAATTTAAGAAACTTATTATTTTCTTCTTATTATTAGCACTAGGTAATCTATACTTAGTTCCCAAACTCATCAACTCTCGCAGTGCTAAATTATCCACTATTTCCAAATTGCCTATTATTACATGACCATGTGTCGTATCAACATAACTATTGTAATTAGGCAGATGACATACACAATTTAAATTTATAGATTGAGAAAAATTTTTTGAGACCTGATTATAGTTAAATATACGTCTACCCATAGGCAGAGTATATTTAAAGGCACGTTTTACTTTTATATCATTTATAGGAAACATATCAGGAAGTTTATCAAATATACTATTGAAGTTTATACTATTTAGTTAGGTATATATATATATATATATATATATATATATATATATATATATATATGTGTGTGTGTGTGTGTGTGTGTGTGTGTGATGCTAAAAGCATAAACTATATTTAATTTTATTAATAAGAGTTAAATGGTAAAATTCTATTAAAGTCCTAGTGTGTTTTCCAATTCAGGAATATATTGTTTTTCTCAGCGGAGTTCAGGGTCACCGAATTGCTCGCGTCTGACGCAATTCATAGGATGTTGAAGAGAGGGGCTCTAGATGACAGCCCACTCCTTTATATAACCCAAGATAAAGAAATTACGCAGTTTAGGGATATTTTTATAGAGACAGGACGTGCATCTGTCGGGAGCTGGGAGATTATTGAAAATGGCGATTTAGCTGGGTTAATTGGGTATTCAATTAATGTTAATTAATAAAGGTGTTTAAATGTTAATTAAGCATTAGTTCTTCCACTGGCCTATTGTTTTATGACTGCGTTTAGAGCAATTAGTTTGTTTTAAAGGGTGCGCGGCGAAGGGCCGTGACAAAAGTCGGTAGGATTAGGTATCGCGTTAAGGAAACCCCTTGCATTTTAAAATTATTGTATAGGAATTTAAAATTTAAATTTAATTTCCCAGTTTCATCATCTCTCATCTCCGCGACAGCGCCATGTCCATCGGAGAGAAAATATCAGTTTGAGAAATTTTGGTTGGAGCTGCAATGCTTGTCGTTCGTCTCTCGATGGCAGCGAGAACAAGTGCCGTCTTCACACTGACGAGTGCCGTCACGATGGATGCTGTCCGCCGTCTTCAAAAAGGATTATCCGCCGCTTGCGAGGTGGTTGATTCTGTATGCTGCAGTGTGTTTTCTGATTCCCACCATTCGTCTTCAGCATCGTGTGCATCTTTATTGTTCGGGATGTGTTCTGCCCCTAGTTCAGCAAGGAGATTTTCCAATACAGTTCAGTGAGATGCCGATCTTCATATCTGGGTATAACAATTGCCCAGAGAATTCAGTGAGATAAAACGTAATTTATGCGGTATGTGAATCAACTCAATAACCGACAAAAAGGTGATTTAATATCCGGTGCAACCAGCGTGAATAACTGTGTTCATCTAAATAGTGGTGTTTTGTTTGTGAATTTGACAGGCAACATTCAGCATTACAGCATTGCGGAATTCTATGACGTGCGTGTTTTATCCCAATGTATATATATATATATAGTAGTAATAATAATAAAAAACTAAATAATTAAGGGAATAATAGTCCTAAAATACGGTAACCTAAGTAAGTCTGTAACTGAGAATCCACTACCTCAATGGTTGCAAGTTTTGTGACGTCAGTCATCTTGAGGTTACAAGTTCTTAACTTCCACTCTGACTAGCGCCAGGCTTGGTGTTCTTTGGTTAAGTACTTTTATTCAAACTTACTTCAATTATTAATCAATTCTTCTGTTAATAATGGATTGTACGGTGTCTGAGTGTGTTTATTTTATAGATTATACTCATCGGGAACAATCCATTGGTTTTTAGACAGTATTGACACCGCTGATGAAGAAATGCTGTCAAAAACCTTTTTCATACTTTTCTTTTCATGTTGTTTGTTCCTGGCTGCAAGTAGATTTAGAGCTATTTCTCTTTCATCTTATTCTTATATATATATATGTATATGTGTGTATATATATTTATATATATATATATATATATATATATATATATATATATATATATATATATATATATATATATATATATATATACATGTATATATATATATATGTGTGTGTGTGTGTGTGTGTGTATTTGTTTGTTTGTTTGTGTTTACTATAGGTTTTGATTCATTTGAATCTGTAGTGTTAGCTGTTATTTGAGTTATTGTACAATTAATATCTATACTAATATATAAAGAGAGAGGGTATTTTGTACGTGGAGGG
>OU015503.1:16515316-16522816 GCA_907164885.2 Dolomedes plantarius | reverse complement strand
CATCAATCATTTCCATCATCCACAATATGTCCTACACAAAATTTCATGGCTTTCTGAACAATAGATTCGACTGTAGACAACTTTAAAGTAGGGAAGTTTAATTATGGACACCCTTTATATATAAATATATCATGAAAATATTACATATTTGAGATTCCTTTCAGCATCTCAAATATGTAATTTTTTCTGATACAGTTCCTTGCCAACAAATAATATCATTTTTTTCCAAAAAGGAAAAGATAACATAAGAAGAAAATCGTATTTTGTCTGGTATAACAGTCTACGTGTTTCTTTTTCCTTGGCTTGTGTTTACACATTTGTTCGGCAATACTTGCATACGTAACGTGCCTGCGGATGAGGAATATTAATTGCCTGAAGAGAAAAATATCATTTCCGTACATGACTGACCGCGGCGCTATTACAGAAAATAGAAATGGATTTTTTGGTCTGGTCTATGTAGCGTATGTTTTATTCGTGGCTAATCCGATGCGAAGAAATGATCGAGACTTTGCATGCTCCTAATGCAAATAAATCTATGTGCAAAGCGTAGAGAAATATATTTCAGGTTCTTTCTGAGTTTCAATAATTTGCTAGGTAACCCTGAACATGTTCGATCACTCACTTTTAATAGACTATGAGATAAAGCCTAAAAAAGTAAATATTAGCCTTAAAATAGTTGAATAATATATATATATATATATATATATATATATATATATATATAGTGGTCAACTTCACTTCTATCATTTCTATCTTATTTTTAAACTGGTACACCTCTAGCTTATTTCTTCTGCCAACAGAGAGCATTACAAATCAGTCTTCAGCAGTCATTTCTCAGCACTCATTAGGTACAGAGCCTTAAAACGCTCTGTACCTAAAAATGAACAAGAATGGAGTTGGACCTTTATTAAAATAAGGTCTTCATATATATATATATATATATATATATATATATATATATATATATATATATGCCTTTTTTGAATAGTGGCCCAACTCCACTTTTAAGAGAATTGAGTTAGCCTCACTTTCATGTTCATACAAGTCATTTCTATCTTATTTTTAAACTGGTACACCTCCAGCTTATTCCTGCTGCCAACAGAGGGCATTGCATTTCAGACTTCAGCATTCATTTCTCAGCACTCATTAGACTTTGTCTCTAAATTAGCAAGATTGGAGTTGGGCCATTATTCAAATAAGGTAAAAAACGCAGTAGTTTGCTCAAACAGCCTGGTTTCTTCCAGACTTATTGCAATAAGCTCAACGTAGTGAAGGGTTAATAAAAAGTAAGACGGCAAATGAACTGGGTTTATCGAAGTGTCATAGAAGTTTACCATGTGGTTACTGGTTACAAACCCGTCCGACGGGTTTGTAACCAGTTGCGCCGTGTGCATGGCTCCATTCAATTACATAGGTTGCTACTCATCACGGACTGGTTTGTGATTTGAATCAGTTATCAGTTTCTTTTGAGTTGCTCCTTCTGCAGACGGCCTTAGAAGGATTGTATGCACCATCCCTTATTGAGATAATTTCTGAATTAAAGATTTTTTAATTAAAGATTTTTTGCTCTGAAGCAAGCAACATATATCTGATCTGCAGAAGCCACACCACCTGATTGCCATTTGCCAAAATTTGCACTTAGATGATCGGAAAATAACTTAAAGTTAAGATAGGAATTTAATGCAACTTAAGGAAAGCAACTGCAAAAGCAACTTAAAGTAAAGATAGGAATTTAATGGTAGTCACAAAAAGCCATGTGGGGGAAGGGATGGGACGTTTTGTGTTTTATGGTAGCCTGTATTTTCTGCAGTGTCCTAGAATGTATTTATGCAAAATTTGGCCTATATCTGTTTTAAGGTGTAGGATTGTATAGGATATAAGCAGATGCAGAATTTCATATCTGTAAATATTTGTTTAATGTAAGATTTTTGCATTGTTAATATTTACATTTAGCATTCATATGTTCAGACAGCTTTGTATGGGTTCATTGATTATGATTGCATATCAAAAAGTTTTTAGGATTTTCTTATTCAAATATTGAAGAAATTATTAAATATTCCTCGAATTCAACATTCAACATTCGTATACGAATGTGGGAGAAGGAAAACATAGCCTGTCATATTCGATGTTCTCACCCTCTACAGCAATGTTTCACATCAGTGTCGGTACCGCCCCCTGGTGGGAGCTGAGAAGATCCAGGGGCGGGAGTGCTAGTCAAAGATATGATAGAGTGACGCTAGCTTCCAACAGTTCTGGCTGCAAAATCAGATACCGATTCTTTATTCTGGATTATGGGCTGTAGTACAAAAGTTATAATACACGACCCAGAAGAGTTTTCACGTTTCATGTTTTCACATCCTTCATCATTACGCATATTTTGAACTATATCCACACTTAGTGTGCTGGTTACCATGAAAGCGTCTTTTTTTTAGTACGCTTACCTGAATCACGTTTCATACTACCACTATTATCCATTTTGTCCGTTAGATGAAGAAAAAAGAACACACTTCGATTTTACAAGGTATAATATAAATTATGCTTAACTAAAAAGGTCTTTCTCAAACGGAAATGAAACAAACAGAAACAACAATTCAAACGCCGATCGCGCTATTGCAACAACACGTTAGAATAGAATAAACAAATCCACACGTGAGAATCAAACTCTATAATTACAAGATAAAAAGAAATTTTTATATACCAATTTAAATTTTTTAAGTTTTCTGTTGAATCATATAAACTTGACAATTCTATGTATTGATAAATACTTTTTAAAAATTTTTTTTATGAATTATCCCATCAATTTGAAAGAAAATGATCAAATGCTTAATAAAGAGATCAATTATAAGAAATTTTCAAACAACAAAATTAACTGAAAATGAATTCAAATCTGCTTAAAGATGGCTAAAAGTATTAAAAGAATGCATTGTCATCGTGTTCTGAGCTATTCTAAAAGTTTCAAATATCTAGCTTGTCGGGAAGTTAGTTAAAAATCGATTACAAGATTTGGACTGGACAAACAAGAAAGCGAGTTAATAAAAACCTGGTAATGAATAGTCGGAGTTGAGCATTGCAACTATTTCTTTCTTCCTTCTATCATAAAAAATTCCAGTACATGGAGTTCAAATCTAAAACTAAATAATTATCAAAATTGGAGTTTGGGACAGGAAGTAGGTGTGTGAACTGGAATGTGGGTGGGTCAGAGTCCTTTTAATCTTTGTTTATATTTGATGGTTGTTCTATTTTTAATCATATATTCGTTATTTATAGGAATCTTTTCGTGGGACTTGTTTTAAAATACTCAGGAAACTGTCAGAAATAACAAATTTTTTTAAACAGTCTAAAATTTTGAGGATTTAAGAGTAGTGAAACCCCTGAAATTGTATTTCCTTCATTCTATTGAGAGGAACTTGGGTACAGTGTAGTCGCAAATCTGCTTACTAAAACAGAAACACACTATAAATCGCTAATCTCGAAGGTTTAAAAATGCTGCTGATAAAAACAGTGCCGAGCGTTAATTACCTGATAGCAGCGCACCAAGTCCATTCTTATCAATAGGATTTTTTTAAGTCCGTAATTTTTATTTTAATATTATCCTTCGTTATCTTCATTTTATGTGTGTAATGCGAATGTTACTATGGTTGGTTTGAATAAATATTTTTTTAATTTCAAGCTTCAAGGAGTCTTTTTCACGACATCTTTCTTTCTAAGTTGAAGGACATAGGTAGAAATATATGGACACATAAAAGGATGTAAATTTGTCACTGCATCTCTGTTTTTTTTGCAAGGGGGCGCTGAGTAATTTTTCTTTTGAAAAGGCGGGAGTAGGCCAAATATGGTTGGGAACCTCTGCTCTAGAGCAGTGGTGCGTAGACTTTTGTAGATGTGACCCACTAAAAATATCTATAAAAAATTACTCGACCCTGACGAAGATTTTCCGTTCGAAGCATTTTTTTTAATTTAAGGGGATGAGGGACTTTCAACCTCAAATTTTTTTATTCTCAATTTTTAACTCTATATACAGAATGATAATAATTAACAATCTTTTTTTACTACATTGAACATCCTTAAAATTCAAAATAAGGCTTTTTTAGCAGAATAATACCTCATTTTCAAATTTTTTTTCAAGAATTCTAACATTATTCAAAATGCTCCATGTGCATTCTATATCATTTAAAAACCTTAATTTTTTTAATATAAATTTACCATATCTTTATAATGATAATTGTGCATTGATTTTTCTTTTCTTGTAGGAATCTAAAGTCTTAAATAATTTTTATTTATTTGGCCTGTTATTTTTTATGTTTTTTGCATTTTTTACTTTATTTCCTGGTCTATAAATTTGAAAAGTATTTGAGGTTTCAAGGAACTATACACAGTTTTATAACAAACACTTCAATTGACAATCTTGAGAAATTTGGAAGAAATCGGAAAAAAAAATTACTGCGCATGGAAAATTTTGAAAAATTCTAGCATTTTTTTGAAGAATATTTTGAAAAATTAATCTTATTCTTCTACAAAATATTTGTTTGTGAATTCTAATTGATTTCAATGTAGTAAAAATGAATATCAATTATACTCATGTTATATATTGCGTAGAATATTGAAAATTTAAAAAACAAGGTTGAAAGTCCCTTGTCCCCTTAAGAAAATGGTAAAGGAAAAAAAAAAGAAAGAAGAAAAATTTTGACAAACTATTTTAAAAATGAATGAAATTTGGGTATCTATTTGACGTGTCCAGGGGTAAAACCACTTTACAGCCATTTTTACGGAAATGAATTAGCAGTGCCATCTTAAAATTACCGATACTTTATCCTAGTACCGGTACTTTATACTGGTATAAAGTAGTTTTCAAGGATACTAACACCACGTGCATTCATATCTGGGGCAGAACCACTTTAACCCCTCAGAGGGCGCGCCCGTGTACAGAGTGCAACATTTTCGTAATTTTGAATGGTTTGTTTTTAGATGTAAGGTTGAATGTTCTAAGCAGTTTCTATTTATAGCTACACCCTTTCTAACGCAGGCCTGATATTCTGACCTATGCATTCCTTTCCATTCATGTGTTAGTTGTGATTTAACCGTGGTAAACCAGCGATTATACTGGATTACAATACGACAAAATCAGGAGTTGATGTAGTCGAACAAATATGCAGCTATTACACGGTATCCCGCATATCACGAAGATGTACAATCTCATTATTTTTTAGGTTTTTGGGCATAATAGGAATCCATTCGAAAGTTGTCCTTAGGTCCAATAAACAGGATAGTTTTGAAATAAGGCGATTCTATCTGCATTCTTTGACCTTTAATTATAAATATATCTCAATATTATCAGCATTTTTTATCTTGTCATAAAACGCAGAATTATTATTTTTCAATTTGAAAAAAATTTTTTTTTTACAAAAGGAATAATCAATGTTGAAAGGGACGTTGCACTTTGTGCCACACGCGCCTGCTGGTGTTCCAAAAATTGGCGCGCCCGCTGAAGGGTTAACCCTCAAACCGGCCCACTGGTCATTATGACCGGCAGCGGTGGAACTAAGGGGTGGGGCAGGAGTGGAGGGAGACGTGAACGCTTGGCTGTCTTTGACATCCTCAGTCAGTTCCTGGACATCAGGGAGAGCACATCCGGGTTTCACAAATGCTCGTCATTTGCCAGTAAGTTGCAATTTTGTAGAAGTATGGCTGTCAAAATGATCTGTAAGCCTGTTATTGCCACTGAGCAATAACAGGCCTACCGGTCCTGATAGGGATTTAAGTGTTCTGTGCGATTTTTAAAGTATCATTTGAAGCCTTGACATCACTCTTCTTACCTCAATCACTGGCAGGCTAATTATTCGAGCAATTATGTCTGAGAAACATTGTGCAGATCTTTCTTCACAATGTTTCTTTTAAGAGCCCTACGATTTGATCATGTAGATACCAGATCGAAATAAATTAAATAAATTGAATAAATAAGTGTAGATGAATTTTTCCCTTACTATTCATTCCTAATATAAATCAAACAACCCTGTGCATAGTATCAACATGCAGTTCCATCGTAATAACGCAAAAAATAACAGCGTTTTAGGCTTGAGGGTCAATTTGACCGATAGTCCTAATAGTGGCAACAAATTCATGCGCCGGTTTGAGGGTTAAAGCCGTTAAAAATAGCGATAAAGTTTCAGTGTGCCGGGTAAAAAAAACACTTTGCTCCAACTTTGAAATTCGTTATTCTCAAAACGAAGCTTTTGGAGTAAAGTGGTTTTACCCCTGGACCCTTAATGTACTTTGCATTATAACAAGGAAATAATGTCTTGCTTACATTCTGTACTTGTTTTTGGCAAATCTATTTCCGATTAAAACCCCTTATTTAAACATTATTATGTTTTTGTACAAAATAAATGAAAATATTAAAAATATATTAGTACAGAAAACGCCTATTTTTTAATTAAATAATTAAATAACTCAACTTCCAACTATCAGAGACCCCTCGAATTTTCTTTACGGTCCCACCCGCTCAAGCTATTTATCCTCGGAGAGATATATCATTTGGGCCTTATTTAATATGGAGAAGTGAAATGTCTTTTAAGTCAGCAGTAGTGACTAAAATTTCACCGATAATTGTCAATAAAACTTGTGAAAAATATGACTCACAAACAGCTCTCCAACTACCAGAAAAATCATTACACTTTTCAAAAATTCTCCGCAAAGAAATAGAAAGAACCGTCTGGATACAGATATTGCTCTACGACAGGTGATATAAATTCCCAGTAACTCTTCGAAACCAATATAAAGAAACCGTTTTCTATTGTCATGTGTCAAAAGCGATATTCGTACCTTTTGCCTTTCCCGCTGACATCAATTACGCTACGTTCCTGATATATTCCGTCTCCGAATGTATAGTCCTCGAAAGATATTGTATATTTATATATATATATATTCCACGATACCGTATTTTTGTTCTGGAATAAAATATTTGATGCGTAAAGTGTGCGATATATCTTTGTATATCTATCGCAGATGATTTCTGTTAACTAATGATAATTGAGAAGGCCCCGAGATATCCTAGTGGTAACGCATCGGGGTCGGGACTGCGGGGTGCTTGGTTCGAATCGTGACGAACGCCATTCAACACCTTTAATTTCTAGGCTGGGCATCGTGTGATGTTAAATTTGTAAAATGAAAAGTGTCTTTATGATGTCAGAGAGGGTTGGAGAAGGTACGGTCCCCCCAGATGTCGCCCATTGGAGGTGCTCGGTCAAAATTGAGGTGATACAAGGGGGCGGTGTTGGTTCACATATACGGCGCCCCCGTTGAAAGCAGCAGACGATTAACACTCCATCGGGCGCGTTGATCTTACAGGTACAGGCGTGTCAATATCTCTGCTTTTGTCCTCTAAAAATTTTTCTTACGACTTTGACCTTATCAGTATCTGCCCATCTGGCCTTTGGAATGCAGTAACGACCAGTTACGTGTAGGAGTATTTCCTGTTTTGAAGCTTGTTTGACGTTTTGTATC
>OU015503.1:16267439-16515216 GCA_907164885.2 Dolomedes plantarius | reverse complement strand
GATATATATATATATGCTTGCTGGCTCCATGCGAATATTAAAATAGTGGTGTTTAACGCCACGAATTTAAACTACCCTGGAGACCCCTGTAAATTATCTCGATTATTCCCCTTTCTTTAATTAATTCTTAATATATATATATATATATATATATATATATATATATATATATATATATATATATATATATATATATATATATATATATATATATACAGTAATTTCACACTCAAGCATCGAGGCGCATACTTAAGAAAAGGTTAAAAAATTTGAAGGGATGAGAATTTGTTTGAGCGAATAAAAAAATTAGTTCAAAATTTCACCACCTGAGGGCTTTTTTGATGAATTACTCATTTACGACTGGTTCTTTACTTAAGATTACACCATATTTTAATCCATAGGTCACCCTAATACAATAACTCATACTCATTAAATTTTACAATCTTTAAAGTGGTTGCGAAGTCGATCGGAAGCTTGTTCGATAACTAATTTTCGGACAAAAGATTTGAAGGAAGGAAGAAGAAACAAATATGTAAATTAATTTTTCCCCACGTAGAGCAGAAGCTGTTATAAAACCTAGAAACATTAATGGAGATTTTGTTTCCAGTGTGCTTGCTTTTGCTAATCAGAATGTCATCGTTACGATTACTAGATCGAGCATTGTTAGTAAAATTGTTTTAACCCATGCGACTTTTGGCTTTGGGGGCATGTGGAACATCTAGTTATTCTTGATAAACCAAGAACTATACCTGATCTGAAAGACAGCATTTCACGATATGTTCTCAGCATTTCCCCGGACACACTGCGGTCAACTGTAGAACATGCTATCCTAACGATTTCTGAAACGATAAGCTGAAAATGATGGCCTTCATGTTGAACATGTCTTGTTGTAATATTTTTTTTAACTATAGCAAATGTTGGCTAAATGTGTAATTCATCAAAAAACGCCCTCTGGTGGTGAAATTTTGAACTAATTTTTTATTCGCTCAAATATGTACATTTCCATCAATCATTTCCATCATCCACTATATGTCCTACACAAAATTTCATAGCTTTCTGAACAATAGTTTCGACTGTAGACAACTTTAAAGTAGGGAAGTTTAATTATGGACACCCTTTATATATAAATATATCATGAAAATATTACATATTTGAGATTCCTTTCAGCATCTCAAATATGTAATTTTTTCTGATACAGTTCCTTGCCAACAAATAATATCATTTTTTTCCAAAAAGGAAAAGATAACATAAGAAGAAAATCGTATTTTGTCTGGTATAACAGTCTACGTGTTTCTTTTTCCTTGGCTTGTGTTTACACATTGTTCGGCAATACTTGCATACGTAACGTGCCTGCGGATGAGGAATATTAATTGCCTGAAGAGAAAAATATCATTTCCGTACATGACTGACCGCGGCGCTATTACAGAAAATAGAAATGGATTTTTTGGTCTGGTCTATGTAGCGTATGTTTTATTCGTGGCTAATCCGATGCGAAGAAATGATCGAGACTTTGCATGCTCCTAATGCAAATAAATCTATGTGCAAAGCGTAGAGAAATATATTTCAGGTTCTTTCTGAGTTTCAATAATTTGCTAGGTAACCCTGAACATGTTCGATCACTCACTTTTAATAGACTATGAGATAAAGCCTAAAAAAGTAAATATTAGCCTTAAAATAGTTGAATAATATATATATATATATATATATATATATATATATATATATAGTGGTCAACTTCACTTCTATCATTTCTATCTTATTTTAAACTGGTACACCTCTAGCTTATTTCTTCTGCCAACAGAGAGCATTACAAATCAGTCTTCAGCAGTCATTTCTCAGCACTCATTAGGTACAGAGCCTTAAAACGCTCTGTACCTAAAAATGAACAAGAATGGAGTTGGACCTTTATTAAAATAAGGTCTTCATATATATATATATATATATATATATATATATATATATATATATATATGCCTTTTTTGAATAGTGGCCCAACTCCACTTTTAAAAGAATTGAGTTAGCCTCACTTTCATGTTCATACAAGTCATTTCTATCTTATTTTTAAACTGGTACACCTCCAGCTTATTCCTGCTGCCAACAGAGGGCATTGCATTTCAGACTTCAGCATTCATTTCTCAGCACTCATTAGACTTTGTCTCTAAATTAGCAAGATTGGAGTTGGGCCATTATTCAAATAAGGTAAAAAACGCAGTAGTTTGCTCAAACAGCCTGGTTTCTTCCAGACTTATTGCAATAAGCTCAACGTAGTGAAGGGTTAATAAAAAGTAAGAAGGCAAATGAACTGGGTTTATCGAAGTGTCATAGAAGTTTACCATGTGGTTACTGGTTACAAACCCGTCCGACGGGTTTGTAACCAGTTGCGCCGTGTGCATGGCTCTATTCAATTACATAGGTTGCGACTCATCACGGACTGGTTTGTGATTTGAATCTGTTATCAGTTTCTTTTGAGTTGCTCCTTGTGCAGACGGCCTTAGAAGGATTGTATGCACCATCCCTTATTGAGATAATTTCTGAATTAAAGATTTTTTAATTAAAGATTTTTTGCTCTGAAGCAAGCAACATATATCTGATCTGCAGAAGCCACACCACCTGATTGCCATTTGCCAAAATTTGCACTTAGATGATCGGAAAATAACTTAAAGTTAAGATAGGAATTTAATGCAACTTAAGGAAAGCAACTGCAAAAGCAACTTAAAGTAAAGATAGGAATTTAATGGTAGTCACAAAAAGCCATGTGGGGGAAGGGAGGGGACGTTTTGTGTTTTATGGTAGCCTGTATTTTCTGCAGTGTCCTAGAATGTATTTATGCAAAATTTGGCCTATATCTGTTTTAAGGTGTAGGATTGTATAGGATATAAGCAGATGCAGAATTTCATATCTGTAAATATTTGTTTAATGTAAGATTTTTGCATTGTTAATATTTACATTTAGCATTCATATGTTCAGACAGCTTTGTATGGGTTCATTGATTATGATTGCATATCAAAAAGTTTTTAGGATTTTCTTATTCAAATACTGAAGAAATTATTAAATATTCCTCGGATTTAAGAGTAGTGAAACCCCTGAAATTGTATTTCCTTCATTCTATTGAGAGGAACTTGGGTACAGTGTAGTCGCAAATCTGCTTACTAAAAACAGAAACACACTACAAATCGCTAATCTCGAAGGTTTAAAAATGCTGCTGATAAAAACAGTGCCGAGCGTTAATTACCTGATAGCAGCGCACCAAGTCCATTCTTATCAATAGGATTTTTTTAAGTCCGTAATTTTTATTTTAATATTATCCTTCGTTATCTTCATTTTATGTGTGTAATGCGAATGTTACTATGGTTGGTTTGAATAAATATTTTTTTAATTTCAAGCTTCAAGGAGTCTTTTTCACGACATCTTTCTTTCTAAGTTGAAGGACATAGGTAGAAATATATGGACACATAAAAGGATGTAAATTTGTCACTGCATCTCTGTTTTTTTTGCAAGGGGGCGCCGAGTAATTTTTCTTTTGAAAAGGCGGGAGTAGGCCAAATATGGTTGGGAACCTCTGCTCTAGAGCAGTGGTGCGTAGACTTTTGTAGACGTGACCCACTAAAAATATCTATAAAAAATTACTCGACCCTGACGAAGATTTTCCGTTCGAAGCATTTTTTTTAATTTAAGGGGATGAGGGACTTTCAACCTCAAATTTTTTTATTCTCAATTTTTAACTCTATATACAGAATGATAATAATTAACAATCTTTTTTTACTACATTGAACATCCTTAAAATTCAAAATAAGGCTTTTTTAGCAGAATAATACCTCATTTTCAAATTTTTTTTCAAGAATTCTAACATTATTCAAAATGCTCCATGTGCATTCTATATCATTTAAAAACCTTAATTTTTTTAATATAAATTTACCATATCTTTATAATGATAATTGTGCATTGATTTTTCTTTTCTTGTAGGAATCTAAAGTCTTAAATAATTTTTTATTTTATTTGGCCTGTTATTTTTTATGTTTTTTGCATTTTTTACTTTATTTCCTGGTCTATAAATTTGAAAAGTATTTGAGGTTTCAAGGAACTATACACAGTTTTATGACAAACACTTCAATTGACAATCTTGAGAAATTTGGAAGAAATCGGAAAAAAAATTACTGCGCATGGAAAATTTTGAAAAATTCTAGCATTTTTTTGAAGAATATTTTGAAAAATTAATCTTATTCTTCTACAAAATATTTGTTTGTGAATTCTAATTGATTTCAATGTAGTAAAAATGAATATCAATTATACTCATGTTATATATTGCGTAGAATATTGAAAATTTAAAAAACAAGGTTGAAAGTCCCTTGTCCCCTTAAGAAAATGGTAAAGAAAAATAAAAAGAAAGAAGAAAAATTTTGACAAACTATTTTAAAAATGAATGAAATTTGGGTATCTATTTGACGTGTCCAGGGGTAAAACCACTTTACAGCCATTTTTACGAAAATGAATTAGCAGTGCCATCTTAAAATTACCGATACTTTATCCTAGTACCGGTACTTTATACTGGTATAAAGTAGTTTTCAAGGATACTAACACCACGTGCATTCATATCTGGGGCAGAACCACTTTAACCCCTCAGAGGGCGCACCCGTGTACAGAGTGCAACATTTTCGTAATTTTGAATGGTTTGTTTTTAGATGTAAGGTTGAATATTCTAAGCAGTTTCTATTTATAGCTACACCCTTTCTAACGCAGGCCTGATATTCTGACCTATGTATTTCTTTCCATTCATGTATTAGTTGTGATTTAACCGTGGTAAACCAGCGATTATACTGGATTACAATACGACAAAATCAGGAGTTGATGTAGTCGAACAAATATGCAGCTATTACACGGTATCCCGCATATCACGAAGATGTACAATCTCATTATTTTTTAGGTTTTTGGGCATAATAGGAATCCATTCGAAAGTTGTCCTTAGGTCCAATAAACAGGATAGTTTTGAAATAAGGCGATTCTATCTGCATTCTTTGACCTTTAATTATAAATATATCTCAATATTATCAGCATTTTTTATCTTGTCATAAAACGCAGAATTATTATTTTTCAATTTGAAAAAAAATTTTTTTTACAAAAGGAATAATCAATGTTGAAAGGGACGTTGCACTTTGTGCCACACGCGCCTGCTGGTGTTCCAAAAAATGACGCGCCCGCTGAAGGGTTAACCTTCAAACCGGCCCACCGGTCATTATGACCGGCAGCGGTGGAACTAAGGGGTGGGGCAGGAGTGGAGGGAGACGTGAACGCTTGGCTGTCTTTGACATCCTCAGTCAGTTCCTGGACATCAGGGAGAGCACATCCGGGTTTCACAAATGCTCGCCATTTGCCAGTAAGTTGCAATTTTGTAGAAGTATGGCTGTCAAAATGATCTGTAAGCCTGTTATTGCCACTGAGCAATAACAGGCCTACCGGTCCTGATAGGGATTTAAGTGTTCTGTGCGATTTTTAAAGTATCATTTGAAGCCTTGACATCACTCTTCTTACCTCAATCACTGGCAGGCTAATTATTCGAGCAATTATGTCTGAGAAACATTGTGCAGATCTTTCTTCACAATGTTTCTTTTAAGAGCCCTTCGATTTGATCATGTAGATACCAGATCGAAATATATTAAATAAATTGAATAAATAAGTGTAGATGAATTTTCCCCTTACTATTCATTCCTAATATAAATCAAACAACCCTGTGCATAGTATCAACATGCAGTTCCATCGTAATAACGCAAAAAATAACAGCGTTTTAGGCTTGAGGGTCAATTTGACCGATAGTCCTGATAGTGGCAACAAATTCATGCGCCGGTTTGAGGGTTAAAGCCGTTAAAAATAGCGATAAAGTTTCAGTGTGCCGGGTAAAAAAAACACTTTGCTCCAACTTTGAAATTCGTTATTCTCAAAACGAAGCTTTTGGAGTAAAGTGGTTTTACCCCTGGACCCTTAATTTACTTTGCATTATAACAAGGAAATAATGTCTTGCTTACATTCTGTACTTGTTTTTGGCAAATCTATTTCCAATTAAAACCCCTTATTTAAACATTATTATGTTTTTGTACAAAATAAATGAAAATATTAAAAATATATTAGTACAGAAAACGCCTATTTTTTAATTAAATAATTAAATAACTCAACTTCCAACTATCAGAGACCACTCGAATTTTCTTTACGGTCCCACCCGCTCAAGCTATTTATCCTCGGAGAGATATATCATTTGGGCCTTATTTAATATGGAGAAGTGAAATGTCATTTAAGTCAGCAGTAGTGACTAAAATTTCACCGATAATTGTCAATAAAACTTGTGAAAAATATGACTCACAAACAGCTCTCCAACTACCAGAAAAATCATTACACTTTTCAAAAATTCTCCGCAAAGAAATAGAAAGAACCGTCTGGATACAGATATTGCTCTACGACAGGTGATATAAATTCCCAGTAACTCTTCGAAACGAATATAAAGAAACCGTTTTCTATTGTCATGTGTCAAAAGCGATATTCGTACCTTTTGCCTTTCCCGCTGACATCAATTACGCTACGTTCCTGATATATTCCGTCTCCGAATATATAGTCCTCGAAAGATATTGTATATTTATATATATATATATATATATATTCCACGATACCGTATTTTTGTTCTGGAATAAAATATTTGATGCGTAAAGTGTGCGATATATCTTTGTATATCTATCGCAGATGATTTCTGTTAACTTATGATAATTGAGAAGGCCCCGAGATATCCTAGTGGTAACGCATCGGGGTCGGGACTGCGGGGTGCTTGGTTCGAATCGTGACGAACGCCATTCAACACCTTTAATTTCTAGGCTGGGCATCGTGTGATGTTAAATTTGTAAAATGAAAAGTGTCTTTATGATGTCAGAGAGGGTTGGAGAAGGTACGGTCCCCCCAGATGTCGCCCGTTGGAGGTGCTCGGTCAAAATTGAGGTGATACAAGGGGGCGGTGTTGGTTCACATATACGGCGCCCCCGTTGAAAGCAGCAGACGATTAACACTCCATCGGGCGCGTTGATCTTACAGGTACTGTCAATATCTCTGCTTTTGTCCTCTAAAAATTTTTCTTACGACTTTGACCTTATCAGTATCTGTCCATCTGGCCTTTGGAATGCAGTAACGACCAGTTACGTGTAGGAGTATTTCCTGTTTTGAAGCTTGTTTGACGTTTTGTATCTGTTAAACACACACACCCGATAACGTTTATCTCTTGAATCTTTACGGAAGTATCGAGATTTCCTGCACATTTTTCATTTATTTTTTACCATGATGAGTGCTAAACGCTTTTTAGATATGAATAATCAAAAAGTCCTTCAGCTAGTTCATAGTATTCTATTTAGTGATGGAAATGAGGAATTAAATGCTGAAAAATTTGGTGAAAGTGATGATGACGAAGAAGATATTTTAGAAACATGTGAATTTGATTCGGATAGCAGTGAAAGTGATTATAACGAATTTGATGATGATGCTAATAATGATGACTTTTGTGTAGTAAAATACAATAGTACTAAAAGGGCAAAATGGATCGAAGGAAAAAATGTCAAAGGTAGATCGTAGAATACTATCACAAAATTACCTGGAGTAATCGGAAATGCGAAAGGTATAAAAACTGTATATGGCTCTTGGAACTGTTTTTTTTTCTGACTAAATATTGGAAATAAGTGTGAAATGCACTAACAGATACATTTCTACAGTTTCTAATCTATTAAGTAGAGAAGAGTTGCAAGACTAACCGATAATATTGAAATAAATGCCTTGTAAGGTATACACAAGATTCGATTCACAAGAATCGAACTTTTGAGTGAATTAAAGAAGCTGCTTCAGATATGCTAATTTTGGCATACGCGCTTAGTATAAATACCACGCAGCGTCATTAATGGAAGGAGGAGTTGTTGTTAAGGTTGAAAAGGTGTTATCCTGCGCTAGTGCTTTACGGGCCAGAAGTTTACGTGGCAGTACTGCTGGTTTGACTTACTGTTCGTGAGTATAAAAATATATAGTCCTTAAAAGCTGTATTTACATTCCGTACAAGTAGTACGCATGCTTATTGCTGTAAAAGCCAATTATATGTGCAGCGAATTCAATAAACATTATTTCATGTATAAACTGTGTTTGTATATAATTCAAATAGAGTGCTACTTCAAATTATATACACCCAAGTCTGGGTAGAAGTGAGCATAGATTCTCTATACTGGCGCCCGAAAAATATATATACCCTGGTAGTTAGCGTTACATTTGTAACGAAGAACATAATTGAAATTAAAAACTGTGTACTGTGTACGTATATTGATAAAATTGTTGCAAGTACTTATATACTATTTAAAAAATGAGTGTTGTAGAACAAAATCCTGCTGGAAATTTTCCTCGGGTAATTATGGTTCAGCAAATTGCGCCATTCGAAGCCACCTTCAATGGCGGCCCCTCAAGCCAATTCCTAAAGAAAATTGAGCATTACTTTCAGCAACAATGCACCCCAGAGGGGGATAAACTTAAAATTGCTCTAGCCGCTTTAAGAGGTAGTGCATATCAGTGGTACACGTGTATGCAAAGCAGTAATCTGATTTTTGACTATTTGTCATTCAAGCAACAGTTTCTTAGTGTTTTTCCAAAGACCTTTAATCAAAGTGAAATTGAAGCGGAAATTTATTCGCTAAGGCAACGTGAAGGTCAGTCTGCATTAGATTTTGCTATGGAAAAGATTTCCAAGTGTGAGGAATATTTAGAGGGAATGACGGAAGCGGTAATCTTAAAAATAGTTATCCAACGTTTGAAGCCAAGTGTTCAAGATTTTTTAGATAATCAAACAATTACAAGCAAGGTTACCCTCCTTCAAGCTTTAGCTAAATATGACAATAGACATTTCTTCGCTACCCCTCACCGTCATTCAGGTACGAGAAGTTTTATACAGCCGCGCCAAAATTTTTCGCGAGTTTCAAACCAGCAGCGTAAGCAGTACCGCAGGCAAAATAATAGAAGCGCACGGCGTGATAATGAAATTAGTGCACTTAAAGAAAATATGCAAGCACCTTACTTGCACTGGCAAGTTGATTCACATGATATGGTTCAACCTGTTGAAACTGTTTGGTCAAATGTATTATTTTGTCCGAGCAGTAATCATTATTTTGAGAATAGTGAAAGTCAGGGTATTTTTGTGGCTTATAAAGAAAGTGAGTCTAGCTGGAATGATGAGGTAATTCCAGTACAAATTTCTGAAAATAGGGCCGATACTAATGCTAGTGGTTTAGAAAATAAATCATCGGACACTTCTATTAATGCTATACCTGATATTATTAATGCTATACCTGATATTTTAGATGATATTCACACATCTGTTAATGAAGGAAATTTAGTAGATGACGAAGTATGCGTTACGGAAGTTAGTGAATACTTATTAGTTGACGACAATAAAAATTCTTTAAACGATAGTAGGAACTCGCTAGGTAATGATGATATTATTTCAAGTTTCCATCCGAATGAGGATGCTGTAGGCCAGGTTGATAATATGGTTTTAAATAAAGTACATGAAAACCATACTGAGAATCAGGATGAAAAGTTGACACAGAGTTATACTGTAGGTAGTTTAGCTGATGCTTCGGAAGTTATAGAGAAAGTTTGCAATAAAACGCACGAGTACGAAAAGCTTAATCTTCCTAAAACTGAAGCAGTGTTAAAGAATTTAAATGATAACGATTCTGATGTCGCAAGTTTCAAAGAAACTTTTTTGTCAAAAGAGGATAAAACTAAAGTTAAGGGGGATAAAAAACGTGAAAAAGCGCCTTCAGGTTCCAGCATTAAAATTGCTAATACTGAAGTAATTAAGGAGGTAAAAAAGAAGTCGTATAAGCACAAATACGAAAAACAGAGTCAGGTTGTTGAAAAACATGACACAAGCAGCGAGATAAATCCAGTTACTAAACACGTTGGTGCGGCGTATAAGTTTCAAAAAATAGAATCTGCATTAAAATCTAATGTCTATACTCTAAAAGGTACGGAGAAAAGTAAAGTGTGCACTACAAAACCTCCATCTAAGGATGAACGTGGCACACATAAGGTACACAAGGTTATAAAAAGGAAGAATGACAATTTTAAAGCTCCTTTGCATAAGTACAGGGAACGCAAGATATCAGCCGCCCAGCAAGGTTGGCCTCCTCCCAAGAGACCTCCTGTCCATCGTCAAGCCGGACCAGCGCCTCAGGACCTACGACCTGCTGCACGAAGGATGCCCACACGGTCAACGAACCCCTTTACTAGGACTGCGACCATCAAGAGAGGTTCAGCGGATTGGACAAACTGGTGCAGTGAAGTTGCTGCATTCATGAGGAACAAGTCTTGTATCAATTCTCTTATTCTAACTCCCACCCTTTAATAAAATCGAACCAAATTGGTTTGAAGTTCCCCATTGTATATACTGTGTAAACATTTTGAGGGGAAGTGGTGAGGCACTGAAAAAAACGGTATACTGTTGTTTTATAAATTTTTGAAGGGGACATGTAGTGAAAAAAAAATAATACATACTAACTACAGATAACAAACAACTAACATACTAACTTCACAAATCATAACACATGTACATTATAAATTGGGGGAGAGCAGATACAGTCAAGAAATGTCATGCTGTGCAATTGTGTTGTCACTTTTAATTAAAATAGATATTTTAGGGCGCAGTTGGCCAACCCAGTATCCGCAACTCTGCAAATCCACTGTGTAATGGTGTCACCTGGACCCTTCGGGGTTAGTTTTGTAAAATGGTAGTGGCGTTTTTCCCCCACACAACGTGTGGAAGGTTTTTTGGCTTTGCCACCCATTATGTAAAAAGTCAGACCAGCACGCGTTTTCAATTAGTTAACTGAAGCCGTTCAGACCTCAGTTACCTAATTTTTTTTTTCGAGGGAGGCCAGTGTAAGGTATACACAAGATTCGATTCACAAGAATCGAACTTTTGAGTGAATTAAAGAAGCTGCTTCAGATATGCTAATTTTGGCATACGCGCTTAGTATAAATACCACGCAGCGTCATTAATGAAAAAGGAGAGGGGAGTTGTTGTTAAGGTTGAAAAGGTGTTATCCTGCTCTAGTCCTTAACGGGCTAGAAGTTTACGTGGCAGTACTGCTGGTTTGACTTACTGTTCGTGAGTATAAAAATATATTGTTCTTAAAAAGCTGTATTTACATTCCGTACAAGTAGTACGCATGCTTATTGCTGTAAAAGCCAATTATATGTGCAGCGAATTCAATAAACATTATTTCATGTATAAACTGTGTTTGTATATAATTCAAATAGAGTGCCACTTCAAATTATATACACCCAAGTCTGGGTAGAAGTGAGCATAGATTCTCTATAGCCTTTATCGGTTTACTTCTTTCTTTTTTTAAACCAATGCGGAGGCACTTGTAATCAAACATTCTTCCTAACAACGCCGCAGTTTTACGGCCCAATTTATTATGGGGGCACCCTATAGGCGGACAGCAATACCCCCTATGAAGGGACGACACGAACGGAGGCATATTTCGTGGCGCAACACCGGGACTCGATCTGAGCACCCCCAGCACCGAAAACCAGCTCGCTGTACCACTGAGCCGCTACAAGCCCTGGTTTACTTCTATTAGCTAGTGTTTTGCGAAAAAAATTTAAAATATATAAAAAACTAAAAAAAGGCTCTGGTATAAAAGCCTGGACCTAAAAAGCATAAAAATAGAAGATTTAAAGAAATACAAATTAACAGAAAGCACATAAAACAAAGATGTATCTGACAGATACATTGCGCCCGATGCTGTAAGTTTCGAGACGCGCCCGACGGAGTGTTAATGGATAATAATTACTTAATGGATAAGGTCCCCGCATTGGCAAACAAACATAATTGCGAAAAAAAAGTATGGGAAAATTGAAAAAGGCGGGAAATGTTTCTGTTTTATGTGTTAAAGGGGTATTCCATGTGTGGTCTGGTGGACATAAAACGTATCCTCCGCTCCTTTCCCCCCTGCATATTCCTATCGTCTTTGAGCGTCCCGTGACATCCAACGCCGTTTCTTCTAGTATACCGGCTGTGGCCCTTGTAAATGAGTTTGTATGACCGTCGTATTTGGGAATTGTTCGTCGTGGCAATCGCACTTAATGCTCCCCGGTCTGACGATGAGCTGTTCATTAGTTCAAAACTTGTAACCACCCTTTTCATTTCACTGTGGATTTTAAGGAGTTGCCTGTTCCCGTTTACGTTTTCCGCAAGTAATCTGTGTGTCTTTGTTCACGTGGAAACACGTCTTGCATTTATCAACTTCCAATTAGTTTCAAAATACAGTGCGAAACGGGCCTAAAATCTAGATTATCTCCGGCTGTTGAAGAGAGAAAATCGGATAGGGAAACTAAAGAGTGAATACGCTTTATCTATATTACAAGTAATGATAAACTTGTCAACTTCAGTGGTAAGACTGTCATTGTAGAAATAACTTTAGCTACGCACTAAAATCATGCGGAATTTCTGTGTTTCCCCGTGATATTTTAAACATAAATGAAGCAACAATAATAACTTTTAAGGGGGTCCAGGACACAAAATTGTTCAAATTTTCGAAATTTATTTTATTGCATTAAATATTTCTGTGTTCTTTTACGCTTAAAATGAACTTTAAATCATATTTCTATCTTAACTAGAACAGGACATTTTTTTTTTTGCAACATTCTAATAGCAGCCAATCGTTGTTTAAACCTGTAAGTACGTTTTTCGGCGTGATGGGTTTTTCTCCAATTTCTCGTTTTTAAATTGTTATAAGTCAAGAACCGTTAAAGATAAATGTTTAAAACTTGGAACATTTCTTTTACAACTATTTTACTTTAATTTTGATTCAGCAAATTGAAAAAAAATATTTACTTTTGTATATATGATTTCTTAAAAATAAGTTACATCCTTTTTTTTGTAATTTTTAATCTAAATATTTTAAATTTTTAAAAAAATTAATATTTTAAAAAATGCTGAATTAAAATTAAAACTTGTATATTTCTGTTTAATTAAATGAAAAATTTTGAAATTCGACAAATAATATTTTGAGTTATAATGATTTCAAATTACCCCACTTTTATTAAAAATTTTAAATTTCAAAATTGTTTGAAATCTTTTTGAGAAGTTCTAGGATGGTATTCTGTTTACAAATTATATGGTTAACCATCACAAAAAAAATTCAAAATTTTAACTCAATAAATAAAAAAAAATTCAAATGTGTTCCGGACCCTCTTAACTCTTTCAGCCCTATGAATTTTTAAATGTTTTCTGGAAAATTGTTCACAGTGAACCCAGATGCTGTTGTAGTCTTTTCTTATCCCATCCTGACAGGAACATTCCAGACAACGCCTATAGACGGCTTGCAGGGCTAGGTATTCAGCTTCGGTGTTGTGGCACCACATGAGTCGGAGCCGGGCTCAGCTAGGTTGCACCCCAATTTTGACTGACCATATCCTCACAGAACGACATCTGGTGGGCTTCCAAACCTCCTCCAAACTTTACCACCACACGGAATGATTATCGGCCTACAGATTTAACGTCCCTGTAAGTGGCGTTGAGACGAAGGCTTTCAGTGGAGCTTTTCGAGATTCGAATCGGGAACCCTCGGTATAGAAAACCGACAATCTAAACACTAGGTGCCTCAATCCCACCCATTTAAGAACCTTCACAGTACCATTTACTCTGGGCTATAGACGCATATAAATGCAACGGTGCTTGTATGCTTAGAGGTAAAAATGAATGGGATAATGCGTTTAAACTGTACGCACTTCTGATATGTATTATCTGCACTGCTCATCAGCTCTTCGAGTGCATTTATTAAGAGATTGTTAAGAGACTGAGTTTTGCAAATTTCGACATTATTATCATACGCACAATCATTCCATTTTCGTCAAACTGATTCTGTTCATCGTGTGCTTTGGGCAGCTTTTGGCGCACGTTTAACTTTAAAAAGCTCAGTGCTGAAAGACATATAAAACTCGCCCAATCTTACTCCATTTTGACATTTTTTATTTCTATTTCGAGTCGTTTGGTTCTAAAGCTTGAGCTTTTAATATCATGTGATCCCATATAAAAATGTTCAATCATTTTTTCATTCTGGACGAAACTCTAACTTTAAAGAAAATTGGAAATATTCGAAATTTTCATCCGCTCTCAATTTTATATTTAGTATAACGTCTTTCACTTGGATATATATATATATATATATATATATATATATATATATATATATATATATATATATATATATATATATATATATATATATATATATATATATATATATATATATATATATATGTATGTATATATATATATATATGGCTCTATTTGAGGCAGAACGCACCGGAACGGCGTTCCGGTACCTCTCTTTCGAAAAAACAAGTTACGAAAGTTAACAATTTTTATTAAATAACACAATTACTGTGTTGTTAGTAAGTGGGCCTGGCCTATTATATATATATATATGTGTGTATATTCATTACTGGAATTATCCTATAGATTTTAACTACCATTGTAACAGGAATATCTAAGCGTCAATTTTGAGGAATATATTTTCTATGATTGCATTTATAACATTTCTTTTCCATTTCGAATAGTCTCTAACAGATACTAATATAATTCGTACCTTGAAACGTATTTCTTTATTTTCATGGAAGATCAACTTTAGAGTCGAATATTCTCTGCAGTTATCTAACAAAATATATCATGATATATTTTCCACGAGAAATTTCTGTGAAACACAATTATCACATGCATCTGGCATATTTCAAATATATGTTCCAATTCCACTGCAGCGCTCTTTTTTTGCGTTATTCGCCTGGATATATCTGTTGATAACAGTAATAGCATTCATCTTCCCTTTCGAGAATACGTATTGTTAAAATATATCTTGTATTGCATTTCTTCATGTCTGTCAATCATAATTTTCGAATATATTCTGTTCCCGTGATCTCTTCTTATTGGATTACACAGGCCAACGAAAAATGACTTTTTGAAAACTTTTTTAACGTTAATAGCTGATTCTTATGTAATGTTTGGTTCTGAATCCGTATCTGACCTCAGTTTTTTTCTATCACCCACAGTTTCGTCACAATGTGACTTCGTCAGAAACTAGAAAGTTAGCCGAACATACTGTCATGCATCCCAAACGCTGAACAATCACACCGCGTAGCAAATTATCACCTCCAATGTTCACACAACAACAAGTTTATTACAAGACGATTTTAACAATTGACATTGCTTGATTATACACATAAATATATGACACGTAACACCCAGCAAAAAAACCTATATCACGCCACGAACGAAATTCTATAAATCCAATTTAAATGGCTAATACCCTTCTCAACCTTTTCTATACGGGGTGGGATAGCATGTATCCTAAGAAAATGGCCCAAGAATGAATATATATATATATATATATATATATATATATATATATATATATATATATATATATATATATATATATATATATATACACATATATATACATATATATATATATATATATATATACCCACACAACCACACAGAGCTAATGGTCATCTATTAGAGCTCGAAATTCATCCATGACATCCAGGACGTAATATAGAGCTCTATAAGATGAAAAAATAGATGTCTAATAGTCGTACTTCACTTCGACGTCTATTAGAGATCTAAGACGTATTATATACATCTATAAGTCATCTAAGTTTCGATCTCTAATAGATGAAGTCTCTATGGTCGACGTCTATAAAAGATACTGATATAGACATCTTATGGAGCTCTTTTAGACCAGCACCGTCACAAAGCGCCATGATGAACAAACTACACCGCTGCTGTGTTCTTTGTTACCGAGTGCACCTGAATGCTTCATTTGGATCTATAATCACATCGGAATATTGCGGATATCCTTGCTCAACAAGTTTATATCGACTTCCTTTATTTGTTTTAAGGTAAGTGTTAATTCTTAAATAATTTATGCGTAAGGTATAATGACACCTTTGAAACGTCAATTTCTGTCAAAATATTGATTTTTTATTTTTGCTATTTTATGAATGATCTTTTACTTTCAAAATCTGTTTGAATATTGTTTCTAGCTTGTCTAGAACCCAAGTTTTAGGTATTTTAATATTGCTTGGCTGTGAAATTTTACAACTGAAAGTACGTTTCTGCAAACCAGAAGTAAGCAAAAATGTTTGTTTACATTGCTGTTTTTCATGATTTTGTTAGGAAAACTGATTATATACGCACATAAAAACACAAAAATAGATTTTTAAGCATCTTAATAATATTACGAATTACATCTGCCAACGTTATTTACGGAATTTTGTTTTAGAAATTGGCATTAAACTGTGCATTCTAAATCATTGTTTACGTACGAGTTTGCCCTTTGATAATCATTTAAAAGTCACTAAATCCATTTATTTTTCTCGATATTTTTAGTTTTTTTTCAACGAAAATGCCAAAAAGTACTTCTAGAAAACGCAAACGTAAGTTTTATGGTAATAAATTTACAAATAAATAATAGTCCTGTTGAAAGTGAAATGCATAATTCTGCATATGTTGGTGATTACCAAAGTTTTTCTGCCAGTTTTTCAAAGCTACAGACGGCTAGTTCTATATCAACAAATGAAAACTGTGGTTCAATGAGTGGTTTTAGAATTTTGGATAATGGAATTCTTTTAAATATAACTCTGCTGTCCAAGCTGTTTTGCAGATAAACAAACATTATGTGAGGAATCAAGATATAGGCTGTGCTCACATTTTTATATTCAGTGTAAAAACTGAGACTTCCATAAAGGTTTGGCATCTTCAAAAAAAAAAAATGTAAATTCTGAAATAAATACCAGACTAGTGTATGGCATGCACCAGATTCGTAAAGGTTTTGCTGTAGCATATAAATTATGTTCAACGTTGAATTTACATACACTGACTAAAACAGCTTACAAAGCTTTGGAATGCAACAAAATGTCATAGCTGCACTTTTTCACTGTGCTTCAAGCACGAATAACCCGAAAGAATAGCATAAATAATATAATTTGAAAACCTATAAAATTTTGGATAGTCTTAGAATTCATAACTCAATACTTCAGAGTCAAATGAAATCAAAGACACGCAGGAAATTCCTGAGAGCAGCTAGAAAGACAAAAAATTACTGCTTTGGAAAGTAAAGAAGGGGAATTTTACAAAACGGGAGCATTTTAATGCACAATTTGTTGTTTATAATGCAAAAAAAGTAAGGTAAAAGTTATTTTTGCAGTTTTCTCAAAATATAAATTCCTCTTATTTTACCATACCCGAAACACTATATAACAAAATATGTTAAATTAAGAAATTGTTAAGAAAAGCTGATAAATCTTTACCACAGCTAGTAAATAGAGTATTTGAATTGAGAAATAGAGTATTTGATCAGTGAAATTGTATATCAGTAATATTTTCCTCCTATTAGAGTTCATAGAAAAATTTTATGGTATAGAAGTAACATTAATTGTTCATTTTAATAGACAAGTGTTTGAATGTTACAAAATATATTCTAGTAAATATATTGTGTTGTTAGTGGCAGGTCCTTGTTGTATAATTTATATTTTAGTTTACTTATTATCATTATATTTTCAATTATATTAATGCATTATTCATGATTTGTTTGCTTTGATTTAGACTCTACAAACTGTTTTATCTCTGGAAGAAGCTCTAAAAATTGTTCCAAGACTTTTCCGTTACTAAGCCACCTTATTTCACAATGTAACATTAAAGTATTAATTGAAGCGGAAGAATAATTTTTGTAATATGATTTTTAATAGCTTGGTATATATCGTACCCACGTGTATTCCCTTTTAATGGCAAAACTGACGGTATATCTTCCTTTGCTGAGCAATCTTTGAAAACCATCCTTATAAAAATATTTATTTGTGCTACATTACAGATATCTGTTGATTCATCACACTGTAAACTTAGAAAAACACATTTTTGTAAATCCTCTTTTAATTGTTCTCTGATATTCACAGATATTTCTTCTATTCTACGAGTTACTGAATTTCTGGATAATTGAACTTCCTGGATAGCTAACATAATTTCATTCTTATTTTTAAATTCTTGAAATAATATCTCTGATGCAGCAAGCATTAATTCTTTAATTATGTTACCATCCATTAAAGGTTTTTTGTGCATTGCAAGTATATGTGCAATCTTAAACGATGCAATAGTAGCAGCTTTTGATTTATTCACGGGCCTGGTAAACAAAGATTGTTGGGCAATTAATGCGGTTTTCATTTCTTTCAATTTCCATTTTCTTAAATTGCTGTTAGGAGGATATTCAGTATCATATTTTTTATGAACTGTTGTGAAATGTCGTTCTATGTTGCATTTTTTCCCAACAGTAACTGTTGAACCACAGGAAAACTATAATAACTGTAATAACTGTACTACTATATTAACTGTACTATATTGTGTAGCTCCTTGAGCAGGAGCTACACAATAATGACACTAAAGAACTGTTGGATAGTATATAATTTTATTATTACTCTTTAGTAAGATAAATATTTTAGAGCAGACTTAATATGGAATATACACTCACAAAATTAAAAGATTGCCTGAAGAGAAATTTACTGAAATAACAGTGAAATTGTAGATCAGCAATATTTTCCCATTCGAGTTCATAGAAAAAGTTTATGGTATAGAATTAACATCAATTGTTCATTTTAATAGTCAAGATTTTGAATGTTATGAAATATATTCTAGTAAATATATTGTGTATGTTTTATGAATTCATATTTATATTCTAAGTTTAAATTATTTTTTTTTAGTATGAAGTAATTACTCAGACTAGTGGCACAAAAGAAAAAGCTTTCTGCAACTTAAAAATTTCTCATCTTATATTTAGTAAGCAATTATTCAAATTTTTTCTTTATTATTTCATTAATATGTCTATTTAGAATTTAAATCGTTTTCATCCTTTGAGTTTGCTATATTTATTTATACCTAAAATTGTTTCATTTTTAGATTAATATTATATATATATATATATATATATATATATATATATATATATATATATATATATATATATATATGTGTGTGTGTGTGTGTGTATGTAATATTTTAGTTATATTAAATGTGTGCATATTACGAGTATGCATTAAGTTAAAACCCATCTCACAAAATGTGAATGATATTAAGGTAAACCTAGTGATATTTTCTAACGAATTAAAAATTTATTTATTGTACTTCTAGGTGCAGCTAGGAGAAATGCATTGTACAAGCAGGTGACTGACTCAAAAATTGAAACCGTCGTCAAAGACTGGTTAAGGCATGCAAATGCTAGGAGTTCAAAACAAAAAGAAAATTGTGTTGGGGAAATTTTATGATTTTGTATTCAATAAAGCCTTTTATTAAAACATTTTTTCTTTCTTTCTTTGTTGCAGTATTAAAAATATATTTATGTTAAAGAATGTGAACACAAACAATTCTGGATTAATTATTGAAGAAGATATTTTTAATGAAAATCCAACTGAAGCAGAAAAGTTTTTATAAAAATAAATTATGATTTTCATAGATATACTTTTTGAAACATAATTTATTATGTCCTACTAAGTTACTTTTATAAGTAATGATGGCTGAAAAAAGAAAGAGATATGAGATATCTATATATTCAACCAGTATACTGTTGCAGGATTGGGTTTTTGACATTACAAGCATCAAAAACTGGTTTAAACTGTCAAAAACCTATGACGAATAAATAAGTCTTAATCACAATAGCTATTAAAAGGAAGAAACTTGTTTTCAAGCAAATTTAAAAGGTAATTCAGTGTTCAATTTATGTTTTAATTGTGAAATGTATATTTATTAATTAGAAAAATTGCATTAAAAAAATTATATATGCACTTATAATAGTTTAGTTTTTCAATTGAAAAATTAGCATTTTGGTTAATTTTCTTTTTTTCTTAAATTTCAGAATGCATTAATACCAAGTTTTAATGTAAAAATATTAGTTTTATTATTATAATATTTAATATTATAATTATTTTTACATTAAACATTAGTAATACTGTTATTATTTAAGTAATATATATCACTATTTTTGGCAGTTATAATGTATGACAATTGTCATCGTAATAACATCAAAAGTAGTGGTAAATATTAATATTTACATTGTATTTTGGACCTAAATTTCTTAATAAATTTAGAAAAATGAATTGAGCTTAATATATTTCGAACAATTTGCATTCTAATAGAACATTTTCATGCAAAAATAATTGCTACAGAGATTCTAAAACTAAAAGTAAATTTATGGAAGTATAACAAAAGTGTATAAAAATAATAGTTGTAAATGTATTATTATTTATTAAGTAATAATACATTAAGCTTAATTTATTTTAAACAATTTGCATTCTAATAGGACATTCTTATGCAAAAATAATTGCTACAGAGATTCTAAAACTAAAAGTAAATTTATGGAAGTATAATAAAGAGTATCAAAATAATAGACACACTATTATTTTTATACTCTACTTCCATAAATTTACTTTTAGTTTTAGAACCTCTGTAGCAATTATTTTTGCATAAGAATGTCCTATTAGAATGCAAATTGTTCAAAATAAATTAAGCTTAATGTATTATTACTTAATAAATAATAATACATTTACAACTATTATTTTTATACTCTTTTGTTATACTTCCATAAATTTACTTTTAGTTTTAGAATCTCTGTAGCAATTATTTTTGCATAAAAATTTCCTATTAGAATGCAAATTGTTCGAAATAAATTAAGCTTAATTTATTATTAAGAAATTAAGATCCAAAATACAATATTTTGGAGGGGAATAGTACGTCCTTTAGAGGTCCAAAATATCTAAATCGCGTACCCTCCACATCGAAATTTTCGCTCTTATAGACGTCCTATAGAGCGCCGCTTAGATATCGTAGACGTCTTATGGATCTCAAAGAGAGCACACCTTGGAGCTCCTATAGAGCTCCATTCCACGTGATGTAGATATTTTTCGACGTCTTATAGAGGTACGCGTTTTTATGAGGTGAGGTATTATAGACGTCTAATAGAGATCGGTGTGTTGTGTGGGTATATATATATATATATATATGTATATGTATATGTATATGTATATATATATATATATATATATATATATATATATATATATATATATATATATATATATATATATACATATATATATATATATATATATATATATATATATACATATATATATATATATATATATATATATATATATATGTATATGTATATGTATATGTATATATATATATATATATATATATATATATATATATATATATGTATATGTATATGTATATATATATATATATATATATATATATATATATATATATATATATGTAATATCGGCGACATGGAAGAACAAATAACAGGCCAAAGTGGATGACGTCGCCGATACACATGATGACAAACCGAGCATTTTCCCGCAGACTCCCAACGCAGACACAGGAACCACAGATACGTAATTGAATCTAAAGCATTTTATTAAGTTTTCCAAGTCGTCCGCCCGGGATTATATGACAGACCGATTCTTACAGAGTGTGTCTAATTTTAGACACCAGATAGTTTTAAAGGTTCATCTCATCACGTGATTAAAAGGTGTGTCTTAATGGTTGATTGGTTTAAAGTTAGTATTGATGCGCAGAACTGATTTATTCTCTAGTGACGCCACGCAACTTTAGTTTTCGAGTAACAGGCAGCCATTTAATATTTTCTCTCGAGGTTATTAGAAGTTAGAATCAAAAGCGAAATTAGTTTCGAACGCCGCAGGGAATTTAGAATAATGTTAGATTTTAAAATGGAATTTAACGCGAATGCCCAAAGGGAATTACCTGTTTCAAGGAATTAAAAAAGGGTTTGTAATTTGGAATAGTAAAGTGAGGAATTAATAGTTTTTAAATGTTAAGATTGTTGAATTAAGAAATTACTAGTTTTTAATATTATAGAATATCCCCCCCGTCCGAGAAGAGGCTGACCTACAATGCCTGCATTGGAGGGCAGACTCACTCAGATGAGTGAGAAGAATGGCCATTAAAAAATTTGGAATAAGTTAACGTATCAATTTCAATTAAAGTTTAATTGCAAAAAAAAAAATTTTAAAGATCACGTGATGAGCTGACATAGCAACATTATCAAATTTACTGAAAAATATATATAAAATCACTAAAAAGAAGGACACATAATATTAAATTGAAGATTCTATATAAGTATGTATTTGAAACCTGTTGAATAGGGACGTCTCCCCACACAACAAAATCTCAGAAAAAAAAAATCAATTAAATTTAACTAAATACAAAAAAAAAACTAACTTGAGTCGACTCACACAAATAATAGAATATAACAATGAAAATATCAAAATCAACAAACAAACATGTTAAGTAAATGGAATAGAACATGACAATAATAATTTGAAGTTATTGTACTTTCCTCCTCAACTCTCACAACATTGGGGTGAGTCCAAAAAAGTTTGTAAGGTACACATGGTAGCTTATAGTTCACGTTCCTTATTATGTTAGCTACAGTATGTTGCTTGAGAAAAGTACAAAAAAAAATCACAGTTCGGTAGGTTCTGAGACCCATCATCTCGCAAGTGCAGAATACCCAAAAAAATTTACAATATCTTGGCTTAAATAAAAAAAAGTCCTTTGTAGTTGGGTACAAAAAAAAATCACAGTCTTTTTAGTGCTGTGTTATTTCTGCTTCACAAACGTAGAATACATAAACATCACATTATCTCGACTTGTTTACATATAAAGAAAATTAGTTCTTTAGTTACATAATAAAAATCACAGTTTATAATAAAAATCACACTTTCAATAAAAATCACAAGTTTTAATAACACCACACTTCAAATATATCAATTGTATATAAAAATTACAAAACATATCACTCATTATCTAGTTTTCGTATCTTTATTTATCTCATTATTTTTTCTTAATATCTCTTATCTCCTTTATTTCAATATTACTTATTATCAAAAAAAAATCTCTTTTCAATATCATTTTTATTTCTTATTATTCTCATTTCATCATTTCTTATATTCATTTTATTTCGACAACATTTATTCATTCCAAAATTCTATTCAATATTCTTTAATTATACTTATTCATATTTATTCTAACTTTATTTATTTATTCTCAATACTTTTCACTTTATTTTCAAATTATTTATCTACTATTCATTTTTGTACATTTATTATAAGTTTATGTGGATCCATTTCCTTGTTTTGAAGGTACCTTGTTGTATGTGCGTTCCCCAACTCTTAGTCTCAAATTCTTTAATTCTACCTCTAAGCAGTGAGGGTTGTGTTTATGTTTGTGTAACAAGTGGGTTTTCTTTCTCCATATTGTTCTCTGACTAATAAGGAGGAAGAGTCTTTTTAGCCGTACAGTGGACTAACCGTAAATCTCCGACAGAATATGACTGCGTTGAAAAACAGCATCTTGCATAGTACACAGATGGAGAAAAAGGAAAAGGTGCAGTTGTCATACCTGTGGGAGTATAATATATAGAAATGGGAGGACAAAAGGAGTGGCCATCCCAGCCCTGTTTTAGTCATTACTCAAGCATATAGTCTTCAGCACTTTAAGTGACTGAGTTGTTGAATTAAAAACAAATAGTAAAAAAAAATTAATAAGATCTTAAACAGTTGGGACGACATCCAACGCGCTTCTAGAGGTGGGTGATAGGAAAGTGTTTTTCAAGAAATAGAAAATTTACTGAAAGGTTAAAGAAGTAGAGTTATCATAGTCGGTGTTTAAATTGAGATCCAAAAAAAAAAATTCACATATAATAGTATTCTTAAGAAGTGTGGCATAATGCCACTATGTAAAATTTATTACTCAAGAATTTAAAGACTTAATGATAACCGCTAATAACTTAACTTAATTAATATCATCTCTAAACGATTAATTGCTAGCTGTATTAATATTAATTTAAAATAACTATTTTCCAGATACATATTGTATGCTTAAAGCGATTATACTGTTAATATCTACAATAGCTAAATATGTTTACATTTTCCAATAATAGAATCGATTACCTCATTCGAATTTCGCATCGCGATTCGATTTCTCAACTTAACTGCAAAAATAACTACTTCCCACGTGTGCAATAGCTTACATGTATTCATACGCCGATGTTTCCTAAAGATAATAACAATATAATCGCAGTTTAATTTCTCTGCTAATTTAGTCCTTTGATACAGCTATTATTAAATATTTATCCCCTTTCTACAGACATTATTTTGTTGTTTATTCTAAAAGGAGATGGGATCTCTTTATCAGAGTAAGCACTTTAACCTAGGCTTGTGTGAACAGGTTTTGGGTACAAAAGGTTTGCTTCCCCTCCATAAAAGGGGGAGCTCGATTGTTAGCGACATGGATAGGGATTGGAATTTTGGAGCGTGTCTCCCCAAATTTTTATATTCGGGCATTATTTTTTGTGATACTGGCTGGCTGAAGGTGTAGAATGGAAATTTTATAAGGAAAATAATAAACAAGTGTTTCTCGAGGAGATCTTGTCTGTGCCAATTTCTTTGACATCAGTATGCGTGATTCTGCTATTCGTCATCTGCAGTGCTAAAGGGTACACAGTCTAAATTTTTTCAAGTTCCAATGATACAGTGTCTTCTTGCAAATTACCCCCTGCGTTTCGTGCTTGGTGTGTGATTCCAGTTTTATCTGCGAGTTTGATGCAGTTCCAGTAAACAACGTACCGATAAGGAACCGGTCTCCACGTGGCAGAAATCGATCCATCATTTACGGTAGCTGAACTGAAAACCTCGACATCGTGGGCCTCATCTGTTCAACGTTGCTCCAGTTTACAGAACTGTTTCAGTCTTTCGGTTTCCCACCTCCAATGCTCAAGTGGGAGAGACACAGAAGTGGGAGAGTCAAGAATTCCAACAAAGTAACATTTTCCGGGTTATCTGCATGTCAAGTGAGTTGATAAAAAATGAAGTTATTTAACTTTCAATTTGTTAATACTGTCAGAACATGCACAACGTCTTATTGCAATGTACACATGTAAAAACCACTATACCTCTCTTTAATAACCTTTGAACTAATTTTGTTTTACCTCTTTACCACCACAATTTTACTTCAAGAAGAAAGTTTAAGTTAGACAGTTTTTATTTATTTATTTATTTATTTATTTTTTTATTTATTATATATCTTTAGTAGGACAACACATAATTAATTATATCAATTAAAAAAATATAATGATGTTAAGCATCACATAGAAAAGAAAGAAAAATGGATCTAATGTTTGTCATTATTCGTGGTGTAGTTTTAAGTTCTCTGGTGCATTATAATATCTCAATCTGCAAGCATGGACAATTTCAGAATCTCGTTTAGTGTGAAAGTTTGTTTATCAATTTTATATTCAATAGAATCCAAAATACACAACATATGAAAGTATTAAACACACAATAATAAAATACTCCTAATACCAATAATAATAATAATAATACCTTAATATTCTCTATCAATTGCCATAATTTAATGTTAATGTTCAAATTTCAAACTATTATTCTATCAGTTGACACAAATAATCAAAATTCTTTTACTAATACCCATCTCAGTTTTATCAAGTTAATCATGAAATCGATAAACCAAAATTAATTTTTCTTTTCTTATATCACATTTTGATATGAATCCTCGCCGTAAAGTTCCCAAATATTCATCATTTGTATTTAATATCTTAAAACATATTTCTCATTATAATATTATCTTTCCTATTTATTTATTATTCTTCATTATTTCTTTTTCGAGAATTTTCTGGGGCGGATGAACCAAATATAATATACAATGATTTTTTAATTCTCCAATTGTGGTTTTTTGGCACCCTAAGTCATGTTATAAAGACGTTCCGTTTATGAAAATCGTAAAACGCCTTTTAACTGTCAATTGAACCTCCAGAAATCTCCTTTACTTAAATTCGTAGAACAATTTACGAGGTTTCAACATCAAATGTAATATTTCAATATACCAAATTAAATACTTAAATTCTTAAAACACTTATAATCTCTATATATAGTAAATATTCATGTGGCTAGCAATGAAATTTAAATACACAAAACTTAAATTCTAATCCTTCACTTGAAACCAAACCCCGAAATCAAAACCAAATTTATAACGCACGAGAAAACTGAAGTACATCATGATTAAAAATAACTGAAAACATTTTAAAAATATATACGATTCATGTTTACAGAAGCCAGATAACTAACTATATCAAATTTATATTAAGCAAAATCATTATTAAATTTCGTTAAAATTTGTTCTAATTGTATCAGAGTATCAATATCATTAAAATCCCAATATTTAAACATTACATACAAATTTTCATTTAACATTCTAAGAACTTTTAAAATTTCATTGACAATCTGTCTTACCTTTAATTTTATGTTGATTTAAGACCGAATTTTATTATATGGAACAAAATAAATTTACTTTAGTGAAGATTTACCGCAGATTATTACATATTTTTCTGCAAATCCAAAAGCTGGAATAAGTTGCTGATGCAGGAACATTTTTCCTCTTCTCTGAAGCACCATTGGAGAGACACACAAAATAAATTTTTATTTAAAAAAAAAAAAGAAAAGATGATCACGCTGTTTGACAAAACACCGCACGATAGAACGCTTTTTACTAAGGAGAACATGGCTGGAAATTAACTTTCGATTTCGCGCACACTTTTGTTGAAGATACTCGCGAAGAATTTAAATCCGCAGTCACTGGTCGCCACGAGGCAAGAAAAAAAAAAAGAAGCACATTTTGAAATCCGGATAGAAGAACGATGAATTTAAATCCACAATTGCTGGTCATCACACGGCAAGACGAGAGAAGAGAGAAAAAAAATAGGAGCGTCGAAGGCGCACAAAATTTTACGATGTACTCCCGCTTATTTCGTTGGAAAGACATTGGGAGCTAACGCGCCACACCACATGGCTGACGGGAACTCCGAAATTATCCAGCGTAGACGAATGTTGTTAAGACATGGCGGAGACCGGGACACTCTGATTCTGTTGTTTGCGCTCGGGTTGAATCGGAAAAAAAATTACTGCCTGTGTCTGATGGGAAGGTATTCCAGCCGACTTTCTTGTAATATCGGCGACATGGAGGAACAAATAACAGGCCAAAGTGGATGACGTCGCCGATACACATGATGACAAACCGAGCATTTTCCCGCAGACTCCCAACGCAGACACAGGAACCACAGATACGTAATTGAATCTAAAGCATTTTATTAAGTTTTCCAAGTCGTCCGCCCGGGATTATATGACAGACCGATTCTTACAGAGTGTGTCTAATTTTAGACACCAGATAGTTTTAAAGGTTCATCTCATCACGTGATTAAAAGGTGTGTCTTAATGGTTGATTGGTTTAAAGTTAGTATTGATGCGCAGAACTGATTTATTCTCTAGTGACGCCACGCAACTTTAGTTTTCGAGTAACAGGCAGCCATTTAATATTTTCTCTCGAGGTTATTAGAAGTTAGAATCAAAAGCGAAATTAGTTTCGAACGCCGCAGGGAATTTAGAATAATGTTAGATTTTAAAATGGAATTTAACGCGAATGCCCAAAGGGAATTACCTGTTTCAAGGAATTAAAAAAGGGTTTGTAATTTGGAATAGTAAAGTGAGGAATTAATAGTTTTTAAATGTTAAGATTGTTGAATTAAGAAATTACTAGTTTTTAATATTATATATATATGTATGTGTATATATATATATATATATATATATATATATATATATATATATATATATGTATGTATGTATATGTATATATATATATATATATATATATATATATATATATATATATATATATATATTCATTCTTGGGGCATTTTTCTTGGTATACATGCTATCCGACCCTGTAAGGGAAAGGTTAAACAACTTCCGAGGCAGGCTCCACAAGACCCCTTCGCTTCCCCACTGCGTACGCAGGACTCTCTCTCTCTCTACCCTTCTTTGAACTTTTAACTCTATGTGCAGGCGCGTCAGCTGATCTGCTAAAAAAACGCCTTATGCATTACGAATGGCGTCGCCTGACATCACACATACCATAGAAAATAAAAATAAATAAATGTTACAATATGAACAGAACTTTTATTCAAGTATAAACATGAAAATACCTTTTAATACATAGGTTTTATGTGTGCATTGGCTTATATTACCCTTCCCTCTTCTCCTTAAAGCTGCTGATATTGCTTTTTCGCCTGTGAATCGCTTGATCAACTTCTCGGTGAAGTGACCAACAGTAGTCTCCCATCAAATTGGTATTCCAGCGGCCCTAGTACCGTGTTTCCATGAATTTAATATCTTGATGAAACCACTCACCTTGCTCCTCACTGACATCAACCAAATTATCTGGGAAAAAATCAAGGTGACTGTTCAAAAAGTGAATATTTAGGCTCATCAAACAGCCAAACTTTTTTAACTTTTCCAGCATGTTGTCTACAATAGAAATATAATATGGGTCCCTTTCCTTACCCAAGAACTTGGTCACAATCTGCTTGAAATATACCCGAGCCTCCCTCTCTTTTAAAATCATTTTTGATTCAAAGTTGGGATCGAACATCATTTTTCAGATGTCAGGCCCAACAAACACCCCTTCTTTCAATTTTGCTTCTATTATATGAGGAAACTTCTCTCAGAGATACTCGAAACATTCTCCATCTTTCGGTAAGGCTTTCACAAACTGTTTTATTAGGCATAATTTTATGTGTAGAGGTGGCAGCAGAATGCTTTCCGGGTCCACGAAGTTCTTGCGCAGAATGTTCTTCTCTCCAGGCTTTAAAGATTTTCTTGCAGGCCAGAATTTCCTGGACCAATATTGATCCCTCGCCCTACTGTCTCATTCACATAGGAAACATGGGAAATTGGTTAAGTCACATTACTGGCCAAGGAGCATACATAACACTTTCAAATTCTCAAGTATCATCCAACCATGAGCGGAATAGTTTATTTTATTTAAAACTATGTTAAGGTTTTCATAGCTTTCCTTCATATGCACAGAGTGAGCAACAGGTAATGATGCATAAGTGTTACCATTGTGTAATAGAACAGCCTTCAAACTAGTTTTAGACGAAACTAGTATAAACAGCATCCATTCCTCCTTTTTATATTCAATTCCGAATTCATTCATCAAACCAGCAATATCTAAGCAGTATACTAAATCATGTTCTTGTTTGAAAAATGGAAAAAATTTCTCCTCTCTTCTCCTATATATATATATATATATATATATAAATTATTGTTCCTGCTGCCAACAAGTTCTTTTCTTTGAGCCTGAAGCCAAGCAGTTCAACTTTCTTCTTTGGTAAACCCAAATACCTAACCAGATCGTTTAGCTCGGCTTGAATAAACAACTGTAGAATGCTTGAATAAACAACGTAAGTGACTGCCTACGTTCGGAGCCAATTTTTTAAGGATTTTTTGGTCTTTTATGGTAAAACAGCATTTAAAAATAAAAAATAAAAAAATGAAAAATTTGCCTGTAAATACCATACTTTTTTATAAATTGGTTAATTTGAAGTAATTTTTAATAAAATTTAGCTAAAACGCCTATCACTCTGCACAAAATTCTAATGCTACTATTTTAATTTCCTTCTTACACATGATACATATAACAGTTACTTTCAAAATTACCTACAATCTAAGAGAAATTTTAAAATGCAAAAATAATACAGACAATTTTATGTTCCAATATGAAAATTATCCCCAATTCGTCATTTCTTTCCTTATAAAAACAGTCCCAAACAAAAAACTATTTATTATACATCAATTATTATGCGTCATTTCATTAACAATAGCTTCTAAAACATTTCCTGAAAATTTTATCAAATTATATGCATTATTATGTGAAATATCATGATAACGGTAGATATTTGCGCTAAAACACATAATTCTGAGAAAAACGCATTTAAATTTGTTTGTCACTTCAATTTTGTATTAGACAATGTTTTTTAAAATAGCTATAACTCTGCTTCTAATTGATGTAGAATGAAAATCAAAACGGTTTTGAAAAGAGAAAAGATTGAATTACAAGATTCTTGCAAAAAATGAAATTGAATCGGTATCCGCAGTGCAAATGAGATAACATGACCTAAAGCAGGTGCAAAAGAAAACTGTATGAGTCATACGCATGTCCGTGGCGAAATAGCTATTTTAACTTGTGGTTAGTTTATGGTGTTGAATTCGCTAAAGATGCCATTTCTTTAAATATTGAGTGTTGAAATGTGAAAAAATGGTGTGTGATACGGCTTCTTTATTGTCAAATTCGGTTTCAGCACACTACAAACCACAAGAATAAGCAAATTTATTCAAAAAGTTTTTTCATCGTTGGCCTGTGTTATTTATTGGTAGAAAATTAGTATATATATATATATATATATGTAATATATATATGTAATACCACGACCAGATGAGAAGATGGAGACAGGAAACACGTTAGAAGTCGGCCGGCCGTGATACTACAGCGATGGTTATTTCTACAGCTACTTAGTAAACACAATTCCCGCATTATACTTCGTGGCACACGGCATCCCGGAGATATTCTCCCTAAACTGGCCTTTCAGGCCCCATTCACACAGGAACACTCCATAACATACAACAAACTTCCTTATTTCGTCCTAAGAACTACACGTTGATTAGACAGCGACAATCCCAGAAGTGCGTACTTCTACATGACCCAGGGTCTTTTATTGACTGGTTGAGGTCACTGGTCATGTGATCTTGAATAGGAATAATAATTGGCTATCTATGACATGGTGTCACTTGGTGTCATTGGTGTCACAGGTGACGTGATATATGCGCGATTATTTGTGATTTTGGAGGTGACGCTAAACAGATTCATTGTCTTTAAAATCAGAACCGAAATTAAAACAAACTCCCAAGGAAATTTAAAAGAAACTAGAATTTGAAAATGATATAGGGGTTTTTATGTTATACAGAGGCTGTTCGCACATTTTTTAGACGATTTTGGTAAGCGGTCATAAAAAATCATTTGCTGCAAAAGAAATAATTGCAATTGTACTATGTTTTTAAAAGTAAAAATTATCGTCTGCGGCTTGAAAGTTTTGTTTTTATTCAAAATGGCGCTTTTAACAAAGCAGTGGTATGAAGGCTATATTTATGCTCTTTCCGAAGAGAAATATGCATACTCCGTTATCCAAAAACGATGTGAGAGTCATGGTTTTGTAATATCTAAAGCGTCGATAGGTAATATCGTCAACAGGAAAAAAATCGATAGGAAAAAAACGTCAAATTGGAGCCTCAAGTGGGACAAAATTTCCAAACAAGTATCCAAGGAAAAATCGGACATCTTCGACTATTGCAAAGGTACGTTGTTTAATGTTAAAAGAAAATCCCCCTAGTCAAAGGACAGTTGCAAAATCATTAAAATGCTCGGTGTCCACTGTAAACAAAATGATAAACGCTGATTTAAAACTTAAGAAAGCGAAAAACGCAATGTGCATCGTCTTCTTCCAAATCATATCGCTGAACGCAGGACACGCTGCAGAATTCTATATGAGAAACACTTATCCAAAGAAAAATGAAAAACAATTGTCACAATAGATGAATCATGGGTGTATTTAAATGATTGCAACAAAAAAAGGGCCATTTATTATCATAAAAGGGGAGAAAAAAATTTAAGTACATGGTTTAAAGAATCGAAAGAAAGTTTTTCTGAGGGATTCATGATTGTTGCTGGTTAATCTTATAATGGCAAGTTAAAAATAAAGAGTGGAAAAAAATGTCAAGTTTAACTCCAAATACTATCAGGAACATATTTTATCGCCAATTTTTCTGAATGAAATACCATCGCTTTACCCACAGTGCCATCAATCTGTGAGACTCCATCAGGACAAAGCTAGCAGTCACACATCAAAATCCACTGTAAATTTCCTAAAAGAAATGGAACAAAAAACTGGTATCAAGGCCATACTCTTCACTGATATCCCTATTAAATCTCCCGGTGTATCACCTATGGATTTTTGTGCTTTCGGACTTTCAAAATCTGCATTATCCAAACGTCGTCCCAAAACACTTACAGGACTCTGGAAAGCTGTTCAGAAGGAATGGGATAGAATACCTCTTCTGACACTTCAAAAGGCATTATTATCCTGGAAATTGAAGGCTACATTTAAAACACAAGAAGAAGAACAAGAAGAAACACTAGAATAAGGGATGTCAAATAGAATATTTAAAACACAAGAAGTTTATGTAATTTAGTTTTGTGAATACAATATACATCGTCTAAAAAATGTGTGAACAGCCTCTGTATATATATATATATATATGTGTGTGTGTGTGTGTGTGTGAAATAATAACCTTTCATTATCATTAAAACGCCTATTCAAAATTATTCCATCTTATCGCAACAGAATATTGTCCCTCAATTTGAATTTGACCTAGGAATAACAGAAATAATCTATTAGTTTCCCCCCTAAATCCACGCGCTGACAGGACTTGTGTAACGTGGAAAGTTCCACAAGCTTCCAACGCCGATCACCTCATCTGGCGTATTAAGGTCAGTTGTCATATTTTGACCAATCCGAAGTTCGGTTTAATCGTACGCGGGCGAGAGAGTTATTTTCGTTCGTGCTTTTTCTGTGTTTTCCACGGTGTTGTTAGGATGTAAAAACGTGGGTGCACTACGTCCCCTTTGTCCTGTAAATGATGAGTCCGACAGACGCCGGAATAGGCCATTGTGTACGGATTAATGTCCAGAAATGATGTTATGGCACTCATGTAATAAATCGTATGATGTTCCCTGGAAGTTCCTGAAAAAACAAATTTAAATCAATATGAAATCGCCTCTTTTTTCTGACGCTGGACTAAACACTTTTCCATGTCGCCTTTTGTGTGTTCAACCAAGTCCATTTGCCGAAAGCTCCGTACGACTACATCTGGGATTTTTGTAGTTCACCGGCCTGTTGCATCACCCCGCGACAGTTCTTATTACACACACATATTATTTATATATATATATATATATATATATATATATATATATATATATATATATATATATATATATATATATATATATATATATATATATATATATATATATATATAAATATATATATATATATATATATATATATATATATATATATATATATATATATAATAAATATATATATATATATATATATATATATATATATATATATATATATATATATATATATATATATGTGCGTGTAATATATCCATTACTTTCTTCCTTAAAATGCCACCTAAAAAGGAATATTAGCTCATATTTACATGGCCGGATTTAGACTCAGCCTGAAAGGGGTTAAATCAAATTTGGAAGCAGTCGTGTCGAATAGTTTTATTATAGTTTTATTATTGTAATATAAAAATAATTTTTATATTAATTATCTGACTTGTCTATATTCCTATAAAACATAATTTATTCCATTTCTAATGATGATATAATAACTCTTAAAGTTTGCAGTAGTTAATCCCTTCGTTCCCCTATAGACAGAGAAATATCCTGATAGACTTAGAACAGCCTCTGTCTAGGGAGACTGAACCGATAAGAATCATCGGACACGCCCTAGTCCATGACGTAACATAGCGTCATAGGGATTATTGCTTACACCAAGTCTTCTGTATGTTCCCGATATAAAATGTGAACACGGCATGAAGCCGGGCTCTTCTTTATAATGATTGTACATAGAATATGTCACACGGTCTAGCTCCCTCCCTATGGGGAACTCCATATGAACAACAATAAAACTATTTTAAATCATTCGACTGTTTACTGCGTCCCAAGAATTCTTTTATAGCTGTTCCAACGATGCCTATTGCTATGATATTACAAGCCGTCAGGACAATAAAGGGGGCTAGACAAAACGATTAAATTTTGTGGGACGCAGGCGAGGGCTAAAGTTTATGAGTGGAGCAGGGCTCCTCCGCCGCTCTCTGAGGAATGAGTGCTTTCTGCCCGCCGACTTTTATGCTAAACCGAAACAGAAGCTAGAATAAAGATGGAGGATGACAGACAGCGTTTTAGGGGGTGTTAGTTCCGATACTGTATTTCTACGGCCACTGCGACATCAAGTAATGCGGTTTACAAGAACGATCGAACTGGATCCCAAAGCCTGGAGACTTTCCTATTTGAGTGCTACCTGTGGATTAATCAAAGAACAGTGCGAGTCCAATGCTTCCAGGATTAAAATACATGAAAGTGGACAATCTAAGCCGATTTTTTTTTGTTTCGTGCAAGATGACGATTCCAGTGAAATCTGAACAAAAACTATACATAAGGAGTAAATTTTTTTTATTATTTTTTTTTCGTTCAAGGAAGTGGTGAATCATTACGTGAGTAATTTTTCTTTCTTTATTAAGTCATAAATAAATGTGGATAGGAATTTTTTTTGAATTGAATAATGAATAATTTTAACAAATGGTTTATATCTCAATATGCTGTAGTTTTATAATGGTTTATAACTGAATCTGTTTTATGTGTAATTATTTTGGAATTTGTATATTAATATTGTAACTATGTTACTTAAGGATATTGACGTAATTTGTAAAGCTTTGAAGAAGCAAAAAGCTTCAACGGTCAAGTTATTAGATAAACTACTTTTTCAAAATGGAAACACGAGATTAGATCGTAATAGAGTTTTAAATTTTTGTGGCTTTAAATATGAAGTTGGAGATAAAGAGTTTTTAGCTAAAGTGAATGAAATTTCAGAACAGTTTAAGTTAGCGGAATTGATTAAGATTTGCGATATTTTAAATGTTTCGGGAGAAGGTGAAAAAGAGGAAATTACTAAACATATTATTTCGTGCTTATCTAATTTCGAATTTCTTAAAAATTCGATAATTGCAGACGACATTTCAGAAGACGAAATTAGTCTCGAAACAGAACATCCTGAATTTCAGTCCGGATCCACAAATAAAGTCAATAATGAAAATAGTACTCAAACCGAAACAGGTGGGGTACAACTTACAGATAATACCGCAAATACTACTCAAACCGAAAACCTTATAAGTAATAACGAAAATGATACCCAAACCGAAACGTTCGGAGTCAAAATGAAAAATAATACAAGTAGAGAACATGAAATCAAAAGCAGTAATGACGAGGAAAACAGTTATTCTAAAATCGAAAATGTCGATAAAAATTCAAAATTGTCAAACATGGGAGAAACAAAAATTATGGTAAACTTCTCTGACATTGAGGCAGTGATTCCTCTCTTTAAGGGAGAAAAACATGAAAATATCGTACAATGGTTTGAAACTTTTGAAAATCATGCTGCATTATTCTCCTTATCTGAGTTTCATAAATTTTTATTCGCAAAACGTTGTCTTAGAGGAAACGCACTTCTGTTCATTCGTAGTGAAACTTCAGTCAATTCTTTTGACAAACTAAAGAAATTATTAATTGAAGAGTTTAAAGTAACATATAATTCGGCGGAAATACATAACATCCTACAAAAACGTAAAATAAAATATAATGAGTCAATGCAAGAATATTTTTTAACCATGAAACAAATTGCTAATCAAAGTAATATAGACGAAGGTGCTTTAATCACTTACGTCATTAACGGGATTATTGACACTACACAGAACAAAGCCATTTTATATGGATGTGAGAATTTAGTTGAGTTTAAAAATAAATTGAAAATTTACGAACAAATTCGCAAAGACATGGACAAAGTAAAAGTACCGTTCCATCGGGTACCCTATACGAATGGAAAGACAGAAAAACTTAAACCGGAAATCCGTTGTTTTATTTGTCAACAGCTAGGACACAAATCTTTCTAATGTAGTAAGAACAAGAAAATTACACCACGAATGTATAATAATTCAAAACCAACAAAGGCTCAAACGACGCATGCGGTGCAAGAGTTGCCCCCCAACCCCTGTAAGTTTTGCGCAAACATAGGGATCATGAATTCTTATCATTGGGGATTCTCTTGCATCAATAGACCATCTACGTCTGAATTTGCAGCGCCTAAGCCACAACCCGAAAAGTGACAATTAATAGTATCCGGATACACAAAAAACAAAACGTACGTACATAATAAAAGAAAAACAAACAATGAAAATAACTCGAGTTCAAATAATAAGATATGGTTAAATATTGATACTGGATCTTTGCTTAATATAATTCCAAGTAAAATTGTTGAAAAATTAAATGTTCCCATTAGAGAAAATAAAGTGATAAACGTGAAACAAACAAAAGGTCTAATACAGCTTAACAAAACATGCAATCTCTACCTTAAAATTGGTAATATTGTTAAATCGGCAGAGTTTTTCATACTTGACACCGATTTACCATATGCCCTCTTGGGTTTAAAGAGTTGTGTTGATTTTCGTTTGGTAATTAATTGTGCGAACCAAATTGTTGAGCAGGATGGGAGAAAACTGATCACTTTCTCTAGTTCTGAATGCAGCGATTTGTCTTTGCATATCATGCCCGAAAATCATGTTCAGCTAAATGTTAATACCGTTAAAGAGAAAAAGGAAGTAAAGACAAAGTCTAAAAATAAAAACGTTTTAACATTTTCGAATGTTTCCGAGATGGATTCTGGTAATGGGTGCACACATTATCAGAGTACAGTCGAGGAAAAAACGAAAATGAGTGAAAATGTAGGAAGTTCCGAAATAAAAGAACTTTTAGATTAATATGAAGACATATTTGCGAAAAATAAATATGACGTGGGATCAGTAAGAATAGAACCCCAAAGAGTGATATTGACTTCCGATTTGCCAGTTTCGTTACGCGCATATAAAACTTCACCAAAACAACAAGAAGAAATTGATACTCAAATTGAAGAGTTATTAAAAGCCAATATCATAAAAGAAAGTTCGTCTCCATTTTCGGCACCAGTAACACTTGTTTATAAAAAAGATGAAAACAAAAAGAATAGGTTATGTATTGATTTTAGGAAATTAAACCAGGTGACGAAGTCGGATGCCGAACCATTACCTCTGGTCGAGACATTGATTGATAAACTAGCTCAAAGTACATATTTTTCAAAATTGGACATGGCCTCAGGTTACTGGCATATCCCTATTCACCCAGATGACACAGAAAAACTCGCTTTTGCAACCCATAATGGATTATATGAATGGCTACGTTTACCTTTTGGTTGGCGCAATGCACCCAGCATTTTTCAGAGAACAATTCGTAGAATTTTAACTAAATATAAAATTACATTTGCTGCAAATTATTTTGATGATATTTTAATTTTTTCAGATAGCTATTCTAATCATATTGAACACATTCAACAAATTTTGATATCTGCAGACAGGAAAACTTAAAACTAAAATTTTCTAAATGTTCCTTTTTACAAAACAAATTCAATTTTTAGGATATGAAATTACCAATGGGATTGTCACTCCGGATAACACCAACATTGAGGTTATTAAAAAGCTAAAACCACCCAATAATGTAAAATCTTTACAAAGATTTCTCGGTTCAATTAATGTGTATCATAAATTTATTGACAAATATGCCACTATTAGACAGCCACTAAATAACTTGTTAAAAAAAATACACCTTGACAATGGACTGAGAAATGCCAAGAAGCGTTTGAAATGTTAAAAAGAACTTTAATTTGTAAACCTGTGTTGAAAATTTTTAATCCAAAAGCTGAATGTCATATTTATGTTGATGCCAGTCATACTGGTGTAGGAGCGGTTTTAAAGCAAACAGATGCTTCTGGTGTCCTATACCCTGTCGCGTTTCACTCCCGCTCATTAAAAGATTTTGAAAAAAATTATTGTATTACTGAGCTGGAATGTCTCGCTATAGTGGATTCTTTAAATAAGTTTCATCATTATCTTTTCGGACAAAAATTTACCATACATACGGACCATGCGGCTTTAGTTTGGCTCAAAAATGTTAAAAACTTAAAAGGAAGATTGTTCCGCTGGTCTTTGCAGTTAAGTATGTATGAATATGATATTAAATATACAAAGGGCACCACAAACATCGAAGCAGATATGCTCTCTCGTGATGTACCAGATAACAATGTACACAATGATGTTATTGTAAGCAATGTTGAAACTCAGGTATCACATCTCTTGCAGTTGAGTGAAATTACCGAGGCTCAAAAAAATGACAATTTAACTGGAAAGTTTGTCGAAATTAACAATGTTTTATGCCTTCGTAAAAAAGGGTTTACAAAGATTGTAGTACCTTTTTCTTTAAGACTAAAATTACTCAAAATTGCTCATGAAAAATTTGGCCATCCGGGTATTCAAAAAACAATTAATTTGCTCACCCCTGTTTATTATTGGCAAAATATAACTTCTGATATTAGTAATTTTATTAAACACTGTCATACATGTCAAGTAAATAAAAAACCTCGACAAAAAATATTTGGACTTTTGCAATCAATGCCTCCGGTTGACAAGTCATTTGACTTGATTGCAATTGATAGTGTGGGTGGCCTTAACCATTACAATTCAACTAAAAAATACCTGACGTTAATTATTGACCATCACACTCGATTTATATGGGCTTTTGCTTCAAAATCAATTACAACAGAAACTTACACTAACTTCCTAAACCAAATTTTTCAAATTCAAGTGCCAAAGAGTATCTTAAGTGATAGAAATCCAGCTTTCACATCTTCTCATTTTAAAAAATTTCTTAAGCATTATAACGTTAAACAACTATTGACTACAGCACACAGACCAGAAACTAATGGGAAAGTGGAGAGATTAGGCCAAACAATAATCACACGTTTAAAATGTAAAATTAATGAATCATCTACAAAAGTTCCATGGCCTAAATTACTAAAGGAAGTAACTCACGAATACAACTTGACCCCCCATTCCGTTACTAAATTTCCACCAGCCTATTTAATGTATGGCACAATTCCATATACAAATCCGTTAAAGGAAAGTATTTATCCTCCTGTTGAAGAGGCGAGAAAAATAGCAGTTCAGAGAACAAAACATTACCATGAAAGGAATAAAATACATTACGATGCTAGATTTGTGGATATACAATTTACACCTAATGAGTCAGTCATTTATGAAGAATTTAAATACCCTAATACTAGGAAACTGTCTCCAGTTTTCAGTGGTCCTTATAAAATCCTTAACAAAATTTCTGACGTTAATTATGAAATTAATAAGAAAAATACCCACTCTCAAGAATCTTCAGAAGTTGTGCATGTTTCGAAGTTACGAAAATACCATGTACCAGAAAAATTAAAACTGAGTCATGAATCATGTAAATAAAGTATGTATGTTTGTATATTATTATAGGGTTGTGTTTTTTACGTATTGTTGTATTGCAATTTTTTTCAGTATTATGATAGTGCATTTGTATTCATTTTTATTTGGCTCAGCAGTGAAAGGACAATAATTTGTCTGCAAAAGACTGTATAAGCCAAAAAACAAAACAACCATGGTTGTCACCACTTGTCACCACATGTTTTTCTTCAAGACGTCTTATATGTTTATGTTGTATTGTGCTTGAGCATTCAGAGTTCTGAATGTTAGTTTTGTACACAGAAGAGTTGGTGGATAGGTTCAGTTTTTAAATTGTCAGAATAGGTAAATTAATTTTTTTTTCTTTTTGTTTGGTATGGGGAATTTCTTTTTCTTTGAGGGGGGGTGTAATATAAAAATAATTTTTATATTAATTATCTGACTTGTCTATATTCCTATAAAACATAATTTATTCCATTTCTAATGATGATATAATAACTCTTAAAGTTTGCAGTAGTTAATCCCTTCGTTCCCCTATAGACAGAGAAATATCCTGATAGACTTAGAACAGCCTCTGTCTAGGGAGACTGAACCGATAAGAATCATCGGACACGCCCTAGTCCATGACGTAACATAGCGTCATAGGGATTATTGCTTACACCAAGTCTTCTGTATGTTCCCGATATAAAATGTGAACACGGCATGAAGCCGGGATCTTCTTTATAATGATTGTACATAGAATATGTCACACGGTCTAGCTCCCTCCCTATGGGGAACTCCATATGAACAACAATAAAACTATTTTAAATCATTCGACTGTTTACTGCGTCCCAAGAATTCTTTTATAGCTGTTCCAACGATGCCTATTGCTATGATATTACATATATATATATATATATATATATATATATATATATGTGCGTGTAATATATCCATTACTTTCTTCCTTAAAATGCCACCTAAAAAGGAATATTAGCTCATATTTACATGGCCGGATTTAGACTCAGCCTGAAAGGGGTTAAATCAAATTTGGAAGCAGTCGTGTCGAATAGTTTTATTAGAGCGATAAAAAATACGTCCATCCATTTCAGATGCTCTGAGCGAAGTGTATATCACCTTTCAACCTTACGCGCGAGATGCAAAAAAAAACATGTGCCTGTTATTTTGTACGGTCAGCAGAAAATCGGGGCTGGCGATGTGAACCCACGCCTTTCTCCAGACGTATACACGTGTATAAATGCAAGGAATGCGATTTATTGGAAACTCTGTTGCTATGGGTTTGTAGCGATAAAATTAGATTACATCGGATTGGATTTAGGAATGGGAATTTAAATGCTAGAATGGAGGGCCTAATATTTAATTTATTAGAAATATATATATATATATATTCTTCTGAGGAGAATTTACTTTTTAATCAAACTCTGGAACTAGGGAATTGCATGTAATCATTCCATCGGTCCTGCATAGAATTTCATTATTAAACGTTTACAATCATTATAGAGGGAAAAAGGGGACCTTATGTAACGGATACAACTTTTGTTGTTAGCAGCAGACATTAATGGAATACGAACTTTTCCCATGGGAGAAAAATGTTTAGATATGCGACATGGCACATATACGTACCTATTCTGACATAAATTTGAAATTTCTTCCTTTGCTTCGAATTTATTGGAGTTTTTCATTCTTGTGTTACATTTCCTTGGTCCAGACAATATTTTAGACACACAGTTTCTTTAATATATTTTTCAATACATCTATGCACACACCCACACATCATTTATTTGAATACATATATATATATATATATATATATATATATATATATATATATATATATATATATATATTAAAAGTGTTAAATATATGAACTATATGTTATATTGAGATTTAACCACTCGTGCTGCCTGAGACTACAATTTTAGGATGTCTCTTCCGCGTTCATATTTAACTTGAAATGCACACACATACACACATACATACATGTATACTTACAGACATACATATATATGTATATATATATATATATATATATATATATATATATATATATATATATATATATATATACAAATAACGCAGCTCCCGACATAAAAATTTTAATCATATTTTCTATAGCTCTCAGAGATCTCCATTTCTTTTTCTGGAGAAAGTTTGTTACATTCCATTACGAGTTTTTATTGAGATTTTTCCGAAACATTTGTATTTCATTTCTAATCTCTCTCCATTGCGAAGCACGAGTCTACAATGCAGGGGCTATATATTACTCGAAATTTGATTTTTCTAAGCATAAAAAATTACTAAATAGCAGTGCTTAAAATTCTAGAAATAGAATTCCATTTAATATCAAAGTAAGAATTGAAATATGTACTTCGGAGATGTCATGAGCGACAAAAAAATATTTGTTACTAATACTTTCTGTATGAAATTATCGAAAAAAATTAAGAAGAGATAGTCTAGACAAGTTTATTACTGTTTTTATTTCTGACCAAAAGAACCGTATCAGATATTCTGAACGAATCGCCCTTGCACTCAGAAATAAAACATCTCGTACTGATATGTCCCAAAATATATTCATAGTTTTCGCAAACAAGATTTAAGTTTGCTGGCAACGTTGCAGTACGGTTTTAGCACGTGCATGGAGCAATGTTTTGTATCGTTCGAACGTGTATTTTGCTATTTATCGAGTTAAAATATGAAACCTTTAGAATTTAACAAAGGCTTTGTTTTAAGCAATTTCTACTTCCTTTAAGCACAATGTTATTTCCAAAAGAATAGAGAAGCCTTCGTGATTAAGGCGACAATGGACCATGAAAAACGTTTCTTTTTATTTATTAACCAATTGCTATGTAATTTTGTATGCTTATACAGTGTTGTTTAGAGATGGAAATTCTAAATTAAAAAGAAAAATATCAGAATCTAATTAATTAAGATATTAATTAAAATCAGTTTGTTAATTTCTCTATTTTAAAATGATTCATGCGCATTAATTTTTGTCTCAGATATCTAATTTTCTCTCTTAAGCTAGCTTTATATAGTTATAATAAAAGTTAGTAGCAATATTTGATTTACAGTCATATTTACAAAAAATAGAAAAAAAAATCGATAAAAATAGGTCATTTAATGCAAAATTTTATTTAAAAAAATTTTTTTATTAAAATTTTAAGTTGTTTTAAAATAGTATAATGAATTGATTACTAAGTTTTATTCTAACATATATAAATAATCATTTTATGAAATTTTATGAAAATTTAATAAAAATTATGACGCATAGAACATTTTGAACTTACCGAAACGACATGAAAACTTGTTTTGAGAAAATGGCATTTAAAGTTTTAATGTGACTGACAGTTCCATTGTTTTCGTTTGAAAAAATACTTATAACTCGGTTAATAAAGATCGGATCAACATACTTTTTTTAAATTTAAAGCTGATGAGATGCAGAATCATTTTCTGAAAGAGAAAAAAATCGTTTTTGGAACATATTTTTGTCAACCTGAAGATCCATTGTCACCTTAAATATCATGAGAGGTTTCTACAATAAAAATTACAGGGAATTTGAACATTGATGTGTTTTCATTTAATCTTTGAAATTAGGTACTCGTAATTAAATGGTTCCAGAAGGCTTTGATTATTTATACTTCTTGCGTATAATAATTTAATGACGGACCAGATGTGAGTGCTTCTTTTCTTTATTGGCGGCACATTACATAAAGGTAAAACATTACAACACACAGCAACTATAAAATTAAAATAAGTTAAATTGTGAGCTTCAATAGAAATCCTAAGGCCTTGCTCCCATCCTTCAAGAGCTTCAGGAAGAGTAGTGGCGTGAAAGCAGTCCCAGGACAATATATTTATATATATATATATATATGTGTGTGTGTGTGTGTGTGTGTGAGGAAATAAATCGGAAAGGAATAATTAAATTAAATTTAAAGGGGGCTTAGGAATTAATTTATTTTCGTGGCGTAATTCGCCACTATTCTTAAATCTTACACTCATGGATAAAAAAATTAGCGCACCAAGAAGGAGTCGTCAAAATGAAACGAAATTTTACATACGTAATGACTACTTTGATATAAGTAAATGATAAGAAAATCAAAGAAAAAGGATAATTTATTTCAGAGAAAAAGGCAAAAGAACGGAGGAGTTAATACTCCATTGGACCCCCTCTAGCGCGAATGCACGATGCGATACGATCGGGCATTGAGTCATACAAGTTCTGTATGATGTCTTGAGACATTTCGGTCCATATTTGCTGTAACCTTGCCTCTAGTTCGTTCAAACTCGTGGGATGCCCAACTCGTCGTCCCAAATGATCCCAGATATGCTCGATTGGAGACAAATCTGGGGATCGGGCAGGCCAAGGAAGGGTAGTAACAGTGCGGAGACAGTCTTGTGACACCCTTGCCGTATGAGGCCCAGCATTGTCTTGTTGAAAAATGGCTCCTGGGAGCCGTTGCATGAGTGGCAACACATGTGGTTGCAGGATTTCATGAACATACCGCTGGGCTGTCATGGTGCCACGGAAAAATACTAGGGGTGACCGTGTATTGTAGGCAATGGCACCCCATACCATCACACCAGCTGTGGGAGCGATGTGTCGCTGTACAGCAAAGGCAGGATTGAAGCGTTCACCACGGGCTCTCCACACACGAACACGATTGTCATCACTGCCGAAATTGAATCTTGGTTCGTCGCTAAAGACGACCTGGTTCCATTCCGCTGTAGTCCAGTTTCCTCGTGCACGGCAAAACTCCAAACGGAGGCGTCGATGGGTGGGCGTCAAGGGCAGCACACGTAATGGGCGCCGCGATACCAACTGTCCTTCAGCCAGGCGCCTTCGTATGGTTCGAGAAGACACAGAGGCCCCTAGTGAAGGTGCTACCTATGCCGGGATGGCGGCCGATGAAGCAGTTGGCTGTACGCGTGCATTTCTTACGACGTGGCGGTCTTCTCGACGACTGGTCTGTCGAGGGCGTTCTGAGCCTGGTCTTTGTGTACAAGACATCTCTCGGGTCCACTGGTCCCAACACCTAGCTGACCACCCAGCTTCCATCATCCCGACGATTCTCTCCCTCTCAAACTGCGACAACTGCTTATATTGTCTTCGAACACGGTGTAATGGCATGTCTATCTCAGCTCTTCCTTTGTAAATGATTCAGCACACTCAAACAAGCTTTGGTTACCTGTTTTATACTCCACAGAGTACGATGTTCAACGAACTCTACCGGCTATACGAAATGCGCAATCACGCTGCATTTCTAATCATTTGTATATCTCCCCGACGTGTACCTTCATTGCAAGTTTCGTTACGACCCAGCAATTATTTCTTGGTGCGCTAATTTTTTTGTCCATGAGTGTATTTCGAAACGCATCGAGAATAAAAGGGGATATCCCCGGGTTTTTCGTTGGATTTGATTGACAGTTTGTGGCTGCGCCTCTGCCTCATCTTCGGTTTATGCGTCACGAAGCTCTTGCTTTTGCGCGATGGCTTTAGATAGTAAAAGACAATAGCATTTTCGTCAGACGGCGGGAGATTCTTGGTCAATACGGTCACGCGTCACGCGGGAACGTGATGAATTCTTGGATTTAAATTGTCAGATTGAATTGGGTAGGTTAATATTTGGAAATAAACGATGTTAAATGTAATTAATTGTAATTCTTTGCCACCGGCCTTTAACTCATTGACTGCCATAACATTGATAATTAGGTATGAATAGATTAAGAATGTGTAAATTTGGATGTAATACGACGTAATGAGAAGTGTGTAAGTAACGAGCGCGTCATATATATATATATATATATATATATATATATATATAAATATATATAGATGCATATATAAATAACACATACATACATTTATACATACAAAAAAAGGTGAGCAACGATAAATAATCCTACTTTGATAACCCGTGGTAGTTTCGTTAGAAGAGACTACTTGAAAAATTTTTTTATTACATTTTAAAATTATACAAGATTTTTTTTGTTATGGTTCTTATTTGATTGAGAAAATATCCAATCATCAAATTAAAATTTTCTCCGGCCCGGTGTGTAATCATTTTGTTAAATAACGCGGTTACATTGTCTCTCTATATTCACCCGAGGAAAAGCATTCGTGAGAGACTTTGATTGCTTACAATGGGGACGCCATATAGGTGAAACAACACCAACCCCTGGTACCACCTCAATTTTGACCAAGTACCTCCAGGAGCGACATCTGGGAGGATCATAACTTCCCAAACCACAGACTTTATAGAAGAACTTTCCGGTCTACGGATTTAAAGTGCCCATACCCGGCCCGAAGGTATTTAATGGGACTTCTGGGGATTCAAGCACCACAGTACGGAAAGCCTACACGCTACCACTAGGCTACCTAAGCCACCTGCCGAAATGAATGCCTGATCGAACTGGGGACCTTTGTGTAAACATATACGCCTACATTAAATCAGAACTTTTTCATTTACCTTTCAGTATACATTTCAACGACAATGATAAGGCAGATTTTGAGAGTAGAATATAATATATACGCCATATATTTACGAGCATTCATAAAAATCCAACCGTTATAATTTTGTTGATAGTAATTTTGTTATACATAAGAGTATGTACGAAATATATTTTACAGATCGAATACAAAAATGACATTTCATAATAATACTTTCTGAAACTATCGGAAGATAAATAAAAGCTGTCTAGACAGAGTTATTACATTTGTGGGGAAAAACTTTATTCCCAATATCTGAACCCTAATCATTTTATATATATATAAAAGATTTTTTACGTTGTTATAAATCACTTTAGGGATTAATAACTTTTCAGACAAAAAGGTATTTAAAAACGTATGAATCAAATTAATGCCTTTTTTTTCAGGGATGTAGTGTGATACGTATTAGTTTAATATTACCTTTAAAGAAGGATTTCAAGTTTTGTTTTTATCTTATAATTATCAATATTATAATTATTACTAGTGGAATACCCGTGCTTCACTACGGAGTACATTCAAATTAAATACAGCGGTATGCAATTAATGCCAATATATATACTGTAAGAATCTGTTACGACCCTTCCGAATAAATCACCCAGACAGCCGGACCTCCCACAGCAGGTGAACAGCGAACAGTTCTATCTTTCAGCGTCAAGGTGTCTGCACACAAAGAATGGTGTTGCTTCTAGCCGCCGGGCCTGGGAGGACGTAAACTAATGACTATTTCGACGTGAACTAATGATTTTCAGATCAGCTGAATCATGGGAACCGAACACATGGCCTCGTGGTCAGGCGAATCACAGCCAACGGACATGATGTCACAAAATAGTGCCAGCCAACCAAAACTTGTGTAGTCACGTGACCGGAAGCACGGTTGCCAACGCCGCAGAAGAAATCCAGTTTTTGGACAGACTTGGTCGAGACTCTCATCTAGAGAGCACCTATCGTCTACGTTGTCCTGGAGCGACCGACTTGACCCTGACTTATTTTCAGAGCAGCCGCTCGAAGCTCTCGTCAACGAATACTTCACCCTGAAGTATAGCTATCTCAGAGCATCCTGCTCTACAGGCTTCGTTATCTATTTTCAGAGCTGTACGCTCTAGAGGCTGTGTACCGACCTTCTAGTTCCGCTGTGACTGTACGTGCATCTTATCATCGATATCATTTGGTTATTACGAAGGCCAGTTCCCTCTATGTCTAGAGGTAGATCAACACCTGTGTAAAGAGTGTAATAGATCAACACCTGTGTAAAAAGTTTCCGACTAAAATTTAATAAAACTGTATTTTAATTTAGTAGACTGACTCTGAACATTTTTAGCTACCCGGAGTCTGAAGATATCACAGTCTACTAATAATTGGTGGCAGCGTGTTTGGGATTGTCCCATTAATTAAAAATTGGCAATCCACCCCTTCGAATTAGGAAATTAGAGTAGGAAGCCCATCTAGGACTTTTTGTGCGGACGTCCCGTCCCAAGTGTGTGCATCACAGATACCAGTATATAGCAGCGAGCAGCCTACCAACAGTGGAGTTGTGCAGCGATCAAGTATTGGGGCTGCATATTAAATAAGGAAATCCCCCAAGAACCAGCCTGGAAAGACTGCCTAGCTTCAATGAGAGCCTACAATCTAGTCTTCAAAATTAGACAAGGTAAGCCTGTTTTCTCATTAGAGGCAAAAGTAATTGATTGATTAATTAAAAGTAAATTAATTGATTAGAATCTGTGTAAATGTTAACATGTGTAAATTAATGTTTCATGGGAAATAACTATTGAATTGAAATAAGTAAATTATCTGTGAGAAATTAATTAATTGAGTCAAAAGTAAATTAATGAAGTATTAGAATTGTTTATGCAAAAGAATAAGGTAAAAATGAATTGTATGTAATGTGTTTAAAATTTTAAAAGGAAAGTAAATGAACAAATATTTGTTAGATGAATACTAGAACTGTGGATAATCTGATTTAAGTACTTATTCTAAATTGAAATTAAGTAATTGTGTTTTGCAAACTAATTTAGTCAATTATTGAAATTAAGAAATTGTGTATTGCAAACTAATTTAGTCAATTATTGAAATTAAGAAATTGTGTATTGCAAACTAATTTAGTCAATTATTGAAATTAAGAAATTGTGTATTGCAAACTAATTTAGTCAATTATTGAAATTAAGTAACTGTGTATTGCAAATTAATTTAGTCAGTTATTGAACTTGTGTAGAGTGCTTAAGATTATATTGAAGTAGCATTGATTTATTATGTGTGTGAAATTTGGTCTGAAAATTTTTAAACATTTTTGAATTGTATGTGCCATGTTAGGATTTCAAACGAGTCTGTTAAACTGTAATCTTTCGGAGTAACCCCCCCCCCCCTTTTTTCTTGGAAGAACGTAGCACTAGAATTCCCTGAATTGAGAGGGCTCTATTGTAAAGGCGTGAGAAAAGCGGACAACCAGTTCTTTTGTTGTGTTGAGATCAAAATTCCGAGGGTTCCGGTAAGGTTAAGTTGTGGATAAATAGTTATTGAGGCAAAATGTCGTTTTTAACAAAATACAAGAAAATTGACTTGCAGAATTTGGCTTTGGAGCTGCAAGTAGGAATTCAAGAATCAGATAGAATAATTGACCTGGCAAGAAAAATTTCAGAAAGTGAAGGTTTCGAGGAAGAGAGCGCGAAAAATATTCTCGTAAATCTTATAGAAGATAGAAAATTGCAGGAGATTAAAGACGCCGAGAGAGCAGAACGCGCTTTTGAGCTTGAAGAGAAAGCAGCAGAACGCGCTTTTGAGCTTGAAGAGAAAGCAGCACAACGCGCTTTTGAGCTTGAAAAACTTAAAATCACTCTAATTGGGGAAAATAGTAGTGTGAATTCCGTGAACTCAGAAAACTCTAGGCATGTTAAATCGGTAATGCAGAGGTATGATGCCGAAAAGATAGATATAGCTTTATTCTTAAAATTGTTTGAGAGACAAGCTAGGAAATTGCAAATTAATGATTGTGATTTAGTGTCAGAGTTACTAAGTCTTTTGCCGAGCGAAATAGCGGGAATTATCATCAGGGAACCTGAAGAAAAAAATGATAATTACGAATATGTTAAGTCGGTACTGCTAGACAGGTTTAGACTCAGTGCCGAAGCTTTCCGTACAAAGTTCCAAACCCATCAACGGAAAAACGGTGATTTGTGGAAAGATTTAATATTTGAATTAAGGAGCTATTTAGAGGGATGGTTAGATGGAATTGAAATTAAAGATTTTGAGTCACTCAAAGAACTTATGGTAGCCGACCAAATAAAGCGACGCGTACCAGCGGAAATTAAAGATCATTTCGTAGATGTATGGGGAACACTAAATGATCCTATAACTTTAGTAAATAAGCTAGACGCGTATGAATCGACCCGCCGATTCGTAAAGAAAAGGACGCAAATTAAATCGCCCGAAAAGAAAAAGGTAGACCGCCCCAAGCAGTCAGAGAAATTTAGTTCCGCGACGGAAACGGGAGTAGAAGAATCAGGTACGAAAGAGTGGCGCAACGCTGCTAATAAAAATAATAATGATTGGAGTACCAGGGAGTATGAGAAGCGAAGTGGCCCCATCTGCTTTCAGTGTGGTCAGAATGGACATGTCCGCCCGAACTGTCCTGAATTAAACAAATCCAGAGAAATCATAAACAACTTAGTTACGTTAGAAGATTTTTCTCTTGCGTTTAAGCCCTACTTAAGCGAAGCTCGCGTGAATCAGGTCCAAACCGTATTATTGCGTGATAGCGGGAGTTGCGTAGATTTGTGCCCTGTTAAATTAGTTAAACCCGGAGATTTCACCGGAGAGAATGTTTTGCTCAAACAGCCCTTGGAAAATGAATTTAGACGTTTACCTTTAGCTCGCGTAACCCTTGAGAGCCCCGAATTCGGCCAGGTGATAGCAAAGGCCGCCGTGGTAGGTAAGAGTGTGGAAATGAACCACTACTTGCTGGGAAATTCCACTCAGGAGCTGATAGAGGCGCAAATATTAAAACTAGCTAGCGTAAATGCCGTCGTCACCCAAAGTCGAGGGATGCGGGAGGAAATTCAAACGGGAATTACAGTAGAGTACGGGGAAACGGCCGAGCAAATATCTGAGTCGCAGGAACCCGAGGTAAATTCGCCGGATGAATTGAAAGAACTTGAATTTCCAATAGTCGTCGAGACTAAAAATGTGTTAGGGGAAGAGAGTGCCGACACTCTCGTTTTAGAACAAAAAATTTGCCCTAAACTTACCTCTACTTTGGAAAAAGTTAAGCCACAGAAAACCATGGGAATTGTGGTCAAAAATGAAATACTTTTTAGGAAACCCCGAGATCACAGAGGGGAGGAAAGAAAAAAATTAATTGTACCAACTAAGTACAAGTCTAAAGTTTTAAGTTTATGCCATGATGGCATCGGATCGCTCATGGGAATGTCAAAAAGTAAATACAAATTAGTGAGGTATTATTTTGGGCCCCAGTGCATAAAAGAGTGTAAGGACTATGTTAGGTCATGGGACCTGTGTCAAAGAGTAGAGAGATCGAGAGAACGGAAGAAAGCCCCGCTGAAATTAGTCTCAGAAATTACGGAGGTTTTCACGGGAATTTACGTAGAGATCATTGGTCGTATGCAGACCCCACCAAAAAGAAACCGGTATATTTTAAACGCTTTGTGGAAGTATCCGGAAGCCATAACTTTGAGTACTTTAAACTTAGAACATGTGACTAATACTCTATTAGAAAATTTCAGTCGGATAGGGCTTCCGAAGGAATTGCAATTAGATAATTTTACCGAATTCACAAGCAAATTAACGACCACGTTTCTGGAGGAAGTTCATATTAAGGTGACGCGGAACTCAATGTTTCATCTGCAAAGAAACCCCGTCGAGAGCTTTCACCGCACCATTGAACGACTCTTAAAAGTTATCTGCCTTAAGGCAAAAGAGAATTGGAAGGTAGGGTTACCCTCAGCCATGTTTGCACTTGGAAACATGACTCATATGTTTATGGTTTTTAGCATCGCCGAACTGATATTTAGGAAGAATTTAAGGGTGCCGGAAACACTACTTTTCGGAAAATGGTATAGGAATTCGCCGGAGACTAATGTGGTTACAGATTATGTTTTAAGTTCATGAATAGGCTACGGAACTATCAGAACATCGCTTCCGAAACTAAACGGGAGATTAAACTTAACAGGAAAACTAATCATGATAAAGGGTCAGTGAGAAGGGAGTTTAAAATTGGGGAGAAAGTTGAATGGTCAGAGGAGTGCAATACAGCGGCTCGAGAATTGAAAACGGAACTGACCGAGAAACCTGTTTTGTACGCTCCGGACTTCGCCAAAGAAATTATCCTGTACACCGATGCATCCGACATTGGTATCGCTATAAATTTGGCACAAAAGAGACCGCAGAGATTCACCATCGAGACGGATCATAATCCGCTCGTTTTTCTTAAGACGAATGCGGGAAATAACCCAAGGCTTATGAGATGGACTCTTGCCTTACAGCCTTTCAATTATCAGATTGTCCACAAATCTGGTAAATTGATAGGTCATGCCGATTGCCTAAGCCGTTTCATGGCAGAATAGAAACCTTAAGTCAGGCGTAATGTTGTAAATAAATTAATGTAGAGTGTGAAAATAATTAATGAATTGTGTAAATAACTTAGTGTATTAATGTGTTAGGTAACCTAGTAATCATAATGTATTAGAATAAATGTATTAATGGTGTAGTAAATTAAATGCATTGCCTCTAATGATGTATCAGATGAGCTGTGTCTAAAAGTGATTTTCAGATTTTGCCATTATGCCAAAATCTCCTTCAAGGAGGGAGGGGTTGTAAGAATCTGTTACGACCCTTCCGAATAAATCACCCAGACAGCCGGACCTCCCACAGCAGGTGAACAGCGAACAGTTCTATCTTTCAGCGTCAAGGTGTCTGCACACAAAGAATGGTGTTGCTTCTAGCCGCCGGGCCTGGGAGGACGTAAACTAATGACTATTTCGACGTGAACTAATGATTTTCAGATCAGCTGAATCATGGGAACCGAACACATGGCCTCGTGGTCAGGCGAATCACAGCCAACGGACATGATGTCACAAAATAGTGCCAGCCAACCAAAACTTGTGTAGTCACGTGACCGGAAGCACGGTTGCCAACGCCGCAGAAGAAATCCAGTTTTTGGACAGACTTGGTCGAGACTCTCATCTAGAGAGCACCTATCGTCTACGTTGTCCTGGAGCGTCCGACTTGACCCTGACTTATTTTCAGAGCAGCCGCTCGAAGCTCTCGTCAACGAATACTTCACCCTGAAGTATAGCTATCTCAGAGCATCCTGCTCTACAGGCTTCGTTATCTATTTTCAGAGCTGTACGCTCTAGAGGCTGTGTACCGACCTTCTAGTTCCGCTGTGACTGTACGTGCATCTTATCATCGATATCATTTGGTTATTACGAAGGCCAGTTCCCTCTATGTCTAGAGGTAGATCAACACCTGTGTAAAGAGTGTAATAGATCAACACCTGTGTAAAAAGTTTCCGACTAAAATTTAATAAAACTGTAATTTAATTTAGTAGACTGACTCTGAACATTTTTAGCTACCCGGAGTCTGAAGATATCACAATACATATATATATATATATATATATATATATATATATATATATATATATATATATATATATATATATATATATATATATATATATATATATGTATATATATATATATATATATATATATATATATATATATATATATATATATATATATATATATATATATATATATATATATATATATATATATATATATATATATATATATATATATAGAGAGAGAGAGAGAGAGAGAGAGAGATAGATAGATAGATAGATACATATATACATAACATATACATTGTAGAGACAGGTGAGTCACTATAACAAGGAATGACGCCCCCTATCGTAGGGTAAGGGGTACTACGCAGAATGCTGGGGGTGATTGCAGACTCCAGATGTATTTGATAGGCTGTCACGGAGAACGACGGAGGTGATTGCAGACTCCGGTAGTGTCTTATATATTTTTAGAGAAAAAAGTTCGGAGGTGATTGCAGACTCCGAACGTATCTGATATTTGCTTCAGAGCGTTGAGGTTATGATAATAATTTATTCCTGTAAATAGTATTCTTCTTCTGCTATAATATCTATCGTCTCCTGTACTTGTCCGTGCTGTGCTCTGTCTTATAATAAACTATATGTTTTAAAAAAAGAGCTAATTCTAGTTTGAAAAAAAAGGACTTTCAACTCGACATCCATCACAATACGCTGCATTACGAGAACCAGTGCTTAATCAGAGTGAACCAGAGCAGACCAGAGCAAAGGACTGTTGACAGAGCAAATGAAAACGTCATCCATATATCATGGAAAACAGGTAGGAGCTATTTTGTTCTGATTTTACGTGAAGCATAATTTTATCGGTGATATTTAAATATATAGAAGAAAGAAAGCTAAAATGTATAAGAATTCGAGAAAAGAAGATTTAATAGAACTTCTCGGTGAAATAGATGATGCGCCAACTGTTGGTTTAACAGTGATGCAATTAAAAATTAAAATTGAGTAAAGTCAATCCTTTAAAGATGAACCAGAGTTTGTAGCAGGGTTATTGATCTCAATAGTTGAGGATAGAAGAAGAAAGGAAGGGATGAGATAAAGGCTATGAATACAAACTTAGCACTTGAAGCTTACAAAATTGAATTTGAGAAAATTAAATTAGCGCAGCGGGAAAAAGAAATTGAATTGCAAACAATTAGAAGTCAGAACACGAATAAAAATAGATATCCTCCCAAAGACTGTTACATATATGGAGAAAATACCCACCTTGCCAGATTTTGTTCGCAACAGGGTACACACGAAAAACACTTCGATCTCTCAAAGAATGAGACGACAGAGAAAAACGGTGGCGACGACATGATAGCGAAGATCGGATTTACACGTTAAGAATCCGACAAAATAGTAAAGCAACCATTGCAAAGTGTCAATATTAGCATGGCGAGTAAAGAGATACCAGATATAATTATTGACTCCGGAGATCAAATTTCTGTGCTGAACCCGAAATATATGCCTGGCATTCACATCGAAGATAGTGGCAATATTAACCTGATTTCGGTTTTTGGTCAAACGATTACAGCCAGAGTGGCGAGAATACCAATTTCTCTTAGCAACCCCGAAAAACCGCTCTTTTTGAGACCTACCGAGATATTAGCAACCTTAACAGAAGAGCTGCGCGGCCCCGGGTTGTTGACCCCACAGGCGCACAATTCATTGCTTTCAGCCGGATCATACCCCACTACTGCAGAGCTCGAGCCGGACAGTGGAATCCCCATGAAAGGGTCTGAGGGGAGTGAAAATTTTTTTGCTCTCTTGTTAAGGACGATTCATCTAGTGGTGTAAACAGCATTGCTTCTGTGAACTCGCTGTCGCGGGGAGAGGCTGAAAAGAGTAACCTGATATTAGGTACTGATAAGCGAAGAGGAGAACAGCGGAGTTGTGAATCGTTAAAAACGGTTCTCGATAAAGTCAAACGAAAAATAGAGAGAAATAAAATAGAGATGGAGAAAAATAAAATTGTGCTGGAGATTTTGGAAAACGAACTGTCTGATATTTCTAATTTAAAATCCGATGTTGAAAATGTACCCAACGTTTCGCACAATAAATGCACGACCTCAGCCCGCGAGTGTGTGCAAACCACTGCAGAAGCTAGTGAAGAATCACAAAATTTAGAGACTCTGTGTGGTGAATTACATGCAAAAATAGAGGAGGAAAATGCTACGATTTTGTTGCTGAAGGAAGAAGTGGCAAAATCAAATGCCGTTGTGAATTATGTGTCTAATGAAAGTGATTCAATCCTACAGAAAAGGTCACGAGCGCAAAATGATCGCAATGAATGCGTAGTATTTGAGAAGAACTACAATAAGAGAAAAAAACAACCTGTGTAACTGATAGACTCAGCATTGCTTAAACTCTATGTTTTAGGTTACTCAAGGATCAAAGTTGTCGACGCTGACACTTTGTCCAGACTGATTCCGGACTAAAATATTGCACCAGAGACTGTTCCTGGTTATAAACTGTGCCATTATAAACTATTCCTGAACACTGACTTTTCATTGAACATTTTTTTTATTAATTGTTTTATATTTTTTGCTAAGCATTTTAGATATGAAAGTCAATATTTTGGTATACTAAGTTAATTCTTTTAACTTACACTCATGGACAAAAAAATTAGCGCACCAAGAAATAATTGCGGGATCGTAACGAAACTTGCAATGAAGGTACATGTCGGGAAGATGTGCAAATGATTAGAAATGCAGCGTGATTGCGCATTACGTATAGCCGGTAGAGGGCGTTGAACATCGTACACTGTGGAGTATAAAACAGGTAACCAAAGCTTGTTTGAGTATGCTGATTCATTTACAAAGGAAGAGCTGAGATAGACATGCTATTACGCCGTGTTCTAAGACAATATAAGCAGTTGTCGCAGTTTGAGAGGGGGAGAATCGTCGGGATGATGGAAGCTGGGTGGTCAGCTAGGCGAGTAGCTCGTCAATTAGGCCGCTCTGATTGTGTTGTGAGGAGGTGTTGGTACCAGTGGACCCGAGAGATGTCATGTACACGAAGACCAGGCTCAGGACGCATTCGACAGACCAGTTGTCGAGAAGACCGCCACATCGTAAGAAATGCACGCGTATAGCCAACTGCTTCATCGGCCGCCATCCAGGCCGGAACCAGGTCGTCTTTAGCGACGAATCGAGATTCATTCTCGGCAGTGATGACAATCGTGTTCGTGTGTGGAGAGCCCGTGGTGAACGCTTCAATCCTGCCTTTGCTGTACAGCGACACATCGCTCCCACAGCTGGTGTGATGGTATGGGATGCCATTGCCTACAATACACGGTCACCCCTAGTATTGTTCCGTGGCACCATGACAGCCCAGCGGTATGTTCATGAAATCCTGCAACCACATGTGTTGCCACTCATGCAACGGCTCCCAGGAGCCATTTTTCAACAAGACAATGCTCGGCCTCATACGGCAAGGGTGTCACAAGACTGTCTCCGCACTGTTACTACCCTTCCTTGGCCTGCCCGATCCCCAGATTTGTCTCCAATCGAGCATATCTGGGATCATTTGGGACGACGAGTTGGGCATCCCACGAGTTTGAACGGACTAGAGGCAAGGTTACAGCAAATATGGAATGAAATGTCTCAAGACATCATACAGAACTTGTATGACTCAATGCCCGATCGTTAATATGTGGTTCGCCTGTCACTTAAGTTTCAGATTCAGATTATTTGAGGTATAATCCCAATATTGAGGGGAGGGTGTGTAGACAGGCGAGTCACTATAACAAGGAATAACGCCCCGTATCGTAGGGTAAGGGGTACTACGCAGAACGCTGGGGGTGATTGCAGGCTCCAGACGTATCTGATAGGCTGTCACGGAAAACGACGGAGGTGATTGCAAACTCCGGTCGTGTCTTATATATTTTTAGAGAGAAAAGTTCGGAGGTGATTGCAGACTCCGAACGTATCTGGTATTTGCTTCAGAGCGTTGAGGTTATGATAATAATTTGTTCCTGTAAATAGTATTCTTCTTCTCCTGTAATATCTATCGTCACCTGTACTTGTCCGTGCTGTGCTCTGTCTTATAATAAACTATATGTTTTAAAAAAGAGCTGGTTCTAGTTTGAAAAAAAAGGACTTTCGACTCGACATTCATCACATACATACATATATAAATACAAAAGATGTAAGCAACGATAAGTAATCCTACGTTGATAACCCGCGGTAGTTTCGTTAGAAGAGACTACTGAAAATGTTTTTCTTTTTTTCTACATCAGCGACATTGACGATGTATTTGCCTGCATGATGAACGAACATTTATTTCTCGTATAAAATTTCATATCAATCAAACTTTAAAATTTCTCGATGACTATTTTTTGGTTTTACATAAAATTATGAAAAATAAAAATTTTGGAGAAGGTAAAATACAAAAAAAAATCAAAATAATTCCTCTGGAAGTTATTAAATAAAGCACATAGCTGTCTAGACAAATTTATTACTTTTGTGCGATAAAGTTTATAATTTCAAAAATTTATACCGCTCCTTTATGCAAAGAAAAGCGATTTTTATGTTATTATGATTACAAAGGATTCATAACTTTACGAGACAATTTTTTTATGAAAAGTTTACGAATTTAAATAATATACGAGTATGTATATTGCTTTATTCATGTTATCAAAAAAAAGTAATTGGGTAATATATTATTTTTTGGGGGATTTACATAATTATGTCTACTATAAATCATTAAAATTATTAAAAACATCTGAGTGTTATTTATGATATCAATATATGAAAATGCATTTTGCATACACTCTTTGAAAAAAAAAACTACGCACAAAGTATGAGTTAACCGAAGGAGAAGAAAATCGTAGATGTGATGTAGATGTAAAGAAAAATAAATGATTACAATTTGTGAAAAATTGGATGATTTATTCAAGAGAAAGAGCTTTACAAAGTGAAAAAGTCAATAACGCGTTGGTTCCCCTCTGGCCCTTACGTAAGCAGTTATTCGGCTTGGCATTAATTGATAGAGGTGGCGGATGTCCTCCTGCGGGATATCGTACCAAAGTCTGTCCAACTGCCGCGTTAGATCTTCAAAATCCCGAGCTGGTCGGAGGGCGCTGCCTACAATGCTTCAAACGTGATCAATGGGGGAGAGATCCGGCGACCTTGCTGGCCAAGGTAGCGTTGGGCAAGCACGAAGACAAGCAGTAGAAACTCTCGCCGTGTGCGGCCGGGCACTATCTTGCTGAAAGGTAAGCCCACGATGGCGTGATATGAAAGACAACACGACAGGGCGTAGAATATCGTCGACGTACAGCTGTGCTGTAAGAATGCCGCGGATGACAACCAGGGGGGTCCTGCTATGAAATGAAATGGCACCCCAGACCAATTGTCCTGGTTGTCGGCCCGTATGACGAAAGACAGTCAGGTTGGTATTCCACCGCTGTCCGGGGTGTCTCCAGACACAGTCTCCAGACACAGACATCAGTCTCGCTAGTCATCGGGGATCAATTCGAAGCGGGGCTCATCACTGAAAACAATTCTACTCCAGTCAGTGACATTCCAGGTCGAATATGCCCGACACCACTGCAAACAGGCTTGTCGATGTAGAGGTGTCAATGGTAGTCGGCGTAAGGGGTGCCGCGAGGTCAATCCCCTATCTCTGAGCCGCCTATGAATGGTCCTTGTGGTCACTGAAGCACCAGTTGCACGTACGATCGATGATAATGATGAATCTGGGGCTGCGAGTGCCACTCTGATGATTGCTCGGTCCTCACTTTCTTTCCTTTCTCTAGGCCGACCGCTTCCTTCTTGACGCTGTGTTCGGCCATGGTTCACCCATTCCTGCCAACATCGTCTAATAGTGGCATAGCTCCTATCCAAATGTCGCGCGATTCGCCGATTAGACCAACCGGCTTCTTCGATCCCAACTACACGTCCTCTCTCAAATGCTGACATCTGCGCATATTGTTCGCGCACCTGTGTGCGAGGCATACTTACTGTCTACCTGAGTACACGGAATGAAATTTGCGAAGAATTTATGACATGGAATTCGAAATTTCTTCTCTTTAATATCCTGGCAGTTGCGCTGCAGTGTCACATGTTCAGTCATTGGCTGCCAATCTTTAAAATTTTGCATTTCCCGGCGAAACGTGTATGCATATCTATTAGTGTTCAATTTGCATTACCCCTTCTTGGTGCGGTTTTTTTTTGTCTAAGAGTGTACATAGATTCTTAAATATTCCATGCTACGGTACAACAATATTATGATATCATTATAATAGAACGGGCTCTACTTCTAATTTCACGGCGACATTACTCTTCTCTTTGCACTCGACATTTCGTTGTGTTAAGAAAATCAACTCTTCAGAGGACTTTGGAGCAACAAAGCACTACGTTGAATTCCGTTTCAAGGAAACTTTATTTGGTCATACTAATTACATTGCCTAGACTTGAATAGGGACACTCCCGATGCCGTTTAAGTGCAAGTTCATCCTCTCATCAGTATTGGGGGTGGGGAAGAAGGGGGGGATAAATTGTCCAAAATGACCAACAGTAGCGTCGAATCCATAGTTTTCACGGTCGCTGAGATGAAAAAGGACACTCCCGATGCCGTTTAAGTGCATGTTCAACCTCCATCAGCATGGGGGGAGGTTAGGGTAGAGGGGGTAGAAGGGGTGAAAAATAAAATGTTCAAATGACCGAGAGTAGTGTCGGTTTCATGGTTTTTGAAGTCGCTGAGATGAATACAGACACTCCCGATGCCATTTTAGTGCAATTTTAGCCTCCCATCAACATTGGGGGAGAGGGGGGGAACAAAGAGTAAAAATAAAATGTCCAAAATGACCGATAGTAGTGTCGAATCAATGTTTTCGAGGTCGTTGAGATGAATAGTGACACTCCCTATGCCGATTAAGTTCAAGTTCAGACCCATTAGCGTTGGGGGGGAGAGGGGGGAAGAAGGGGTGAAAAATAAAATATCCCAAATGACCGAGAGTATTGAAAAATCCATAGTTTTCGGGGTCGCAGTGATGAATAAGGGAAACTAAAAATGCTGTTTATAATAAAATTTTGAGTTAAATTAATATTATAGTGAATTTGTAATTTTACTTTATAATTTGTATTCTGGACAGATTCTAAAAAATACCTGTAAATAACATTACTTAGATTTTACACTATAGGTAGAATTCATTCCTTTTCCTGTGTAGTGAAAAGAATAGGATAAATAAATACCCGTGCAATGCCGGATAAACAGCTAGTACAGATGTATATACTTGGGGACAGTTTGCGCGTCCTGAGCGGAACTCTATGACGCAAAAATTCTGTCTGTACTTATTTAGAGCACAATGAGGAAATTGAGCTCGCTGTAAGGATTGCTTGCCATCTTGTTATTAATGACTAATTTTTTAAAACAAAATTGGTTTAAAATATCATTCAAACCCCAGCTGATAACTACATTCACCTTGCGAGTTATGTATGTATAGCACATCCCACAATCTTATGGTATTAAGCAAGTGTAAGGTATACACAAGATTCGATTCACAAGAATCGAACTTTTGAGTGAATGAATTAAAGAAGCTGCTTGAGATATGCTTATTTCGGCATACTCGCTTAGTATAAATACCATGCAGCTTCATTAATTAAAAAGGTTGTTAGGGTTGTAAAAGGTTGTTGAGGTTGATAGATAAGCGAGGGGGAGCTACGGGGTAAGTAGCTCCAGGTGTTATCCTGCGCTAGTGCTTAGGGGGCCCAAAGTTTACGTGGCAGAATTGCTGGTTGACTTACTGTTCGTGAGTATTGAAAAATATATTGTTCTTGAAAGCTGTATTTATATATCTGTACAAGTAGTACGTATGAATCTTGCTGTTAAAAGCAAAGCCTACATGTGCAAGAATATTCAATAAACATTGTGTTCATGTATAAACTGTGTTTGTATCAAATTCATTTAGAGTGCCACTTCAAATTATATACACCCAAGTCTGGGTAGAAGTGAGCTATACAATGGAAAGAAACGTAAGGTTATACTGCTTCTCGTGCAAAGTGCATATTACTTGAAATGGTTGTCTTATATGACAGCCAAGTAGGTGTGCCAGAGTTTGATCTGGACTCCTTTTTTACGGGATAAGCTGAATACCCGTGATTCGCTACGGAGTACATTCAAATTAAATACAACGGTGAATGTATGCAATTAATGCCAAAAAAAATATATTTATTAAATATCGTAATGGATTTTTTGTAGACAAAATAACGTAGGAGAAAATATTCAAATTAAATACAACGGTGAATATATGCAATTAATGCCAAAAAATATATATTTATTAAATATCGTAATGGATTTTTTGTAGACAAAATAACGTAGGAGAAAATATTCAAATTAAATACAACGGTGAATGTATGCAATTAATGCCAAAAAAAATATATTTATTAAATATCGTAATGGATTTTTTATAGACAAAATAACGTAGGAGAAAATATTCAAATTACATACAACGGTCAATGTATGCAATTAATGCCAATATATATATATATATTTATTAAATATCGTAATGGATTTTTTATAGACAAAATAACGTAGGAGAAAATATTCAAATTAAATACAACGGTCAAAGTATGCAATTAATTTGTATGTTTAATATCCATAAAACATACTAGTTTGAATTAAATTCTTAAAAAAAAACTTCCATCTCAAGTAGTCTAGTGGTTAACTTTTATCTTTTACTCTATTTTAATATTTTTTGTCAATTTATTTCGTTGTTATGCACGTGACGCAAAATTAATTTAAAGTATCACAAAAAGAAAAGAAACCACGTGATCAGCACTTTAAAAAATTCTAATATAATAAACAAATTCTAATAAATATATATATATATATATATATATATATATATATATATATATATATATATATATATATATATATATAATAAATACGACGATCCATGTATACAATTGATGTAAAAAAACAAAAAAATATGTTTATAAAAAAATCGTAAGGGATATTTTTATATACAAAATAATGTAGAAGAAAATATTCAAATTAAATCTAATAGGACATACTATAGAATATAGTACAGTTAATATAGTACAGTTTGAGGAACATAATATCTTTTATTGTATTTTAATATTTTTTTGGATAATGTCCAATCGTCTGCGGCATTATCAAGAAAAAAAATATTTTTTTGTCTATTTAGTTGTCATGCACGTGAAGATATTTTTTTTAAAGTATCAGATAAAGAAATCACGTGATCAGCATTTAATAAATTTAATTCTAAAAATTAATCTTTAAAAATTCACCATAAATCAGAAAATGGAGGTAAATATTCGAAAAATATTTCATTTTAAAAAGATTATCACGATCTTTCTCGTGATATAAATTTTATAACCCTCAGAATATTATTTTAAATCCAAACTTTAAAGAATATTACAAAAACAGCTTAAAAATTTAATTAAAAAAATCTAAGAATTATTTTTTCAAAAATCTTTCTTAATGCACCCCTACACTATGAGAAGAATCGCCATACAAAATTTCAGCCCTTTAGGTCCAGCGGTTTGGTCTGTGCGTTATATGTCAGTCAGTTACGGAACTGTTTTTTAAACAGTAGAGTCCTGATAATCCAAAAGGATTGGGACCAGACCCTTTTCGAATTAACGAATTTTTCGGATTAAGCGAAATCATTCTTAAAATATACTTAAATTGCATAAGAACACGTGATTACATAAATATTGCATATTTCGTTTGATTGCACAGTTTATTTTATAAGGCCTGTTTAAACATTACCAAATTTCCTGGGTGATAAGAGAGCGGAACGCGGCTTAGAACAGTACAGTAGAGTGATAAGTTCTTCGTACAGTACAGTGTAAGGTTTTAGACGATCAGTAGATTGTTGAAATGGATTTGAAAGAACCTGTCAACGTCTCAGACGAGAGTGAAGGTGAAGGAGACGGTGACAGAGAGCAGAGGGTATCCCACTTAGACGCCACGGCTGCAGTTGATGAAGCGATACGTAATTTGGCTTCAAGGGAAGGGTATTATTCTCTTCGACAAAAAAAATTTAACAGATTTTTCAAACCAATGTAGTTCAGTAATAATTAGTTCAATAAATTGTCTAACTTTGAATTTTCTTGTAATTTTCAGAAATATACATTAAATTACTAAGTATCACTGTGGTTTTATTGTAACCTTAGTTCTTTATGACTTTTGGTTTCGGACTAAGCGGACTTTCGGATTACCGAAGTTCGGATTATCGAGACTCCACTGTATATATAGATAACAGAATTTCCTTTCATACAGGATAAAATTGGAGCAAAAATATTCGACTTTATAAAGAACCTTTTGACGTAGCTGATAAATAAAAATCTGTAAATAAAAATTAGCTTAAAATATTAATCAAAACAAGTCTGATAACTACAATCACCTTACAAGTAGTGTATGTTTAACCACTCCCACAAGCTTAATGTATCAGTGGATAGAAAGATAAGGTGATAACTGCTCCTTACGTTCAAAACGGGGAGTTATTTAAAGGGGCACACTACCTTTGACCACACTGAAATTACCGTAAACATGATCAAATTCGAGCTACTGAAACTCCAATAATATTAATATATATATATACTAGCGGCCCGTCCCGACTTTGTCCGGGTTGAACAAAATATTATACCAATAAATTTCCAGTTGATAGCCAATAAATTGTAAATCTTTTTTTATCTTAAATGTCCAATAAAAAGCGTAGTTCCAAATGTAGTTTTCTTCAATAAACCCTTTAACGTTGCCAGTTTCAAAAATCCTTTTTGTATTTATCAATACCTCCTCTACTTGAATCTTAAAAATATTAAACTTTTTCCTTACGGGGTGGGATAGCATATATCCGAAGCACATACTCTCGAAAAATACGGTGTGATGTCTACAGAGATATAGTCTCGAATTCCACTTCGTTGTGACTTTCCTAACGTCTTTGCCCCCAAAGAACAATTGGGTGACATTCTGGGAACGGAGGGTCAATCTTGCCGAAAAGGACTGAATAATAATATTTTGTCGTTCTAGCTAGAGGCTATTTCTTTTCAGGCGAGAGACATCAGAAGGGCGGTTCACCCGCGGTTCATCCATTTTCAGCCTTTTGAGAGATGAAAGAGACACGGAGTGCCGATGAACTACTATGGAAATTCTTCTTCAATAGTAAGAAAGCAATAAGAAAGCAATTAACCACTCTTTCCCCTGATCCCCCACGCTGAATGTCCCCCACGTAAAATGGGGATAGGAAGTAGATAATATTTTCCCGTTGTAAAGAGCGATTTCGAAAAACGGACCCCGTAAGCTAAAGGGTGTTGCTATGGTTACTTGACTGCGGTTGACAAAGGAAAAGATGTAAGGTACATTTTAATGTACAAAAGTTGTACATTACCCTCCACATGCAAAATCTGCTCTCTCTCTTTGTATATTATTATAGAAGTATAGATACACATTGGTATCCCAAAATTAGAATAAGAGATGAAATAAAAATACAAAAATAAAAGAGGATTTTAAGTAAAGAATTTTTTTAAAATTATTTTAAGCACCTAAAATAATATTCAAATTAATATTACGTTATTTATTAATTAAAGTTAATTTTTTAAAAGAAAGAGGTGTGCTTGAAACCGTAGTTTTATTCAAAAATAAAAAAGGATTTTAAGTAAAGAATGTATTTTAATTATTTTAAGCACCTAAAATAGTATTCAAATTAATATTACGTTAATTATCAATTAAAGTTAATTTTTTAAAAGAGAGAGGTTAAGAGATGAAATAAAAATACAAAAATAAAAAAAGGATTTTAAGTAAAGAATGTTTTTTTTTAATAATATTAAAAATTTTTTCAAATAATATTCCTAAAATAATATTCAAATTAATATTACGTTACTAAATAAGTAAAGTTAATTTTTTAAAAGAAAAAGGCGTGCCGCATAAAGGCTAGGTTCGAACCACTATCGTCAGAACAGAAGCCCACCGCGATAGCACCACGCTAAGGATCGTTGAAGACTTCGGCACAAAAAGCTGTAAAGAACAGTAGCGGTAACAATGGAGATTGTTAGGATTAAGCCCCTAACTTTATTTCTACTGATCAGATATACATAATATATAGCCTATGTCCATCTGGAATAATGTACCTTTCAAACATTGAAATAATTTTTCAAATAGGTGCAGTGGTTCTGGAGATTACCCTCCACGTACAAAATCGTTCTCTCTTTATATATAAGTATAGATTATAGAAGTATAGATACACATTGGTATCTCAAAATTAGAGTAAGACATGAAATAAAAATACAAAAATAAAAAAAGGATTTTAAGTAAAGAATGTTTTTTCTAATTATTTTAAGCACCTAAAATAATATTCAAATTAATATTTCGTTACTTAATAATTGTGTGCACGGCCGCCATCTTGGATTTTTTTGCTCCAACTTGGCGATTTTACCGTGTTTTGAGGAGTGGAAAATTTCTCGCCAATGTGTTTTAAGCGGTGTTTTCAAAACGCTGGACTGAATTTTTTTAGCTTTTTTTAATAAAAACCACCTGTTTAAATTATGAAACTTAGAAAAATTTTTGAAAAATCATTTAAACGTTGGACTTAGATTTATTTTTAGGTTTTTGATAAAAACCACTTTTTTGAAAAAATCATTCTCAAATATTGGAAATTTTGGGTTTTTCTTTTAGCTTTTTTAATAAAAACGACTTTTTTAAATTGTGAAACTTAGAAATATTTTTGAAAAATCGTTTAATCGTTGGACTGAGATTTTTTTTTTGTCATTTTTAATTAAAAACTACCTTTTCAAATTATGATCCATATGAAAAATTTGGTCAAATGAATTTTACTTACAGATAAAATTTCAATGCCATCTATTCAGTTTGCCCTAACTCTTTGACTAATAGCAATTAATCACCAAAATATTATGTCAATATATTGTTAATTAGAAAAAAAATACAGCATTTTCGTACCACCTAAATAACTTGCAATTAAAAAATTATCTAAAATTCAGCTTTGAAAAATGTAAAATAATTATGAACCCATAAATTTATGGTGAGTAACCAGATCCTCTATTCTTTTTTTTTTTTTTTTTTTGGGGGGGGGGGGGTTAGGGCATTGTGGTAATGAAATTTTACTTCAGATTTGACCTTAACCAAATATTTGGTGCATACAATAAAATCGGGACAAGGATTATTTGACCATTTATCCTGCTGTGTTAGAAATAAGAAAAAAAACCCTTTTCCTAAACCAATAACTTAACCTTAACTAACTTTTTAACTTAGGTTCCTGGGGAGAGAGAAGTTGAACTTCAGTTATTTAAATTTATTTGTAAAACAACTACAACTTGGAATTATAAAATATTTTAAAATATATTGTATTTAAAATGTATACTGTATTTTACATTTTACGAAAAAATGATGGCAGATAAATTTTACTTCAAATAAATGAAATGGTGTATCATTATAGTATACTAATTGGCACTCGATAAACAAAATTAAAAGCAACTTAAATTTAATAAGTTAACGAAAAGCTGATAATGGATTCAAAAATTTTCAACAAAAAGACTCTTAGTTTTAAAAATAATTTACTCTTTTGAGTATAGTCAATTTGACTCAGATTTCCAGGTCAAGGCCAAGATCTTACCTAAAATTATTATACTGTAATTAAAAGATCACATCAGAAATAACTGTTTGATCTTAAAATTAGAGAATTTGACATTGGGTTATTTTTACCAGAACGCAATAATTATAGCCATGCGAAATGCGCCAAACCCTGGCGGAAAAATCCAAGATGGCGGCCGTGCACACAAATCTAGAGTATCCCCCCTAACTTTATTTCTACTGATCAGATATACATAATATATAGCCTATGTCCATCTGGAATAATGTACCTTTCAAACAGTGAAAGAATTTTTCAAATAGGTGCAGTGGTTCCGGAGATTACCCTCCACGTACAAAATCGCTCTCTCTCTTTATATATAAGTATAGATATATAAAATTTTTTTTGTTTTATATAAAAATTACAATTCTTCAGTTATACTTTATACAAAAATAGAAGTTGCAAACCCATAAATAATTTTTAGATTTTATTTTTAACCTTTTCCTTATCCGAAGAATGTATATATATATACACACACACACACACACACACACACACACACACACATATATATATATATATATATATATATATATATATATATGAAATGTCCGGATGGACATCTCATGAAATAAGAACATACATCGTGGCCGAAAAATAATAAAATCACCTTCAGGAACAAACTAATGTATTAAACAGTAAAGCAACACATCTTACTCGCTTCGAGTCAGGCCAGCGTCTCCCGCAAAAAAGCGCCAAAATAGAATTAGGTCAGAGAGGTTGCCAGAATTGGCGGAGGAAGTTAGTATGTGGGAAGGAGAAGAGTTTACGTCAAGACAAGAAGGACGGGTTACCATGAAGATCAGAGATGAATTACAGAATGGGCGATTATAGGTAGTTAGTAATATTATCACATATATATATATATATATATATATATATATATATATATATATATATAACCCCCTTAATGGCCGTTCTAAAGAGGGAATAGGAAAATGGACCCCGTAAGCTGAAGGTTAAATTCACACATTACTAAAAAGGGAAAAATATCATTGGATGTTTCGCGCATCATAAAATTCAGAAATATTCATACAGAAACTATATTTTGGTCAAATTAAATTGATAATGTACTCAAGTTTGAAGCAAAACTAAAAAATAAACAAAAAATATAGTTTAAATTGAAATATATACATAAAATTAAAAAAAATTAAAATTTAGCAATTTTTTGAAACATATTCAAGTGTAAATTTTATTTACACTCGACAATATATTTTATTTACACTTGACAAATATATTTTTTATTTTTTTGGTTTTAGAATGCAAATAAGCTTGCAATACAAATCTGATAAAAACCTTGTGTGTCAAGCACACATAGTTTGGGAGTAATAGTGAGCGTAATCCAGAAATTTACATATTTGAGAAAACTAAAGTTAAAGTTAGAATATACATGGCCATGTCAACAGAGTGAGCTTTACATAAACTCTCATAACTCGAGAAATAATGCTAATTTTTTTATGCGGTTTTTTGCATATTGTTCAGAAATGTCCCAAAAATCAGAATATACCAAAAACCAAAAATCGATTATTTTTTTTGAAGTTTTAAAGATGGTGTTCCCCCTTAAAATATTTGTTCTTGTTGCTCCTTATGCCACTTGACGGACAGCAACATCAGATCAAGTCCCGAAGGCTATGGGCGATGAAGGTGCGGCTCCTGTTTTGACTGGCAACACAAGTGTCGGTGTCCAACTTAACCAAGGAAGCAGTCCCGTAATTTTGAACCAAGTCAAGTGACGAGGCCGGAACACTTGACCCCGCACCTCCAGAGGTAATTTTGAGAACTTGGCGGACATTGCAGCCAGGACAGATTTTACGTGCCCCAGCAGCCATTAGCGTACACGACAGTGGATTTGTCAGCGACGAGCATCGATCCAGTGACTTTCATATCACTGGCCCGCTGCTCCTGCCAACTGGGCTACTGAGCCCCATTGCTTAAAGTAGTTGCCTTATATGATCATGAAATCGAGAGTCAGAATTTGATCTGGATTGATTTCACATGGGATTACACAAGTTCCTTTCAAGCACGCAATAATTTCGAATTTTAAAATCGTCCAGCTGATTCTTATTGTTATAAAATTCCCGCCGTTTAGAAATTTTTATTGTAGTCTTAAATTATCTAACTTTGGAATTCCTAGGAATAACAGGCTGCTCATCGTACGTTTCCTTATTTTTCAACTTATTTTTACCACAGACGAATTTATGACATCAGTTTTTTTTTTTTTTGTTCACGAAGGTTTTTTTGTTGGGAAAATAATATCTATATATATAAAACAGTTCCGAAACTGACTCACTGACATACAACGCACAGACCAAACCGCTGAACATAAAGGGCTGACATTTTGCATGGCGATTCTTCTTATGGTATAGGGGTGCACTAAGAAAGATTTTTGAAAAATTCTTCTTAGAATTTTTAAAAATTAAATTTTTAAGCTGTTTTTGTAACTTTTTTTAAGTTTGCATTTAAAATAATAATTTGAGGGTTATAAAATTTATATCGCGAGAAAGATCATAAAAATTCCTTTAAAATGAAATCTTTTTCGAATCTTTACCTCCATTTTCTGATTTTTGGTGAATTTTTAAAAATCAATTTTTAGAATTTAATTTATTAAATGCTGATCACGTGATTTCTTTTTCTGGTACTTTAAATAAATTTATCGTCACGTGCATAACAACTAAATAGACAAAAAAATATTCTTTTTCTTTTTAATGCAGCAGACGATTGGATATTATCCAAAAAACATAAATATCCCTTACGATTTTTTTATAAATATATATATATTTTTTACATCAATTGTATACATCGATCGTCGCATTTATTATAAATATATATATTTATATATGTGGCATTCATTGCATACATTGACCATTGTATTTAATTTTAATGTACTCCATAGCGAATGTATCCGTATATATATATATATATGTATGTATATATATATGTATGTATATATATATATATATATATATATGTATAAATATATATATATATATGTATATATATATATATATATATATGTATACATACATATATATATATATATATATATATGTATACATATACATATATATATATATATATATATATATATATGTATATGTATGTATATATATATGTATGTATATATATATATATATATATATATATATATGTATATATATATATATATATATATGTATACATATATATATATATATATATATATATATATATATATATATATATATATATATATATATATATATATATATATATATATATATATATATATATATATATTATTTCCCCAAGTTTTGGGGCCAAAACAAAAAACAGAAGGAAAAATGACCTCCCTTTCTTCGACCTCTTTTTTTATCCTATTTTTTTAATAAACCTATTATTCCTACCGTAAGTTATGTGCATTCCAGCCTCATTTGCCGGATAGCGGTCCGGTAATATTTCAGCGAGAGGAGACTCTTATTTTCTGATGACCTGTCGAATAAATTCGTTTCGGGTTTCCCACAAACCGATAAAAAGAGAAAAGCTATGTCAAGTCATTTCCCTCCGCAGATAAGTGGTTTGTTAAAAGTAAAAAAAGTAAAAGGGGATATTCTTGTTTCTCCATTTCACTGCAGGCATAGTTTGTTCGGTAAAAATATGAAAATTTTTAATACGGTTTTGTTTCATAAGCGGTTTTATTGTAAACAGGAAGGAAAGTACCTTAGTTTTTTTAACCCTAAGTCGCACCGGACTATAAAACGTAACTCAAATTTATGGGAGCATTTTTAAAAAAGAATATTTTGTATTTTGTTAGATATATGCATTTTTTTTTAATTTCTTACTTAACGAAGACCCGTAACAAAAAATCTAACATTTTTATTATTGAGTTTAAAGCAACAATTTCTTTTTTATAATATTTAACCATATATTTATAAGCAAGAATAAAAAAAATCAATTTTCTATAAAGAAGTTTTTTTATATTGATTTTTTTATTCTATTTTTACACGATTTACATACTTTTTAAAAAGACTACTCCTTTGTCAATTTTCAATTTTTTTCTATAATAAAAATTTTTATAATGATGCCATAGTATATGCTACAAACCTAGAGAGAACTTTTTTTAAATATGTTTCTTAATTTTTGTAAAAAAAAAATTTGCTCATTATATGGTAATTTCTGAGAAAAATTTCTGCTCTTTCATGTTTATCAATTAGTAAAAAAAAAAAAATGAAGCATTTATACGAAAAAACTCTCACTACGTTTCTTAAACATTCAATCAAGATTTAAAAAAATATAAAAAGTATAACTGTAAGTGCATATGTCTCAAAGCGTCAGTACTTCGAAGTCAGACAAAATTGCAAAAACATGATTTTGAGAAAAATGCATTTAAAGTATTCTTTTTCGTAAAGAATCAATTTTGTATACACAACAGAAAAAGTATTCTTTTTCTGTTGTGTATACAAAATTGATAGGTTTAAGCCTTTCATACAAGTCAAAAGTTTATCTAAAAATCACTTTTTTGACTTAAGCCCTTTATGCCAGGCACAATATATATGACAAGCGTCGTATCACGCTCTCTATTCTAATACTAGAAGGTAACCCGTCACTTTAACGTCATAATACTAATAATGACGTCATAATGGAAAAAGTATATGACAGTTAAAAAATATCCCGAATTATCTGACAATATTGCATTTAATCCACACCTTGTAAAAGCAAACCCTTTCATTATTTTTTATTTATTTAGTTTTTCATGCGAGTGGAGTAGTAGACTGCCATCCAGTTTTTTACAGCTCACTACGCGATATGAATACCTGAGCTACTTGATTCATTCACATTCAAGTTTGTTTACTTTCAGAATTCATCGCAAAAGTAAACAGATTTTTAAAAACTGTTAAATATACAGCTAAAAGCATCCAATTTTTTTTTAGTTCTGAATGTTTTATAGAAAAATAGGCTGAACAAACGTGATTTGATGGAGAAGATATTAGTTTTTAGGTAAGAAAAAATTCTGATCCACATCTGAAATCGAAATTAGGCCTAACCGGCCGTTTGTTTACTCAGGGCTTCAATTGAAAGATGAGTACAGCCCGGAAGTGTTATACAGATACAACGGCATTATATATATAATGGTTTTTGCAGTCTTCTTACTCTATAAGTCCGTGGCGTCATAGTAAGACACTCCACACAGTCAATACGTACAACCATGTCCATTTACTTATGCTTATTTCTCCATTTCAAAGTTAAACCACTCTCCAATTTAACACACAGCCAAGCGCTCGCTATTCCTTTAACGCGGAGCGCTTCATATCAGCGTCTATTATCATCGAACTTTATCCCCGGTCTGCCAACTTATTCTTTTCCCGCTCACTCCATCACGTGCCAGATTATCGCTTAGATCAGCATAAGTTTTTTCTCCAAAGATGTCGAACAACCCTTCGTGGCAATTTCGTCAAGGCTACTCATTCTATTTTTAGCTCCTCGCGGTTTTTCCCCTTTCGACTCCGTTGTTCGTTTCGCGATACTTTATGAAATGTGGATAATAGGGACGTTTGACGCCTTAAATTTAGATCTGCTCTGAAGCCCCCTTTGAATTATTTTAGCTATTCTCCTTTCTCTGAAAACGACCCTTTACTTACACACACACACACACACACACACACACACACACATATATATATATATATATATATATATATATATATATATATTGTTACGAATTTTACGAGTCCCGCCAAATATTGTTACGAATTTTACGGTAATCCCGCCAAATATGAGAGTTATCGCCAAATGGGCGATGGATTTGGTGATTTATTTTGGTCGCCAAATTTGGTGATGTGGCGCCAAATGGTCGCCAACCTTCTAGACCATTCTGGAAAGGTCTAGGGATTTCTATCTGGGAACCGATAGAGGGCGCTTTGGAAGTCTATAAATATACCTGGCAGTGGCATTAGTATTCAGTATTCTCTCCTGCTGCGTATTGAATGTATTGAAAGTGCGTTAGGCTTATATTGTATTGAAGACTCTCTTATCCTGACTTGTGTTTTTAGAGTTTTCTGTTGTATAGAAGACAGTTGTTACGTGTTTTCTGTTAGTATTTGTGTTTGCGCCTGAAGAATATACAGAATAATAAATTTTATTTAGTGTGCGGTTTCTGAAGAGATTTTATTCAATTCTATCGAACCGAGAAAACGGTGCATTTTGGTGTCATGGTCCGAAAAATACTGTAAATGAATAACTGTTGTCTGATAGTGATAAAATGTGTTAGGAGTTACATTTCCGACGACAAAAAAAATCAGCTTGTAAACTTTTGCTTCCTTCCGTAAATTCGCTCTTTTCATTTCTTCGAGGCGATATACACAAGATTGTTAATAATATTCTCTTTACGTATTATAACTCTGTAAGCGAAAGCACAAAACAAATCAAATCATTTTAATTCAACATTCCATAACATTTCCATGATAATAATTTGAGATAAGCTTTATAAATAAGAATTAGAAAACTGATATTTGAAGCAGACGATCTCCTTGAGAATTTTCTTTTATATAAGTTTTAAATTTTGCTAAATATTGTACACCCCCCCCCCCAAAAAAAAATGAAAAAGTCACTCGAATGAGATACAGTATACCAACCTTTAAAAAAAATAGTTTTTACCAACGCACTTTAAACTACAATTAATGGGACAGTTAATGAATTCCTGGAATAAAATTCCAATTCTTAAGGCAATTTTTATTTAGCTATTAAGAAGAGAGTCATCTAATTGCGAGTCTCAAATTTACTGCAACATTTTTCTCTTTATAAGACTTCTTCATTTTTAATCCAATTTTAAATGAATCGTCATTTTAATTTACAGGATCTAATTAAATCCCACGATATCTGCTCTCCTCGATATCTGCTCTCGGAAAAAGTTAATGAAATGTAAATTTAAAAATTATTGAAATGTATTATTGCATTATGGAATATAATTCCTGTGACCTGGAGCATGGCTAAAAAGCCATAAATGAAAAAGAAAGTTTGAAAAATGTACTTTTTTTGTATTCTAAAAAACAAAACTGAAAGTAATTAGTGCCTAAGTATTCTAAATCTTTTTTTCAACTATTCAAATACGTTTCTCATTTCCTTGCTATGCATATAAAAAATAAACTAGAGAACTTTAGGCTGTGAAATAGCAGACATATCATCAATTTCGATATTTTCGTCTCGGCTTTCAATACAAATTAAACACTCCTTATAACTTAATTTTTAAAGCATATTTGATGATCGAATTTTTATCGAACATAAAAATTGCCGAGACAGGTATTTTCTTAGTTCTAATGTTCTTATAGAACATTGTTTCTTATAGGTTTTAACTTTCTTTTGGGCTGTGGAAAGTGTTACTTTAATAGAAATTAAAGTGTTACTTTAATAGATTTTTCTTTTGGGGGCTTGGGGTGCCTTGAGTGGATGACAGATCTGTACTGTTTGTCCGGCATCCTCGAGCCCCACAGCAATGAAAAATGTCACCGAACTTGGGAAATTAACCCTCTACTGCGTATTCAGGTTTTGCTGCGTAGTGACTGGTCTTCAGGTGATTCATGGTTGATAAGCCCTAGAGGCTTGGGGAACCGGTGGAGTATTCTGACTTACTTTAATAGAAAGTTAAATATCGTACTTTAAAGAAATGTTTCATATTTCAATATTTATCGTTGTTGTTGTTTCTTTAACTTTCTTATAGGTGTGTGGAAAGTATTACTATAATAGAAAGTTAAATATCGAGCTTTAAAGAAATGTTTCATATTTCAATATTTATCGTTGTTGTTGTTTCTTTAACTTTCTTATAGGTCGGGTGGAAAGTATTACTATAATAGAAAGTTAAATATCGAGCTTTAAAGAAATTTTTCATATTTTAATATTTATCGTTCTTGTTGTTTCTTTAACTGTCTTATAGGTTTTAGCTTTCTTATAGGTGTGTGGAAAGTATTACTATAATCGAAAGTTAAATATCGAGCTTTAAAGAAATGTTTCATATTTGAATATTTATCGTTGTTTTTGTTTCTTTAACTTTCTTATAGGTCTGTGGAAAGTATTACTATAATAGAAAGTTAAATATCGAGCTTTAAAGAAATGTTTCATATTTCAATATTTATAGTTGTTGTTGTTTCTTTAACTTTCTTGTAGGTTTTAGCTTTCTTATAGGTTTGTGGAAAGTATTACTATAATAGAAAGTTAAATATCAAGCTTTAAAGAAATGTTTCATATTTCAATATATATCGCTGTTGTTGTTTCTTTAACTTTCTTATAGGTTTTAACTTTCTTACAGGTCTATGAAAAGTATTACTATAATCGAAAGTTAAATATCGAGCTTTATAGAAATGTTTCATATTTTAATATTTATCGTTGTTGTTGTTTCTTTAACTTTCTTATAGGTCGGGTGGAAAGTATTACTATAATAGAAAGTTAAATATCGAGCTTTAAAGAAATATTTCATATTTTAAAATTTATCGTTCTTGTTGTTTCTTTAACTTTCTTGTAGGTTTTAGCTTTCTTATAGGTTTGTGGAAAGTATTACTATAATAGAAAGTTAAATATCAAGCTTTAAAGAAATGTTTCATATTTCAATATATATCGCTGTTGTTGTTTTTTTAACTTTCTTATAGGTTTTAGCTTTCTTATAGGTGTGTGGAAAGTATTACTATAATAGAAAGTTAAATATCGAGCTAAAAAGAACTTTTTCATGTTTCAATATTTATCATTGTCGTTATTTCCTTAACTTTCATATAGGTCTGTGGAAAGTATTACTATAATAGAAAGTTAAATATCGAGCTTTAAAGAAATGTTTCATATTTTAATATTTATCGTTGTCGTTCTTTCTTTAACTTTCTTATAGGTCTGTAGAAAGTATTACTATAATAGAAAGTTGAATATCGAGCTTTAAAGAAATTTTTCATATTTCAATACTTATCGTTCTTGTTGTTTCTAATGTCCTCTGGCTGAAAATTCCAAACCAAGTCCATATATGCTTCGGGCTAAAGTGTGCCGCTTCGCTTTATATAGCACCACAAGGGTTGGAGTCAGTTTATAACTTCAGTTCCACTTCAGACACGTTAATTTGTTTATTCAGAGGAATCTATCTACCTCCTTTTCTCTCTCTGCTTTTTTATTTTTTATTACGTTTGTGAGATATAAAACTAAACTTGACGGAAAATGTTTATTTCACGCTGTTGAGCTACCTTTTTTTATTTTTATTGGGTTCAAAAGTAATTTTTTAAAGTGTATTTCTCTATTATTAGGATTTTCAACATTTGGCAATGGTTTGTTGAGTATAATTTGTGTATTAGTACATTTATTTGCTATCCGACCGTCTTGTTTTGACGGGTAACAACAAGTCAAAATCTTTAAGAGGCAAAAATGGGTTTCATTTTCTGAATAAACAAATTATCTATGAAAAACAACTTTAGTATAAAATTAGATATAAATTTAAAAATATAGCAAATTTAACGCAAAAGTAAACTTAAAACAAATATTAAAAAGCCTATGAAAACTTAAAAACTCATAAGATTTTTTCGCTTGCATCTCCTTTACTGGCTGTAAAATACTTGTGACGCTGCGAAATTGCTGTGACGCTGAGGTTCTGCGTCACATAATATATTTCAGGGATTTTCAAAGAGAATAGAGATTTTTTTCGTACTCGAAACGTCAGAAAAGTAAAATGAAGCAGGATTTTTAGAATTTAAAGAAAATATTCGTTGCACAAAAGGTCTTTTTTTTCTCTAGATTTTATAAAATTTTTAAATTTGCGGTCGCTTGGAAAGCATGAAATCAATTTTTTTTAGAATCACAGCTGACTTTTCGGACCACATGCTGGGTTTTACCGGATCACTTGTTAAGAACCAGTGGTTCGGATTACTTCAAACTCGGAAAAATTACCTCAAACTGGAAAATGACGTCCTGATGATAGTTTTGAAGTTTCAATGGTACAGAGAGAGTGTGATCACAGAGATTTTTTCGTACTCGAAACGTCAGAAAAGGAAAAAAATGCAGGAATGTTTTGAATTTCAGCAAAAAATTCGTAACAAAAAAGTTTTCCCCCCTAGATTTTATAAAATTGTTATATTTGCGGTCGCTTTGAAAGCATGATACCAATTTTTTTTAGAAAATTAGTATCATGCTTTCACACTGACTTCACGGACCACATACTGGGTTTTACCGGATCACTTGTTAAGAACCAGTGGTTCGGATTACTTCAAACTCGGAAAAATTACCTCAAACTGGAAAATGACGTCCTGATGATAGTTTTGAAGTTCCAATGGTACAGAGAGAGTGTGATCACAGAGATTTTTTCGTACTCGAAACGACAGAAAAGGAAAAAAATGCAGGAATGTTTTGAATTTCAGCAAAAAATTCGTAACAAAAAAGTTTTCCCCCCTAGATTTTATAAAATTGTTATATTTGCGGTCGCTTGGAAAGCATGAAATCAATTTTTTTAGAATCACAGCTGACTTCACGGACCACATACTGGGTTTTACCGGATCACTTGTTAAGAACCAGTGGTTCTGATTACTTCAAACTCGGAAAAATTACCTCAAACTGGAAAATGACGTCCTGATGATAGTTTTGAAGTTCCAATGGTACAGAGAGAGTGTGATCACAGAGAGTTTTTCGTACTCGAAACGTCAGAAAAGGAAAAAAATGCAGGAATGTTTTGAATTTCAGCAAAAAATTCGTAACAAAAAAGTTTTCCCCCCTAGATTTTATAAAATTGTTATATTTGCGGTCGCTTGGAAAGCATGAAATCAATTTTTTTAGAATCACAGCTGACTTCACGGACCACATACTGGGTTTTACCAAATCACTTGTTAAGAACCAGTGGTTCGGATTACTTCAAACTCGGAAAAATTACCTCAAACTGGAAAATGACGTCCTGATGATAGTTTTGAAGTTCCAATGGTACAGAGAGAGTGTGATCACAGAGATTTTTTCGTACTCGAAACGTCAGAAAAGGAAAAAAATGCAGGAATGTTTTGAATTTCAGCAAAAAATTCGTAACAAAAAAGTTTTCCCCCCCTAGATTTTATAAAATTGTTATATTTGCGGTCGCTTGGAAAGCATGAAATCAATTTTTTTAGAATCACAGCTGACTTCACGGACCACATACTGGGTTTTACCAAATCACTTGTTAAGAACCAGTGGTTCTGATTACTTCAAACTCGGAAAAATTACCTCAAACTGGAAAATGACGTCCTGATGATAGTTTTGAAGTTCCAATGGTACAGAGAGAGTGTGATCACAGAGATTTTTTCGTACTCGAAACGTCAGAAAAGGAAAAAAATGCAGGAATGTTTTGAATTTCAGCAAAAAATTCGTAACAAAAAAGTTTTCCCCCCTAGATTTTATAAAATTGTTATATTTGCGGTCGCTTGGAAAGCATGAAATCAATTTTTTTAGAATCACAGCTGACTTCACGGACCACATACTGGGTTTTACCAAATCACTTGTTAAGAACCAGTGGTTCGGATTACTTCAAACTCGGAAAAATTACCTCAAACTGGAAAATGACGTCCTGATGATAGTTTTGAAGTTCCAATGGTACAGAGAGAGTGTGATCACAGAGATTTTTTCGTACTCGAAACGTCAGAAAAGGAAAAAAATGCAGGAATGTTTTGAATTTCAGCAAAAAATTCGTAACAAAAAAGTTTTCCCCCCTAGATTTTATAAAATTGTTATATTTGCGGTCGCTTGGAAAGCATGAAATCAATTTTTTTAGAATCACAGCTGACTTCACGGACCACATACTGGGTTTTACCAAATCACTTGTTAAGAACCAGTGGTTCTGATTACTTCAAACTCGGAAAAATTACCTCAAACTGGAAAATGACGTCCTGATGATAGTTTTGAAGTTCCAATGGTACAGAGAGAGTGTGATCACAGAGATTTTTTCGTACTCGAAACGTCAGAAAAGGAAAAAAATGCAGGAATGTTTTGAATTTCAGCAAAAAATTCGTAACAAAAAAGTTTTCCCCCCCTAGATTTTATAAAATTGTTATATTTGCGGTCGCTTGGAAAGCATGAAATCAATTTTTTTAGAATCACAGCTGACTTCACGGACCACATACTGGGTTTTACCAAATCACTTGTTAAGAACCAGTGGTTCGGATTACTTCAAACTCGGAAAAATTACCTCAAACTGGAAAATGACGTCCTGATGATAGTTTTGAAGTTCCAATGGTACAGAGAGAGTGTGATCACAGAGATTTTTTCGTACTCGAAACGTCAGAAAAGGAAAAAAATGCAGGAATGTTTTGAATTTCAGCAAAAAATTCGTAACAAAAAAGTTTTCCCCCCCTAGATTTTATAAAATTGTTATATTTGCGGTCGCTTGGAAAGCATGAAATCAATTTTTTTAGAATCACAGCTGACTTCTCGGACCACATACTGGGTTTTACCAAATCACTTGTTAAGAACCAGTGGTTCTGATTACTTCAAACTCGGAAAAATTACCTCAAACTGGAAAATGACGTCCTGATGATAGTTTTGAAGTTCCAATGGTACAGAGAGAGTGTGATCACAGAGATTTTTTCGTACTCGAAACGTCAGAAAAGGAAAAAAAATGCAGGAATGTTTTGAATTTCAGCAAAAAATTCGTAACAAAAAAGTTTTCCCCCCTAGATTTTATAAAATTGTTATATTTGCGGTCGCTTGGAAAGCATGAAATCAATTTTTTTAGAATCACAGCTGACTTCACGGACCACATACTGGGTTTTACCAAATCACTTGTTAAGAACCAGTGGTTCGGATTACTTCAAACTCGGAAAAATTACCTCAAACTGGAAAATGACGTCCTGATGATAGTTTTGAAGTTCCAATGGTACAGAGAGAGTGTGATCACAGAGATTTTTTCGTACTCGAAACGTCAGAAAAGGAAAAAAATGCAGGAATGTTTTGAATTTCAGCAAAAAATTCGTAACAAAAAAGTTTTCCCCCCTAGATTTTATAAAATTGTTATATTTGCGGTCGCTTGGAAAGCATGAAATCAATTTTTTTAGAATCACAGCTGACTTCACGGACCACATACTGGGTTTTACCAAATCACTTGTTAAGAACCAGTGGTTCGGATTACTTCAAACTCGGAAAAATTACCTCAAACTGGAAAATGACGTCCTGATGATAGTTTTGAAGTTCCAATGGTACAGAGAGAGTGTGATCACAGAGATTTTTTCGTACTCGAAACGTCAGAAAAGGAAAAAAATGCAGGAATGTTTTGAATTTCAGCAAAAAATTCGTAACAAAAAAGTTTTCCCCCCCTAGATTTTATAAAATTGTTACATTTGCGGTCGCTTTGAAAGCATGAAACCAATTTTTTTTAGAATCAGTGCTTACTTCGCGGATTACATGTTGAGTTTTCCCGGATCATTGGTTAAAAACCAGTGGTTCTGATTACTTCAAACTAGGAAAAATTACCTCAAACTGGAAAATGACGTCCTGATGATAGTTTTGAAGTTCCAATGGTACAGAGAGAGTGTGATCACAGAGATTTTTTCGTACTCGAAACGTCAGAAAAGGAAAAAAATGCATTAATGTTTTGAATTTCAGCAAAAAATTCGTAACAAAAAAGTTTTCCCCCCTAGATTTTATAAAATTGTTATATTTGCGGTCGCTTGGAAAGCATGAAATCAATTTTTTTTAGAATCACAGCTGACTTCACGGACCACATACTGGGTTTTACCAAATCACTTGTTAAGAACCAGTGGTTCGGATTACTTCAAACTCGGAAAAATTACCTCAAACTGGAAAATGACGTCCTGATGATAGTTTTGAAGTTCCAATGGTACAGAGAGAGTGTGATCACAGAGATTTTTTCGTACTCGAAACGTCAGAAAAGGAAAAAAAATGCAGGAATGTTTTGAATTTCAGCAAAAAATTCGTAACAAAAAAGTTTTCCCCCCTAGATTTTATAAAATTGTTATATTTGCGGTCGCTTGGAAAGCATGAAATCAATTTTTTTAGAATCACAGCTGACTTCACGGACCACATACTGGGTTTTACCAAATCACTTGTTAAGAACCAGTGGTTCTGATTACTTCAAACTCGGAAAAATTACCTCAAACTGGAAAATGACGTCCTGATGATAGTTTTGAAGTTCCAATGGTACAGAGAGAGTGTGATCACAGAGATTTTTTCGTACTCGAAACGTCAGAAAAGGAAAAAAAATGCAGGAATGTTTTGAATTTCAGCAAAAAATTCGTAACAAAAAAGTTTTCCCCCCTAGATTTTATAAAATTGTTATATTTGCGGTCGCTTGGAAAGCATGAAATCAATTTTTTTAGAATCACAGCTGACTTCACGGACCACATACTGGGTTTTACCAAATCACTTGTTAAGAACCAGTGGTTCGGATTACTTCAAACTCGGAAAAATTACCTCAAACTGGAAAATGACGTCCTGATGATAGTTTTGAAGTTCCAATGGTACAGAGAGAGTGTGATCACAGAGATTTTTTCGTACTCGAAACGTCAGAAAAGGAAAAAAATGCAGGAATGTTTTGAATTTCAGCAAAAAATTCGTAACAAAAAAGTTTTCCCCCCTAGATTTTATAAAATTGTTATATTTGCGGTCGCTTGGAAAGCATGAAATCAATTTTTTTAGAATCACAGCTGACTTCTCGGACCACATACTGGGTTTTACCAAATCACTTGTTAAGAACCAGTGGTTCTGATTACTTCAAACTCGGAAAAATTACCTCAAACTGGAAAATGACGTCCTGATGATAGTTTTGAAGTTCCAATGGTACAGAGAGAGTGTGATCACAGAGATTTTTTCGTACTCGAAACGTCAGAAAAGGAAAAAAATGCAGGAATGTTTTGAATTTCAGCAAAAAATTCGTAACAAAAAAGTTTTCCCCCCCTAGATTTTATAAAATTGTTATATTTGCGGTCGCTTGGAAAGCATGAAATCAATTTTTTTAGAATCACAGCTGACTTCACGGACCACATACTGGGTTTTACCAAATCACTTGTTAAGAACCAGTGGTTCGGATTACTTCAAACTCGGAAAAATTACCTCAAACTGGAAAATGACGTCCTGATGATAGTTTTGAAGTTCCAATGGTACAGAGAGAGTGTGATCACAGAGATTTTTTCGTACTCGAAACGTCAGAAAAGGAAAAAAATGCAGGAATGTTTTGAATTTCAGCAAAAAATTCGTAACAAAAAAGTTTTCCCCCCTAGATTTTATAAAATTGTTATATTTGCGGTCGCTTGGAAAGCATGAAATCAATTTTTTTAGAATCACAGCTGACTTCACGGACCACATACTGGGTTTTACCAAATCACTTGTTAAGAACCAGTGGTTCGGATTACTTCAAACTCGGAAAAATTACCTCAAACTGGAAAATGACGTCCTGATGATAGTTTTGAAGTTCCAATGGTACAGAGAGAGTGTGATCACAGAGATTTTTTCGTACTCGAAACGTCAGAAAAGGAAAAAAATGCAGGAATGTTTTGAATTTCAGCAAAAAATTCGTAACAAAAAAGTTTTCCCCCCTAGATTTTATAAAATTGTTACATTTGCGGTCGCTTTGAAAGCATGAAACCAATTTTTTTTAGAATCAGTGCTTACTTCGCGGATTACATGTTGAGTTTTCCCGGATCATTGGTTAAAAACCAGTGGTTCTGATTACTTCAAACTAGGAAAAATTACCTCAAACTGGAAAATGACGTCCTGATGATAGTTTTGAAGTTCCAATGGTACAGAGAGAGTGTGATCACAGAGATTTTTTTCGTACTCGAAACGTCAGAAAAGGAAAAAAAATGCATTAATGTTTTGAATTTCAGCAAAAAATTCGTAACAAAAAAGTTTTCCCCCCTAGATTTTATAAAATTGTTACATTTGCGGTCGCTTTGAAAGCATGAAACCAATTTTTTTTAGAATCAGTGCTTACTTCGCGGATTACATGTTGAGTTTTCCCGGATCATTGGTTAAAAACCAGTGGTTCTGATTACTTCAAACTAGGAAAAATTACCTCAAACTGGAAAATGACGTCCTGATGATAGGTTTGAAGTTCCAATGGTACAGAGAGACTATGGTTGCTTGGGGATCAAACTGGAGGAATTTGGTTAGTTGGTAAGTTGTTATGGCAATTAAAAAGCTTGTTTTGGTTGGGTAAAGTGAATTAAACTGTGATTTTGGCTCGGATTCAGTGAGTGCGTGTACATAAGCTACAGGGAAAAGTGTTGACTTTTCATTAAAATGTTTCAGAGTTGTATTTTGGCCTTTCCCCCCCACATAATTTCTATAGTTTGTTTGTTGTTTTCTTGTTTATTTCTTTTGAGTTGGATAATAACTTTAGCGCAGAAGTTGACGTCGACATGATAAGTTTATAAAATCCTTTTTATTTTCTCGAATATCTTATTGTACTGAATCTCGTGTTTCATTTTTATTTTAAATTCTGTTTTGGACAGTCTGTTGTAATTTTATTGAAATGATTTATCAGAATGTAAGAAAATGCACTTTGTTATCTGTTAGGGTTATCAGAGCAGGGCATTGACATTTTGACGTCTCATACAGCAATCTCTGAAGGGCAAACAGAGGGCTGTCTGATATCACCTTTATTGAATGCAGTTCTCTTTTTAGGGCTGCTGTGTACTAACACTATTGGATTTGTTCACCTCAATGTTAACCTATGGATAAAAGTTTCCTATTGTTAACAGCTACATAACTGCTGATAATCCAATAAAAATGGTATTTTCAGATTGCCTGAACTTTTCTGCACCTTGCAGCAGGATTCGTTTTATAAATTTCACCCACTAAAGGAATTGATGAGCTTTTAAAACACACTATACCAGATTTTTCTCGAATAATTGATATTTTAAAATATTATATGTATTTTTAAAAGTATGAAATATGTCCCAAGGTGCAAAATTTCTTTCTTTATTATGGAGTTCAATTTAAAAAATAATTCTTTCAATCCAAATCCACAATCCTTGGACACATTTTCTCCATAGGTTAACATTAAATCCAATAAGTTTAGTACACAGCAGCCTTAAGCATACTGTAAATAATTGATTTGAAAATAGATAACTGAAAGCCTTCGCTGAGCAGATGAATCTTAACACTCCGTTGCCAAGAATCAAAATCATCTTTTTTTGCTATTTAAACGATATTTTTATATATAAAGGGTGTCCGGGCTAAAGTTATCCAAAAGTTATGACTTATTAGAATTAAAAAATATTTATTTAAATAGAAAGAACATCTCACTAAGTTTTAATATCACTCATAGATTTCGATCATAGTATCATAGATTTCGATGTGTGCGCCTTTTGTAGCACGACTAACGTCTAAATGGGAATCCAGTTCTCTTCAAGTGTTTCGCAGCATATCAGGAGTTATTAGACTTTTTTTTGCTTGGGGATTCATTAAATCCGTTGTGTAGAATCAAAACATTGAAACTGTGGATGAGTTGAAGAAGCGTATCATTCGAGCAATTCATGTAATAACTCTTGATATGCTACGAAACACTTGGAGAGAACTGGATTACCATTTAGACGTCTGTCGTGCTACAAAAGGTGCACACATCGAAATCTGGGATACTATGATTGAAGTCTATGATTTATATTAAAATTTGGTAAGATATTCTTTCTGTTTATTTATTTTTTATTCTAATGGGTAGTTTGTCACCGTAATTTATTTAATAGATAGTATTAGTGGTAGTATGAGTAATTAGAGAGAGATGCTCATATGTATAGATACAAATCAATTTATTTAACCAATCATAATACATATACAAACAATACTATTCATTGCAGACTTCCGAATTCTCGATCTCATTAACACCATATATATATGCATTTCAAATTATCTTTCTTCCTATATCATATCAATACATTAATTATTATTATTTATCTAATCTTCATTCTCATCAATATCAAATACTCACATTCTTTATCTACTCCCTAACATTGTTTGATTATCCTACATTCTTAATCGATACACATAAACACATTACAAAATTATTGCAAGATACTAATCCAATTAATACGGATATACACAATCACTATTTTATGATAGATATTCTATGCATATATGTTAACAAGTCACCTTAATCTGTCCCATCTAATTATCTGCGCTCTCTAGCAGGTATTGGGCATTGTTAGGATAAGTCAAAATACCCTCCTACCTTATCTGACGACACACCGACATCACAAGCCTTGCTGGGAGGGTCATAGGACTTTTCCGGTCATCGGGCTTTCGGGTCCAGGGGAACGGTTGTCACTATCTGCTTACGGCGGACTCAGCGTGCACGTCTCCGAGAACACACTCGCTTCGGGGGAGCGTTGGTCAATCCGAAGGTCCGTTCCTCATCACAAGCCTGGCTGGGTTGTCGTCGGACTTTTCGGGTCATCGGGCTTTCTGGTCCAGGGGAACGGCTGTCACTATCTGCTGGCGGCGGACCCAGGGTGCTCGTCTCCGCATAACGCATTCTCTTCGGGAGCGCATTGGTCCAGGGGAACGGCTGTTACTATTTGCTGGCGGCGGACTCAGGGCGCTGCAGCTAGTTGTTGGCGGTTTGCTTTTCGGGTACCGAGGACTTGGTCTGTCTCTCCCGCATTAAGTTAGCAGCCCGTCATCTCCTTCTCTCTTCCTTCGCCGGCTACGGGGGCTTATGTGTTCCTCGTGAGAATTTTCAAATCATTCTGCTCTCTCTAAAAACTTTTTCTACCGAGCTCAACTTCTCTCATTATTTATTCAGGCCCTCATTGGTGGCCACCTTCTGTCCTATAGGTCGATCCGGGGCCCCTTCATTGGCCGACCACCCATTTTATATTCATATTTTCTCTAATCAATATTGAAGGGGGCGTCCGCCCTTGCACCTGTCTGGGGTTTCTTACATTTTTAACTTCTCACGCTCTTCACCGGCCTCCTGTGGTGTTTTAACGCCGGTCAACATCGTAAACTGCCTCACCCCTTTTCTTCTCCTAACTCTGACTCCGTTTTCAGATTTCCCTTAGCTCATTATCACCAGCTGGGCCCTCCGTTAAACGCAGCTGTTGACCGTTTTCTCATTTCAATTGCCCCTCTCAACTTGTCATCTCTCCTTTCGATTCGCATACGCAGTACATTATCCCGCTGTTCAAGGCATTTCTTTTGTCTGATTCTCTGAATTACATTCTCTATCGCCCCTTTTTCTGAACACGTGTCGTGTCTCCACGACATAGTTCTGTAAAAATAAGCCATAACTTTTGGATACCTGGACATTACAATCTGACTTTTACAACCCTTTACATTCGATTTGAAAATAAACAACTGATTGCTTTAGCTGTCACGTTAAATAATTTGGAGTTACGGTTAAAATAATCAGTATACGTTTACTAAAAGCTTATAATCAGTTTCAAAAGTTTCACATTTTTCCTACGATATTTTTTATTGAAAAAAGTAATAGATTACCGGGAAATTGCAAAGTTAAAACACAAGAAAAATATTCTGAAAGTAGAACTGAAATCTATAAAAAAAACTTTAATGTCCGAAAAGTTGAGAAGAAACTTTTTTTGATAATTGGACAAACAAGATGCGGATTGTTCAACAAGAAAGTTAAAAAGTGTAACTCATAAAAAAACTACAAACAATGGCATTTCAAATAGAATAAAATTCTTCTTTGATAAAATGCTCAACTTTCCCCGCTCGTTATGGACGTTGCAAAAAAAAGTTACCTCTAGAAGTAGTGTTGTTTGCCGATGTCAAATTACTGTTATTATTGAAATTTAGTTCATTTGCGTGAAGACGATTTAACAATCAAAATCTTCATCTGCTCTTGGCTTATAAATATGTCAGAATCGCACAGAATCGCAGAACATACAATATACAGAAAAATGTCGTTAATCCATCTCTTAATCTTCAATTACGGGAAAAAAATTAACACCAAATCTTTAGAGAGATAAATCTTGCAGTTTCACTTTACGTATGATTACTGCACAATTGTACATCTAACTCAATTCAATTTAAAAGGCTACTACTTGGGCTTATTAATTTTAAAAATTAACGAACGCATCTTTTTAGCTCTGTGGCAGATGCTATAAAGCGTAATTTTCACTGACTGTTGCCGCCACCTAGGTCAGGCTTGGAGTCCAACAATGAAGTTTGTTGCCGTGCAGGTTTTATAATGCAATCTAATATATAAAAATTAATGTTTGTATCTCTGTAATTGTATAGAAATCCACAGTTTAGGAGCAACGATCATGAAATTTTACATACAGGCGTCTTTAAAAACAGCCGAGGGTCTGAAGAACTTCAAAAATCGAAATTAATTACCGTTGATTTTTAATTAATAAAAAACCAACAATTTGTAAGCTGTTACACTTTGTGGAATCACTCCTCTGAATATGGCGTCCACGTTAGGGTTAGCTGACAAACAGCGAGCGAAAAGATAAAAATAAACAAAATCAAAAAGTTTCAAGTTATATATTAAACCAGAATAATAAATGAAAATAATAATCTTTCAAGTCAGATTTTATACTCTAAAATAAATCGGATCCAACGGCATATTGACACTCTCACACGCGATGGAAAATTCGAATCAACCACGCTAAGTGTCACGATCTTTTTTAATCGCTACTGCAATCCCCCTAGCTAATGTCTTTGTGTCTATTGAAGAGTTAAAGACTAAGCTTCTATCCTGCTAACTTATTTCTCACTTAAAACTCCTCTTACTATATAAATGTATGTATATTCACCAACCCATAGCAACTTTCCAAAAAACTGATTGCGTATATTTTTTACTTTACTCAACAAAGTTATGTATAATCGTGGCGTATTCGTTAAAATGGTTCGTTTGGTACCCCGTAATACTCGGGTTCGAGTCGGGATCGCGCAAATTTTGCTAAACCTGTATTTTCAGCTTTTTTATGAAGGCTTTTTTATTTCAGCTTTTATTTTATTATTTTTTTAATTATTATCTTTATTTTTTAAATTATTATTATTATTTTATTTTATTATTTTTTTAAATTATTTTTTTTTTCAGCTTTTTTATGATGAAAGACCGAATATAGCTGAAATCTGAGGAGTTTATTATACATTTATATATTTTTAATTGGTTTTCATATTATTAATGTGTATAACATTTCGTATGCTTTTTTTTTCTATGTTATTTATACTGTGTTTAGTTTTTTAATGGATTTTGGTAGGTATATTATAAATTTATATATTTTATGTTTTACTTTCCAGAATTTTTTGCTCCAATGATAAAGGCTAAATCTTTTCTATGTTATTTATACTGTGTTTAGTTTTAAAATTGATTTTGGGTAACAAACATTCATCAATAATTTATTTCTGGGCATTGTATTGCTAACAATTAGGATAACCAAGAATTTTTGAAGGATGCGATTCTCGATTCACAAATGAGCAATAGATGGCGCCACTATTTTAAACATTTAGTATTCCATAAACCAACGCCTTTTAAACGTTCGTTTAGGAGGTGTTCCTAAACGAACGGTACATTCAAATTAAATACAATGTCAGTGTATGCAATTTATGCCAATATATATATATATATATATATATATATATATATATATATATATATATATATAATAAATACGACGATCAATGTATACGATTGATGTAAAAAAAACAAAAATATATTAATAAAAAAAAATCGTAAGGGATATTTTTATAGACAAAATAATGTAGAAGAAAATATTCAAATTAAATCTCATAGGACATACTAAAGAATATAGTACAGTTAATGTAGTACAGTTTGAGGAACATATCTTTTACATTATTTTAATATTTTTTTTGAATAATGTCCAATCGTCTGCCGCATTATCAAGAAAAAAGTCTCCGAACTATTATCTTTTATTGACAATCCAGAGAAACGCAAAATATTTTTCGATAACTTTGTTTACATCGTACAGTCTGCTGACAGATTTATCTAACAAAGGCTTTAAGGCAATCGGCACAGTGCGAGATTCCAGAAGGGGACAATGTTCTCTTAAAACAGCAAAAGAAATATCGAAATTTCAACGTGGAGAGTTTGATTACCGATGCGATGGAGAAGTTTATATGTGCCATTGGAACGATAGTTTTGTTGTAATTATTACATCAAATTTTATCACTCACGAACCATTAGGAAGAGCAAAAAGATATGTCCGAGCTAAAATAAAAGTTGATTTTCCTTAACCTTACATTATAAAATTATATAATAAAGGAATGAGTGGAGTACACCTGTTGGACCGACTTCCTGGAAGTTATCGAGCAAAGTTACGCAGCAAAATATGGTACTTTATTCCTTGATCATAGTGTGGTATGTAAAAGGTTAAATTCTAAAAATTAATCTTTAAAAATTCACCAAAAATCATAAAAGGGAGGTAAAGATTCGAAAAAGATTTCATATTAAAGGAATTTTTATGATCTTTTTCGTGATATAAATTTTATAACCCTCAAATTATTATTATTTTAAATGCAAATTTTTAAAAAGTTACTAAAACAACTCAAAAATTTAATTTAAAAAAAATCTAAGAATTTTTCGAAAATCTTTCTTAGTGCTCTCCTACACTATAAGAAGAATCGCCATGCAAAATTTCAGCCCTTTTATTTCCCGCGGTTTGGTCGGTACGTTGTATGTCTGTCAGTCAATTAGTCAGTCAGTCAGTTAGTTACGGAACTGTTATATATATATATATATTATTATTACTATCTTTATATCGTAACGTTAACTTCATGCGCACGCATTATTTTCCTATGCTTTTTTATTATTATCTTTATAATAGCGTAATTTTCATATGATTTTAAACAACAATAATTTTTAACTGGCATTCAATTCGCTGTTAAAACTTTATATTTACACCCTATTTAAAAGAAGTAGGGTGTAAATTTTTCAAATAGGCTGTTTCAACACCCAACTTCAAAGAAGTAGGGTGTAAATTGTAAGGTAGAAAGTTGGTAAAATCAAAACTTTGCGCAATGTATTTAATTTCTCGATTAAAAGTAGTTTTTTTTCTAAAAATTAATTTATTTCGTTTGAAAAGCTAAATATTTTATGCACGCGGTTTATATTATTATTACTATTTTTATATCATAAAGTTAACTTCATACGCGAGCATTATTTTCATATGCTTTTTTTATTATCTTTAATAACAACTATCGCTTTTATTCATATTATGTTGGTTTTTTATTAATTAAAAATTAAGGGTAATTAATTTCGATTCCGGAAGTTCTTATTATCTTTATTTTCATATGCTTTTTCATTTACGAATTATTCAAATGTTGGTTAAAAAACTTATGTAATTTATACATTTGAGTGAGTTTAATTATTGTAATTAATAAATTTATATTTCTAGAGAGGATGTTTCAGGTTTTAGTGGTACTATCATAAAAGGCTGAATCTACCAAAATTCTGAGGAGTTTATTATGGAGAGAAAAGGAATTTAACCCATTAATGCCCAACATCGAATTCTTTAATTTTCTTTACCTAATTATGTTCGTACACGTGCAAAATGAACTGAAAAAATAATAAAAAAATTCCTGCATTAAAATTTTAATTTTTATTCAAAATAATGTTACCGTCCTATAAAAAGGACGCTAGGCACGGGAGGGTACAGGTTTTACACAAACACTTCAACCCTTAGATTTTCTAAAACTATTCCTTTTAATGTCGTTTTTAGATAAATAAACGCATGAAACCAATGGAACTCTGCGAAAAAATGCATAATAAAATAAACACAAGGTTTTAAAATTGTATTTTAATCATTTAAAAGAAATCAAAACAATTTAAAAAGCTGAAAATATCAAAAATAATAGCTTAAAAGGCACAAATTTAATAAATTATGTCTTATGATAAATTTTACAAATTTTTATATTTAAATTTACATATAAAAGGGGCTTATTAAAATACAAAATAATGAAAAAAGCTATTCGTAATTTTTTTTTTACACAATTTATATACAAGCTATTTTGTGCGGAAGATTTCAAAGCATTTATCATGCAATCCAACTAAACATTTACTGCATTTTCTTGTGTATTTTTTGCCACAGTAGGCGCATCTTATCTGTTTTGGATTCACAACGATTAAATGATCTTTTCCGCCATACCGGACATCACCAGACACTCTTTTTGAACGTTTTTTTTTTTTGGTTTCCCTGCAGCCAGACTGTTATTTGGTCTCTTACTGTACTTAGAAAAATATGTCTGACAGATTTATCTTCTAAAGTGGAGGAGATCCATTCTGTTACTGTCATTAGAAGGGCATAATCTGTACAATAGCCACGCATTTTGGATTAATGCTTCTAAGCTAAACAAAAACAGAGGCCACCACCATTTTTTAGGCCGTATGGAACACTGGTACTGTGACAGATTTTGATCCATTTGATCGGTACCTCCCATAAATTTATTATATTGAGACACAATATACGGTTGGTCAATCTCTATAAATCTTTTATCAATATTCGACCAGCGTTTGGCCTGAGCTACAGGTTCAATACCATAATGGTTAGACGCCAAAGTAACGACACTATTGTCATTCCACCGAACCATTTTAAAATTTTTGCTATTCTGAAAATCAAAACTTCCCCTACTCTTCTTTCTAACAGATTTAACATCTCCAAGTGGACATTTTTTAGTTCTATTAACCCGTATAGTGCCGGTCATCGGTAACTTCATTAGATGGTGGGTCGAAATAAATATCCGCTTCATGGAATGTATCATTATCAGATAACTCTGCCATTAAAGCTAATGTCTCCCCACAGTCAAACTTAAAATAAAAACAAAAATATAAATAAGAGCTTTAAAACTTATCGATCGCTCATTTCAGTATATTTAGATCAAATATAATTTGGATTAAAAGACAAAATTTATTAAATTATAGACATTTAAAATACACATATTTTTAAAAAATCCAGACAATTACTTATCGTAATTTTTCGTAATTTTAAAAAATAAAGAAAAATACTTCGTAATTTTTCTTTATTTTTTAAAATCACTAAATACAGAACAACATCCTTTGATTAAAATTTTTGTATTTAAGAGGCTAATTTGTTAATACGTTTATTTCATTATCAAGAGGCTAATATTTCTCTTAAATAAGAAATGTTTTAATCATTCCTTAATCAACAGAACATTTATTTTTAAATTATTTTCATAAATAAGGAATATTCAATAATCTTTATTTATAAAAATAACTTATAACATCATTTTCTGAAAATAAATAGCATTTCCTTTTCTCTATGGTAATAAAACATCATAAATTGAGAAAAAAAGACGCATTCGTATAGCGGAACAGGTTCAGAAAAACATGTACCCATTCGTGCCTAGCGTCCTATATATAGAACGCTACGCAAAAGAAAATATAACAGTGTTAAAAAATAATTTTAAGAATTTTGAAAAATACATATTTAAGAAAAGAGTATTGACTGTGATAACAGCATAAAATATTTTCGTAACATTGAAAAACAATAAAATAAACTTACTTTTTGTGTGACGCTCTTTTAAAAACCTAAAAAACGACTAACTCTGACTTTAGACCCTCAAAGCAGAAATAGAACATTAATGTAGTGCTACCAACTGATGGATAATAAGAAATACAACACTTTATCATGATATTCTGCTATTTGGATCGAAAAAAATAAAAAATTCAGTGATTTAGAGCTTATTATGTAAGCGTCCTTTTAAAAGGACGCTAGGCACTAATGGGTTAATATGTAGAGGATGTTTATAGGAGTTTAATGTGGAGAGGAGTTGAATGGTTTGCAGCCCTCAATCAAACACTTCATTTTTTAAGAGGCAACGCTAGAGTCATATCATGGTTCTATTGGAAATTTCAGCTAAACCTGTAATTTCAGCTTCTTTTTTTGCCCAAATGATAAAAGGCTAAATCTAGCTGAATTCTGAGGAGTTTATTATAATTTTATATATTTTTTTATTGGGTTTTCATTTTATTCATGTGTATAAGATTTCACATGTTTTTTTCTATGTTATTTATAACGTGTTTAGTTTTAAATTAATTTTGGTTAGCAAACATTAGACAATTTGACATTTTTACTTTTCAGATTTTAGTGCTTCAATGATGAAAGGCTGAAATTCCTGAATTCTGAGATGTGTATAACATTTCACATATACTCTTTCTATGTTATTTATACTGTGTTGATTTTGGTTAACAAATATTGTTAAAATCCCGGGCAATGCCGGGTACTTCAGCTAGTCTGTTAATAATTATTGTTATGGCCGTGATTATAGAAGATTAGTATATTGAGTTAAACATGAAAGAATAAAACAAGAATTCACCTACCACACTTTCTGAATAAATGACTCTTTATTAATACATGAACTAAGAGAGCTCACAATAATTTAGATGTGGGCATCACATCTTTCCTCAAAGGGCCGGGAAACATTAGGATTTCTTGAATGCATGAACATCTGCGTTAATTCTGTACTATATGCGTACTTGTAGAAACATATCTAACACGTGCGAAGGAAATTTGCTCACAGAAGATCGATTTATTTCTTCATAAATATTTCGAAGATTGTTTATATTTTTTTTGTGTGACACGTGCAGCCGCGTGGTTCAGGACCACTTCTCTACAAGTAGATGGATGGGCTCTCTCGCAGAAGAATTTTCGAAGAGTGACTCCGGAAATTCAAAGCCGGAAATTCAAAGGTCACCGCTCCTTTCTGTTGTTATCGTTTTTATTCAAACTTGTAGTCGGGGAATGTCAGTCCGTGCGCATTCATTGACGCGCCACAGCTTTGAATCGAACGAGCAGGAGAAAAGTTGGGTGCAAACAACAGTTCCGGCTAGTTTTAAGTCGATGTTTTCAAAACACAATCTAATTGTTATGTACACCGTCTGTGTATGTTTTTCTCTGTATTGTGCTCATACCCGTAGTTAAAAGTAGAAAACCTGAAATGGTGGTTCTACAGTTTCGAAGAGAAAAACCCAACCGGAAATGTGTGCTTTGCCGCATTACCGAGTTCCTGAACTAGAATTCCCTGCAGATCCCCCCCCCCCTGAAATTCATTCACGGACCCCCAAGGGTTCCATATACCCCTGAGGGGTTTATTTTGATAGATCCTTGGGGGGGGGGGGAATTGTCTCGTGGTTAAAACACCATGGTATACAGCTTAAAACTATAAAAATATTAAAATGTATATTGACTTTTTAAAAATTTTATTCCCAAAACTTTTAATTATTCCCTGATTTAAAAATCAAAAGTCGATTTGTAATCTTGTTCTGTAGAACAATACAAAAAGAAATCTTAATATTAAAAATCACGAAACAGAAACCGTGCACTGAAAAAGTTTAAGCTGTAGTTAATTATAATCTATACTTATTACTTAAGCAATCTTCTCTTGCAAAATCCTCTTAATGAAAATTGGTCCTTTGACATGAGTGGAAGAGAAAAACTGTATCATTCTTGTAACCCGTGAAGAATTTGAAAGGGGGTTTAATTGAGAGCTAATTAAAATGAAAAAGTATGCATTTTCTTTCAGTTTTTTTAAAAGAGAAAATACCTGAATCTTCATTAAGTAATTTAAGTAAACAAACACAAGTTAAAAAGAATAAAGTATAAGATACTTAATTCAGCGATGGACGATTACATTAACAATTTATCTTAATTATTATATGGGAAATATAAACCAACTAGTCTGTACAAAAAATAAGTAAATAAAATTTCTAAAGCTAGTGAAAAAGAACAATAAATTAAATTATCTTTAATATCATTTAATAAAGAAGTGTGTTAGGCTAATTCTTAATAATGAATATGGGAAATAACAATATTGTTCTTCTGTAATACAATCTCAGTAATGGGTAAAAGGGTCGTATTTTTTACGTGACCGCCTTATGCTGTTATAATGAACTAAGTCTGCGTATTTTATATGTCAGTTTTATGTTAGAAAATAAAAAGTTCTATAAAGGAAAAATCTTTTTTCGTTAGCACATGAACATATAGGGTGGGGAAAATTTAATACATAGGAAAAAATCCTAACGCTCTAACTGATTGTTATTAATTATTGTTGTGGCCGTGATTATAAAAGATCATCACATTGCATTAAAAATAAAAGAATAAAACGAGAATTCCCTTACACTTTATTTAAAACTTAAGCGAGGAGAGCACAAAAAATATATGCCCGTGGACATCACAAATTCTTAGAACTAAAATTATTTGCACGTGGACATCACAATTCTTAGCACAAAAATTATTTTCTCGTGGACATCACAATTCTTAGCACGAAAATTATATGTACATGGACATCACAATTCTTAGCACTAAAATTATTTGCACGTGGAAATCACAATTCTTAGCACGAAAATTATTTGCACGTGGACATCACAATTTTTAGCACGAAAATTATTTGCACGTGGACATCACAATTCTTCCTGAAAAGACCAAGAAACATTAGGATGTCTTGAATCCATTACATTGGTCAATTCCGCATTTGTACAAATTTCTGCAACACATGCGGAGGAACTGGGATAACATACGATCGATTCACTTCTTCGTAAAACCCTTCGTAGATTAGTTATATTTCCTTTGTGCTACTCGTGCAAAAAAGTGCTTCAGAAATCCTTCTCTATAAGAACATCGACGGACACTCTCGCCGAAAAAAATTCGAAGACTGACTTCACATAACGTTCTTCAGCCGGAGATCAAAATTCGCCACACCTTTCCCGTAGCCAACCTTTTTTTTAAAACTTTGTAAGAAGTTCTGGAGAATGTCCATGCGCGCGCATTCACTACCGCGCCATCGCTTTTAATTGGGCGAGAAGGAGCAAAGTAAAACCAGTTCCGTCTAGTTTCAAATCGGATTCTCCGGAACCAGTTTTAAGTTGATGTTTTCATAACACTTATGAAACTATCCAAATGGAACATGAGCTTTTGCCTTATTTTTAATTTCAAGCTATTGGTTTCAGTTCTTACTTTCTTGTCATTCTTGCGCTTCTAACAAGTACCTCACAAAAAGGAACTGATCTGAAGCCTTCTCGAGTGAAGTGCGGAAACAGTTTCCATCTGCAGATGGAAGCAGCGAAGACTGCGAGCTCGAACGTAAGGAGGTCCGGAAAACATTTTTAAAAAAAATTTATTTATTGAGTTAAAAATTTGAATTTTTTTGTGTTGTTTAACCATATAATTTGTAAACAAAATCACTTCATAAAACTTCTCAAAATGTTTTTTAAAAATTTAAATTTTTTTTAAAAAGTGGGGTAATTTAAAATTGTTATAACTCGAAATATTATTCTTCGAATTTCAATTCTTTTTCATTTAATTAAGTAGAAATATATAAGTTTTAATTTTGATTCAGCATTTTTTTAAATATTAATTTAAAAAAATATTTATATTAAAAATTACAAAAAAAAAAGATGTAACATATTTTTTTAAAAATCATATTTTCAAAAGTAAATATTTTTTTCAAATTTTCTGAATCAAAATTAAAGTTAAATAGTTGAAAAAGACATGTTCAAAGTCTCAACCATTTATCTTTAACGGTTCTTGACTTATAACAATTTAAAAACGAGAAATGGGGAAAAAAAACCATCATGCAGAAAAACTCACTTACAGGTGTAAACAAAGCTTGGCTACTATTAGAATGTTGCAAAAAAAAAATTCTCCTGTTTTAATTAAGATAGAAGCATGATTTAAACGTCATTTTAAGCGTAAAAGAACCCAGAAATTTTAAATGCAGTAATTTTTTTTCGAAAATTTGAACAATTTTGTGTCCTGGACCCCCTTAAGAAAACAAAAAGAGATTTGAGATGACAAACAGATCAATAGATTCAAAACTTGGTGAATCAGAGAGTGTCAGTTATGACGGTATCACTCCCGTGACAGCATCAGAAAGACACCACTCATGACAAACTCGTGGTATTCTCTATAGGGACCGGTAGTTTTGCGATAGGGCGTTCTTTCCGTTCATGATAGATAAAATCCCAGTACGTGTTTTCTCGCTTAGTAGAAATCAATGGAGTGGCGCAACTGTTATGTTAAGGAAAGCTGAGCTGGCCGAAAATGGCGATACGTATAAATTGCGTTGTGTGAAGATAAAGTTACTATTTTACTTATATTAATATATTGACTTTAGCAATAACACACAGAGGTAGTCTCCTGCAACACTTACTTAAAGCTTAGAAGTTAAGTTAGAGAATAAATACACATTACCTAGTTAACCGACAGACTGCTCGAACTACGTGCTAAGAAAAGTTCAACGCAATTAGTTCACTCAATACAGGAAAATCCAATTACACATTAAGATAAGTGAAAGCATAGACCATTTAGTTAAGGAGCAAAAATAAATTATTTATTTAAAATGAATCATGAATTAACAGTTACAAAATGGTCGTGAAAAATATACTTAGGCCTAATCGGCACTGCCATGCCCCACTCACCACTCGCACCATGCCGGATTCGTGAATAGCTCACCTACAGAGTGCACGTCTAAAATGCCAACTGCTCGCTGGTTTTTGAGAAGAACCGATAGCTCGTCTTCAACTGCGACAAGCTACCCAAAACGCATCTCGAACATGCGCAGGAAGGGCCGGAGCCACTAGATTTGGCGTAGATCTCCTTTATTTGCAATAATTCTTTCTACTCATTATGCCTACATATTACAGTTACAAATACAGTTATAAAGACCTGAATTTAGACCGATATCCTCCATGAATGTCTTTATAACAGCAACCATGGCAGATTTGACCTTTTTTCAGTCTAGGACGAAGTCGATTCTCCCACAAAGGAGCCCAAAATCCGGCATATTTTATACAACTGTTGTTTCGGTTGCGTGAAATCTGTGGTGCATCTCCCCAAAGTTGCTTCGCTCCCCTTGCCCATGGACCAGAGAGGTTCTAGGACCGCCCGCCCCCCCCCACACACACACACATCGCACCTGTGCTAGAAGAGTATTACATCTCAAAATAGCCATATTTTCAGAAGATCTAAAGAAGATATATAAGTCCAAATTTCATTTCTTGTTTTATGAATGCCTATGATAGATTTGGGAAAACTTATTGTTCGAATCACTTCAGAAGGCAGAACTATATGCTATTAAAAATGCTTTCAATTTTTAAAGCGTGATTTTGAATTTTAATTGCAAGATATAACCCTCTTCTATTAACCTCATTTTGTCAATATGGACTGAAATGCTTGAGGGAATACTCTCTTATCTCTATGCTAATGCACAATCAGTCTATACTTTTCACAGTACAAAGAAAAATCCTTGATAAACATGAACAGCGGGTTAGAAAAAAATACAAATTGATTTTCCAAAGAAAAACATTTATTTTCCAAATAAAATTTAATGAACATTTTAATACAACAATATTAGGCACTGGCAAAAATCTTATTTTCATTCTTCGCTCATGAGCACGTTCCCCCTCCTAGTTGTGGAATAGGGTAATAAGAGCCATCTAGGAGATTGTGTTGGTACTAGGCTTTCAACATTATTCGTGAATGAGCACTTCTTATAGAGCATTGTGGTGCAATTATCTCAAAATCGAAAATTTCGGAGATGTAACACTCTTTTAGCACAGACGCGACATCAGAGCCATGAAAATGCGTAGAAAAATAATTACAAGATAAAAAGAATTTTGTATATACCACGTTTTTAAATTTTCTGTTGAATCATATAAACTTGACAATTCTATGTATTAATAAATACTTTTTAAAATTTTTTTGATGAATTATCCCATGAACTTGAAAGAAAATGATCAAATGCGTAATCAATCGTTTAGCTCGAGAATTGGAAATTAACTTGCGTTTAACTTTTCGTTCCCGTCTCGGCCGATAGATGGCTGCACCATACTATAAAACAAAATTAACTGAAAATTAACTCAATTCTCTTTCAAGATGGCTAAAAATATCAAAAGAATGCATTGTCATCGTGTTCTGAGCTATTCTAAAATTATCAAATGTCTAGCTAGTCAAGAAGTTAGTTAAAAATCGATTGCAAGATTTGTAATAGACAAACACACAAGCAAACAAACAAACAAACAAGAAAGCGAGTTAATAAAAACATGGTAATAACTAAATCCTTCCATGGCAAATTTTTGAACAAATCACACCCCCAAATACAAAATTTTCCCCACCTAAGACGGAAACCCATTCCCCTTGAAAAGTCATTCAATTTGACCACCGGTAGCCTTGAATGTTTAGCCTTTTAAGGCTAGAGTCAGAGTAAAATGGAACGTAGTTCCAGGAAATACGTATATATAGTCTACCACCCGTGAATACTTAGGACTGCTTTTAGTCAACGAACTAGCTTGAACTTGCAGTTATTCACAGGAAATGATGGAGGAACTGAAATACAGTAACCGCCGCTTATAGTGATCAGTGGTTATAAGAATCAACCGTTTATAAGAATCAATATCACGAAAACAAAAACAAATGTATTATTTCCATGTTAAAATTTTCGCTTTAAAGAATCAATCCACCGGTTTTAAGAATCAGTTTACACTCTTCGCTTTCCTTTCATTTTTCCAAGAAAGCCACTTAAACCCTCAAAAGGTACGAAGTTCTTTCTTTATTCTTTTTAAAAGAAAGAGTGATAAGATGGGATGGAATACAGTCGTAAAATGCACCCCTTTCTTTGTTAGGCATAACATAATAGTTTCCCCTTAAACGCTTTTAACCCGCTGTAAACGCGTGTAAACGCGTTTCTCCTTAACGGCTAGCTAAACACTGTCCTCTTAGCTTGACCCAGGGGCATCCTAACCGTGCGATTTCACTTTTCTCCAGTGACAAAGAAAGACAGTGACACTTTTTTCCCACCTCCCACATCCTGGTTGCGGATTCCTGAACCCTGAAACGCATATATCTTCGGGGAACTGTCCACTATCGCTTAGGAAAACGTGACATTATTAGATTCAGCACCTTATCAAACCGTGAAACGTAAGCTAGATGGTGAATCTCGGTCTGAGATTATTGGTATCGAAAAAGGTATAAACAGCCTCCTGAAAACTTCATTACGTCAAACTACCATAGAAAACTTTTTCTTGCTCCCTTCCTGTAGTTGAAATGTTAAAACTGTTAAGCAGGTATGTTGTAACAAATATTGGATTTTTTTCTTCTCTTACTATAATCATGTGTATCTACTTTTAGGTCTAGAAATTCAGTTGTATTTTTAAAATTCTAAAAATAATTTTAATAAAAGATAATTAACGTAAATTAAAGAGTATTTTATAGTAAATTATCTAATATATGTATATATAGGTGTGTGTGTGCCTGTCCAAATACCTAAATTTCGGCTATAAGAATCAACCGCTTATAAGAATCAAAAACAGTAATAACAAACGTGATTCTTATAAGCGGAAATCACTATATAGGCCGAGCCGTCAGTTACAGAGATTTCGATCAGCACACGCATAGAGGTTCTGCGACCAAAATCGTAAAAGAACAGAGGAAAGAAAGTAGAAGATGGGACAATCAAAAAACGTGTCGAGAGTTCAATTAAAATAATGCCAATAAGAAAAATAGCAAGATAACAGAGAGAAAAGCTTCGTCAGTGGTGAAGGAGGTCACGTGGACGAATGCGAAAGTGACTTGCAAAGTCCGGTAAAAGGGGTAAATAAACTGATCGGATCCGCAAGATATTTTTAAGAGCTAATCAAATGGCAGAGGATCGATCGACCAATGAAAAAGCTTGAATCAGAGGCCGAAGAATAAATTATTTTGTGATTGAATAATACGTAAAACGTAAGGAAAAAGTTAACTAGCCGCAAAAAAACTGATAAAATTAAATAGTAAATGAAACGAAATTACAGGTAACCCTCCTTTAACACGGTAGATAGGTTCCTAGAAAATGTCGTGTTGTGTGAATCCGTGTTACATGAGACCCAGAGACAGTTCGAGAAAGGGAGTTACGTTCCGAAAACTTATTAAAAGCAAATATTTTTTAAAAATTCCATATAAACAACTTAATTTTTATTAAAAATATAAATGCATGTATAACGCAAAACGAAAAGAAACAAACAAATCTGATTTTCATTTAATGCGACCATAATTTAATATATTTCTTCCTCATCACTGATCAGTACAATCCAACAGGAACGTTTTTTTCGATTGAACGATATCACCTTCACTTTCAGAACCTTTTTCTTCATTTAGATTTTTTGCACCTCCTATCCTCTTTAAAAAATCTGTAATTTTGGTATGTTTGCTGCCATTTTGCTGCCATTTTGGTATGATAGGCCATTTTGCAGCTGCCTTTTGAATTTTCGACTTCTTTCAGGGGAAGGGTCCGCATTCAGGAAAAATGATTCAAGATTTTCAGCTAAGCTTAGGCCGTCTTGTAATTTTCTAGAGTGATAAATGAATAAATTATAATTTATTTATACATTTTCAAGTAGAGCCATTATAGTTCATTATTCCGCCCCGTCATTATATTAAGGTAATTTAGTTTTTAAATGTGTTAAACAAAAATCATGTTACATAGTGTTGTAGAAGTGCAGTGTTGTACAAAGGTTTTCGCAATTTTTTTATTAGAGCGAAACCGTGTTACAAGTTGCAGTGTTATACGAGCGTTCCCGCAATTTACCTTATCGTGTTAGAGCGAAACCGTGTTGTAAGATGCCGTGCTGTAGTAGAGCTACATGTAATTTAATTTCGGAATAAAAAATTAACGAAGCCGACCGTTTAAAACATTTAATAATTACGAGCAAGGATCGCACAACTACTACATTTAATAATAGAGTAACAACTCTAGTTAATAATAGAGACAGACCAGGTCTTAGACCATGCGTAACTTGTGTGCATATGACGTATATATGGTCCAATTACTTCACACACACATATCTATACTAGATATACACGCATATCTAGTATAGTTACAATACTTATATGTGTGTGAGTATAGATATGTATGTGTATGATATGTAGTATAGATATTGTTCCGTCCTGTAGTAGCAGCCCGCGTTCATAGATGGCAGCACTGATACAGTGATTTCTTATTTTGTAAGGGTGTGTGTAAACATGAACTGTTGTTGTTGACAAAAAAACATTCTTATGTACGTGATGCGAGCAGGGCTTCTGTTTGCTTATTCTATTCTTTTTTTATGTATTCTCAAAGTTTAAAGGTTTGGATGATATCTGGGAATGGAAAATTATTCATCATTCATATGTAAGTGAAATCATAATTCATTTTTTATGCTATTGGGTTTTTCATTTTCCCAGCGTTGACCCATCCCTTATATTCAATTGTATTCTATTAATCGCAAGTGTATTTTATTAAATGTAATTATTTTGTTTTAAGTCAAAATAAATCTTTTAAAATCATTTACAGTCCACTAAATCTATAAATCTCACAGATATGTATGTGAATGTATACAGGGTATTCCAAAATTCGACCGACAAATTCAGAGGGATGATAGTACCCATCCAGACGAGCAATAATCACATAGGAATGTATGAACGGAAACGCAAACCTGACGTTGGAGGGCGCTGTTTACTTAATCGGACCATACCTCTTACCAACCCCACTGGATGGCCGGAAATATCGCATTTTTTAGAAGAGGTAGAAAACTCAAAAACAAAACAGAATTACACAGGAATGTATGGTCGGAAACGCAAACCTGATCAACTAGAGAACAAACAAAGATGCAGAAATCCACCCATTGTTGGCTTTTTATATTCCAATACAATAATGTGTATACAATAATATGTATACATATGTATATATGCAATAATACGTATATGTATGTATGTATGTATGTATGTATGTATCTCTCTCTCTCTCTCTCTCTCTCTATATATATATATATATATATATATATATATATATATATGTATGTATGTGTGTGTGTGTGTGTGTGTGTGTGTGTGTGTACAGTTGCGAAAGCAGCCCCTAACTCCACGAAACGGTGTTTTAACCCTAGATATGTTACCCATGTCAACACCTATTAAAGAAAACTGAATCTTACAGAAATCTTTTAAATAAAATTCACCAAGCTCAAATGCTTGTATGTAAATGCTAAAAAATTTACTGATGAGTATTAAATACATAAAAATATAAAAATCTGGAAGAATAAAATAATCCCGCTTCGTTACATTTGCAGTATCACTTTCAACATTAAAAAAAAATTAGATTCTTGCAATTATAGTATAAATGTTAATTTTTCCAACCGTAAAATAGTAAAGAAAGAAATTTCCCGCCTTGCAATTATGGTAAATTATCCCCAAATATTTGTTTCAAGCGGAAAAATGTAGTTTCCTCAACACTTACCCCTTAATTTTTCAAAATATCACATATTCTATTCGAAAAGATAGCCATACGTCAGTATTTCCACATGTTTATTTATTTATTTATTGCACGAGGCGGTCTTCATTCCTCCACACACGCAGGTATTCCGGCAAAGCATATGAACAGTTTTTCTTTGTTTACCAACCTCGAAGCAACAACCTGCACTATTTTCTTCCTCCCCCCCCCCTCAAAAAAGTCAATTCTTATACACTACATTTATCATACAGAATTTGTAAACAGGCCTAAGAAAATAAGGGTGAAAAAAAGGAAAAGGTTAAAGCACAAACGACATATTTCTGATCGCGGAGAAAAAGTAAAAAAAAAAAGAAAAACATGTTTTCGCATAGGCAGAATGAAATTTTTATATTCGTGTAGATAAGATATCTTGTAAGTTATTCGAAGAATGTGGAATGATAATGTCAAAGGTCTACACTGCGTATTTCTGTGGGGAGAATAGTTTCAATCGTGAAATAAACGCCCAAAAGAAAGTTTCATGATCTTGCTTGTATATGTGCAACATATATATATATATATATATATATATATATATATATATATATATATATGTGTGTGTGTGTGTGTGTGTGTGTGTGTGTGTGTGTGTGTACGTGTACGTGTGTGTCTGTTTTTTGTTTGTTTGTTTGTGTGTGTGATTAATATTGGATCACAGATACGCCATATGCACAACAGTTACGTATGTTCCAAGACCTGGACAGTCTCTATTATTAAATGAGTATAATTACGAATATAAATATATATATATATATATGTGTGTGTGTGTGTGTGTGTGTGTGTGTGTGTGTGCGTGTATAATGTCCAAGGGCGTAAACAATCATTAACTATATTTAATTAGATCGGTTGATGCTAAATTTAGAGAAGTTAATATGAATAAATAGTTTTTAAACGAGATATTAATCTGATTGGGGGTAAAATTAGCCAACAGATGGGGGTTTGTTGTCTATCGCTCAGGTTTTTGGGAGCATAAACTTGAGCAATCAGCAGAGGATATTGCGTAAACAACGAACGTTCTCGAATTTTCCAAAGCACGTGAGAATGAATCATCAGTCATAGGACGCTGACTAACGCCCGCGCCTTTTGATAACGCGCTAATAGAACTATACAGACTGGGATACTTGATTAGACACAGCGGTCATAAGTTCGTCGGGTCCGTGAAAACGGGGTGACGATATTGACATGTTTAAAGTACTGAAATGTGGACAGTGGTTTCTAAGATAGTTGAAAAAAGGGATTTCTTTTTAAGCAAAGAAGTGTTTCCTCAGTCGCCACAATTTCAGCAGCTGTCAAGAAGACGAATGAATTTCCCAGGACTGCATTATAGTTTCATAGAGGAATTGATGCGGTTTAAGAGTCGTGTTATATATATATATATATATATATATATGACGGGCGTGGTATTACACCCGCTATAATAGAAGATGTTGCAGTCATATATAATCATTTAGTTGAATTGCAGCATAGTGGAAGGCAGTTCAAGAGTCCAACACACACAATAATCCTTTTCGATATATTTATTATTTCTTACAACTTCTAGAAAGCCACCTCTCCAAGATCGCGCACATCGTAGCGCCCGCCCTACTCAAACGCAGAGCAGTCCTAACGTGTGACTGCTGTCATTGAAAAATCGTCTCGGTCTGCTTAACTTACCGACTGTCTCAAAAGCTTTTAAAACTACTGAGCATGCTGCTGACGTCTGCGCCGGAGATGGGGAGTGGGCGCGGCTAAGTTTGATACTATTTTTAGATTCTCAAAAATTAGATTTCCCTCCTTTAGGATGGAGAATTGGCGCGTTTCGAAATACGATAATTAATGAGATTTAATTCTAGAAATTTGATTATTATGAAGCTCCCCTGTAAATTGCTTAATTATTATTCTTTTCTAATTAATTCTTAAAACAAACACACACACACACACACACACACACACATATATATATATATATATATATATATATATATATATATATATATATATATATATATATATATGTATGTATGTATTATTGTATATATACACATATGTAAATATAAATACACACACATTCACATATGAATATATACATATATGCATGCGTATATCTATACAGATATATGTTTGGGACGTATTTTGGATCCCAGATATGCCATATGCACATCAGTTACGTATGTCCATGACCTGGACTGTGTCTGTTATAATTATTTCAGTTTTGCTTTACAGTGTGGCATTTGCCCTTTGAAGTGTAAATAAAACGAAACTCGGTGTTTTCAAAAATATTAATATATATATGAACCTAACAGCTATATTAGCATTACCAAGAAAAAGAAACTGTATATTGCTTAGCATAATTCTCACTTTAATATTGAATCTGTGAACATAAGCGTTATGCTTCTGAAATCTTTGTGTCATAGGCACACTATAGGCGAAGGCGTCTATGTTTACAATAACATAATATTCTGATAACCTCTTCCAGACGTTCTTATAGCTAAAAGGGTTAATAGAAGACTCTTTTATGTATATTTTAGCCAATTGTTTCTGGTAATGTGATGTTAAGGTTGCTATGTACTAAGAAAAAAATCATATTTCCCTTTTCCTCTTCTTGCAGACTCTTGTGGTGTGAAGAGTCCAGTTCACAGTTCGAGAATTCCACCCCCCTCAGGATTGACATTTTGAGGGATTGTAATGTCTCTCTCTCTATAGGGGGGTTAAGCGCTGCCCCACAATTTTTTCTTTAAAATATATTTTTGTCAACTATTCACAGGTACATAAATGCTGATAATCAAATGAAATTGTTATTGTCAGATAGCCTGAACTTTTCTGCAAGGCGCTACAGGATTCATTTTATAAATTTCGTCCTCCGAAGGAATTTCTGAGCATTTAAAACACACTATACCAGATTTTTCCCCGAATAATATAAATTTTAAAATATTATTTGCATTTAAAAAAAACGAAAAATGTACTCAAATGTAAAAACTGAAATTTTATTAAACTAGCTGAAAACCCGTACTTCGCAACGGAGTACATTCAAATTAAATACAACGGTCAATGTATGCAATTAATGCCAAAAATATGTATAAATATATTAATAATAAATACAGCGATCAATGTATGCAATTGATGTAAAAAAAAAACGAAAAAATATATTTATAAAAAATCGTAACATATATTTTTATAGACAAAATAATGTAGAAGAAAATATTCAAATTAGAGCTAATAGAACATACTAAAGAATATTGTACATACTAAAGAATATTGTTAATATAGTATAGTTTGAAGAACATATCTTTTACTGTATTTTAATATTTTTGGATAATGTCCAATCGTCTGCCGCATTAGCAAGAAAAAAAATATTTTTTGTCTATTTCGTTGATATGCACGTGACGATAAATTAATTTAAAGTACCAGAAAAAGAAGTCACTTGATCAGCATTTAATAAATTGAATTTTAAAAATTAATCTTTAAAAATTCACCAAAAATCAGAAATTGGAGGTAAAGATTCGAAAAATATTTCATTTTAAAGGAATTTTTATGATCTTTCTCGTGACATAAATTTTATAAGCCACCAATTATTATTTTAAGTGCAAACTTTAAAAAAGTTACTAAAACAGATTAAAAATTTAATTTTAAAAATATAAGAAGAATTTTTCAAAACTCTTTATTGTTGCACCCCTACACTATAAGAAGAATCGCCATGCAAAATTTCAGCCCTTTATGTCCAGCGGTTTGGTCTGTGAATTGTCTGTCAGTCAGTCAGTCAGTCAGTTACGGAACTTTTTTATATATATAAACTATGAACAACCTATAAACTGTTGTACGATGAACACACAGCTCCTTTGAATCCCCAAATAAATAAATAAAACTTAAAAAAGAATCTACGGACAATTCACAAATTCATTTGTTTTGAATATTAAAAGCGTTAAAAAACAGGACTTATAAACGCTACTGATTCCTTTCGAAACATGTACATCACATTTTATTAAATTTTTGCATGAATATAAGTGCTTAACGCTAAAATGTAAATGTATCTTGCAAATTAATAATATAAAAAAAAATTAATATTCTACCCTTGAAATGGTTAAATCGAATGAAATAAATCCCTCCGATAGCTACAAATTAATTAAATTTTATACGCTTTCTAGTTTAAAGAAAAGGATACGGTTTCCCAGATTTATCGTCTGCGCTTGTAACACGCGCTCAAATATACGTTCACTTACAAATTTATTTACTTCGATTTTTTGAATAATCAGTGACATGGATTGATTGAAAGATTTAAATTTTAAAAATGCGTTTTGATGCAATTCTAAAATTATCTTAGATCTACAACTGTGGGGTTCAAAACCGTGACCCACTTTCTTTAAATAAAAAAAAACCTCGACTCTCCTGCGAAAATTCTTTGGTTGAAGCACGATTTTAAAAAAAATTATGAAAATGTTAACAAAAAAAGAAAACTGTGCATTTTGGGTACGTATTTATTTTACACTAGCTGAAAACCCGCACTTCGCTACGGAGTACATTCAAAGTAAAAACATCGGTGAATGTATGCAATTAATGCCAATATATATATAATAAATACGACGATCAATGTATATAATTGATGTAAAATATATATATATTTATAAAAAAATCGTAAGGGATATTTTTATAGACAAAATAATGTAGAAGAAGATATTCAAATTAAATCTAATATAAAGAATACTAAAGAATATAGTACAGTTAATATAGTACAGTTTCTAGAACATTTCTTTTACTGTATTTTAATATTTTTTTGGATAATGTCCCATCGTCTGCCGCATTAGCAAGAAAAAAAAAATTATTTTTTGTCTATTTAGTTTTTATGCACGTGACGATAAATTTATTTAAAGTACCAGAAAAAGAAGTCACGTGATCAGCATTTAATAAATTAAATTCTAAAAATTAATCTTTAAAAATTCACCAAAAATCAGGAAATGAAGGTAAAGATTCGAAAAAGATTTCATTTTAAAGGAAATTTTATGATCTTTCTCGTGATATAAATTTTATAACCCTCAAATTATTATTTTAAATGCAAACTTAAAAAAAGTAAAAAAAACAGCTTAAAAATTTAATTTAAACAAATCTAAGAAGAATTTTTCAAAAATCTCTCTTAGTGCACCCCTACACTATAAGAAGAATCGCCATGCAAAATTTCAGCCCTTTAGGTCCAGCGGTTTGGTCTGTGCGTTGTATGTCAGTCAGTCAGTGAATGAATGAATGAATGAATGAATGAATGAGTCAGTTACGGAACTGTTTTATATATATAGATAATAGCAATAAAAACATGTCTTGCTTACCATCTAAACTTGTTTTTGGTAAAAATGTTTCACACCTTATTTAACAGTGTCATATCATTTTTTAACACATTAAAAAATTAAATTTCCTAAAATTACGTATATTTGATTTTTTAATTTAAAGAAAAGTATTATCCTACAAATTGGGGAAAATTAATATTCCACCATTAAAGTGGGTAAATTGAACTAAATAACTCCTCCGGTTTGTTATTAATTATTTAAGTTTTATACTCTTTAAATTCTTGTTTAATGAAGAGGAAACAGTTTCCCTGAAGTATCGTCTGCGCTTGTAACACGCGCTCAGATATACGTTCACTTACGAAATTATTTACTTCAATTTTTGAATAATCAGTTACACGGACTGATTAAAAGATCTAAATTTTAAAAAAAAAACGCGTTTTAAAGCAAAACTGAAATTATCTTAAATAATCTACAACATAATTATTGTGGTAAGAAGAAAACATGGCTTCTTAGAATCCAGAAATAAATAAATAAAAATAGACATCTATGAGATATTCATTCATATTTAATATTAAAATACAAAAAAAATCACTTTTAAACGCTACTTATTTCGCAACGTACACATTCCATTCCGTTAAATTTTTACTTGAACATGACTACCTAACGCTTAAAAGTAATTTTATCCGGCAAATTTGGGGAAATTAATATTCCACCATTAAAACGGGTAAACTGAACGAAATAAATCCTCCGGTAGTTACTAATTATTTAAATTTTATATGCTTTAAATTCTTGTTTAAGGAAAAGGAAACAGTTTTCCTGAAGTATCGTCTGCGCTTGTAACACGCGCTCACATATATGTTCACTTACGAGATTATTCACTTCAATTTTTGAATAATCAGTAACACGGAGTTATTAAACGATCTAAATACAAAAATGCGTTTTAAAGCAATATTGAAATTACACTATACAACATGAAAAATGTCCTTCAGATGAAAATGTGTGTTTCTTGTATCTTTTTGGCTGAAAATAACGAATATGTAATTATTTTTTGTATGCCACGCACAATTTTCCCAAAAATCCACATATTAGCCATGGAAATCTATACTGTAGCGGCAAGCGCTGCTACACAAAATAAGTTAATTTAAAAGACGACAAAGCCATTTTGTAGACTATTTTGCGGAGAAAGAAGACATCGTATATTGCTGTGATGTTAATGGCTTATTTCAGGCATTGGGACATGAACATAATCCAGCAGAGTGGCGCCTGTTTATTGACTCGTCCATACGTAGTCTCAAAGCAGTTCTCCTGCATATAGGCAACGTTTGTCAGTCTGTTCCTGTAGTATATTCTACAAATACAAAGAAAACTTAAGAAGTTATTAGTGCTATACCGAAGTTAATTGAGTACACTACATTCAGATGGTACATTCGTGGAGATTTGAAAGTCATTGGGATATTAACAGGCATGCAACAGGTATACACTAAATTCTGCTGCTTTCTCTTCGAATGTGACAGCCGTGACAGAAAAAATCCCTACATCCGTAAACAGTGGCCTCCAAGAAAACACTTCATTTCTGGCACCAAAAACATATCACATGAACCACTTGTGAATCCGCAATGTGTCTTTCTTCCACCATTGCACATTAAACTCGGTTTGATGAAAATATTTGTAAAAGCTCTGGAAAAAGAAAGAGTGGCTTTCTTGCATCTCAGGAACAAATTCCAAAATTTTGGCCCACAAATTAAAGCAGTCTTTCACGATGAAGAGTTTGAAAATAAACTGTCACAAGCAGAAAAAAAGCCTGGCAGGCATTCAAATCAGTGTGCTAACGTTTCCTTGGAGATGACAAAGCTGAAAACTATGAACATCTTGTTGGTGACCTGGTGGAATGCTTTCGTATTATAGGTTGCAATATGTCTTTAAAACTTCACTTTTTTGACTCACATCTGTTTTTCTTTCCTCAAAAACTTAGCGCAATTAGTAATGAGCATGGGGAAAGGTTTCACCAGGACATATCTATGTTTGAAAAACGTTTCAGTGGACGATGAAATGGAAGTATGCTAACCGAATATTGCTGGTCTGTTATCAAGGACACACCAACACAAGAGGAAATGACCAAAAAAATCATTTTAGTGATTGTGTTTTCTGTAATCAAGCCTCTGTTACATTTCTCTGTCACCAGATTGTATAAATATGAAAAGTGGGTCTCCTACAATAGTACGTCATGGACCATTTTGGTATTGATATATCAATCAAGCGCTTTTTATATATACAGAATCACACAGATTCATCTAAAAGACAGAAAAAAAATTCAAATTTGTTGTACAGTGTTATCTTAGATAATCTACGCTGTGGTAAAAAGAACACTTGGCTTCTTAGCATCCAGAAATAAATAAAATAAAATCTATGAGAGATTCGTTCATATTTAATATCAAAATGCGAAAAAATCATGACTTACAAACACTACTTATTTATTTCGAAAGGTACACATTCCATTCGGTTAAATTTTTACTTGAACACAAGTACTTAACGCATAAAAGTAATTTTATCCGCCAAATTTTGGGAAATTAATATTCCACCATTAAAATGGATAAATTGAACGAAATAAATCTCCCGATAGTTACTAATTATTTAAATTTTATAAGCTTTAAATTCTTGTTTAAGGAAAAGGAATCAGTTTCCCTGATGTATCATCTGCGCTTGTAACACGCGCTCAGATATACGTACACTTACGAAATTATTTACTTCAATTTTGAAATAATCAGTAACACGGACTCATTAAAAGATCTAAATAAAAAATGCGTTTCAATGCAATACTGAAATTATCTTAGATAATCTACAACATAATTACTGTGGTAACAAGAACACATGGCTTCTTAGAATCCAGAAATAAATACATAAAAATAAATATCTATCAGAAATGCATTCATATTTAATATTAAAATACAAAAAAAAATCACGACTTATAAACGCTACTTATTTCGAAACTTACACATTCCATTCCGTTAAGTTTTTACTTGAACATGAGTACTTAACGCATAAAGTAATTTTATCCTACAAATTTGGGGAAATTAATATTCCACCATTAAAATGGGTAAATTGAACGAAATAAATCTTCCGGTAGTTACTAATTATTTAAATTTTATACGCTTTAAATTCTTGTTTAAGGAAAAGGAATCAGTTTCCCTGATGTATCGTCTGCGCTTGTAACACGCGCTCACATACACGTTCACTTACGAAATTATTTACGTAGCCATTAATTTGAAAGTATAATTTCCAGCAAAACTTTTGGTTTCTGTCTGGGGCGACCCGGAATGAGACTGTTTAATGATGGAAATGTCGTTCTCTCCCTCTTGAAAGGAAAATCAAAGTTTTAAAACCACCCGTCCCTCCGAATTCAGCAACCGTACTCATTAACAAGTAAACGAAGTTGGAGATTAAATAATGTTTGAGGTTTATTTGGGCTTTGTCGGGTTCTTAGAGTGCGTTAAACTGGAATTACTGGGCTTGTTAGGAATTTTAAATGCGTTTCGTAGGTTTTTCCGTGTACTTGTGTAACAATTAATTGCTATTTGCACGAGTTGCTGTTTAAAATATTAAGCTCTCGGCACATTTTAACTTTTACTTTTCGTCCAGATGCCGAAATGTTTGCCAGACTGCATGTTTGCACGTTCTTCGACAAGCCCAAATTAAATACGCCGTTAAAAGTTTGATGCAGGCATCTTTGAGACCTGTATAATAAAGAAAAACTTACGTCTCGAAAGAATGCGCTTAAAAGTGAAGATAATAAGTACATAAACACTCACTATATATATATATATATATAATGTTGTAAAGAGTTGTAAATATTCTTTATTTGCATAGGTTTAGAAAATTTATGTTCATTTTGTGTTAAATTCAGTTTATTTACTGTCACTGAGTGTCGGAAACGGAATACTTACAAATTTTAACATTAGATGGTGGAACGATACCATTACAAGGACTACGCACTTATACTGAAAGCGAGAACAATGTAGTTTAAAAATATTTCCCTTTTGGGTTTTGAAGTTGTTGTTCTTATTATTGTGTATTCTATTCTACATGTAGTCAACATGTTATTATAATCATTCTGCATTAAAAAATAATTAATAATACCAGTCTACATTCGAACTACTCACGTGTGTGAAGTTAGTTAACCACTAGTTTTAAAATATTATCTACAAACTTTGGAACAAAGGTAAGCATAACTTTTCCTTCTTCATATTCCGATTCTTCAAGTAGTCAACACTGAGCTTCAGTTTTCAATATGTCACATTTTGGTGATATTTTGCGTGTCTGGAGAACCAATCATATTTCAGCTAAGTGGCGTGGTTATCAAGTTCAGAAAATTTTCATTTCTACTACAATTTAACAAGGGTATATAAGCACGGAGAACTCGGCTCCATAGATAGATTCATGTCGCCCAGTTGTTAAGTGGTTAAGGCATAAGCCTGTCACACAGAGGGGCGAGAATTCGATTCCCGCATAAGACTGGGGAAACGGTCAATCTTCCGCCTGAAAGAAGGAGGCTTGTCTAGATAGGGGAGTTGCAGCCCATCGTCCATCGCCGGTGTCATCGTTTGTTAATAAAAATTCTTCTATGATTTTGTGATACGTGTTTCTATTTCCTTGTATTCGTATGTAGACCAGACTGGGATGTAACAGTCGTCAGCCCCAGGGACATTAGCCCCTCCCCAAAAAAGCAAAAGATTGATTCATTCATTTCTTAGCTGGAGCTAGGCTGAAATGTGATACTTTTACCCCTGTGTGTATTGTTTCAAATTTATGTTTTGCTAAGAGACCGTTTGTAACATTTTAGATCTATTTAGGACGAAAAAAGAAAAGAAACTTATGTAGCTGTTACCGGGAATAGTTATTCTGAAATATCATTGAAGGGAACATATAAATATCAGTCTATATATATATATATATATGTAATATCGGCGACATGGAGGAACAAATAACAGGCCAGAGTGGATGACGTCGCCGATACACATGATGACAAACCGAGCATTTTCCCGCAAAGACTCCCAACGCAGACACAGGAACCACAGATACGTAATTGAATCTAAAGCATTTTATTAAGTTTTCCAAGTCGTCCGCCCGGGATTATATGACAGACCGATTCTTACAGAGTGTGTCTAAATTTAGACATCAGATAGTTTAATAAAGTCATTCCATCACGTGACACAGAGGTGTGACTTACATTTTGATTGGATAAAAGTTATTTGTTGATGCTCTGATCTGATCTAATTCGGTAGCCACGCCGCGCCAGTTGCGTTTTCATTTAAACAGGCAGCCATTTAATTTTTTCCACTAGAGGCCTTTTAGGACTTAGATTTGAAAACGAAAGTTAGCTCGTGGCTACCGAATTAGATCAGATCAGAGCATCAACAAATAACTTTTATCCAATCAAAATGTAAGTCACACCTCTGTGTCACGTGATGGAATGACTTTATAAAACTATCTGGTGTCTAAAATTAGACACACTCTGTAAGAATCGGTCTGTCATATAATCCCGGGCGGACGACTTGGAAAACTTAATAAAATGCTTTAGATTCAATTACGTATCTGTGGTTCCTGTGTCTGCGTTGGGAGTCTTTGCGGGAAAATGCTCGGTTTGTCATCATGTGTATCGGCGACGTCATCCACTCTGGCCTGTTATTTGTTCCTCCATGTCGCCGATATTACAGGAAAGTCGGTAGGAATACCTTCCCATCAGACACAGGCAGTAATTTTTTTTCCGATTCAACCCGAGCGCAAACAACAGAATCAGAGTGTCCCGGTCTCCGCCATGTCTTAACAACATTCGTCTACGCTGGATAATTTCGGAGTTCCCGTCAGCCATGTGGTGTGGCGCGTTAGCTCCCAATGTCTTTCCAACGAAATAAGCGGGAGTACATCGTAAAATTTTGTGCGCCTTCGACGCTCCTATTTTTTTTTTCTCTCTCTTCTCTCGTCTTGCCGTGTGATGACCAGCAATTGTGGATTTAAATTCATCGTTCTTCTATCCGGATTTCAAAATGTGCTTCTTTTTTTTTTTTTCTTGCCTCGTGACGACCAGTGACTGCGGATTTGAATTCTTCGCGAGTATCTTCAACAAGAGTGTGCGCGAAATCGAAAGTTAATTTCCAACCATGTTCTCCTTAGTGAAAAGCGTTCTATCGTGCGGTGTTCTGTCAAACAGCGTGATCATCTTTTCTTTTTTTTAAATAAAAATTTATTTTGTGTGTCTCACCAATGGTGCTTCGGAGAAGAGAAAATGTTCCTTCATCAGCAACTTATTCCAGCTTTTGGATTTGCAGAAAAATATGTAATAATCTGCGGTAAATCTTCACTAAAGTAAATTTATTTTGTTCCATACAATAAAATTCGGTCTTAAATCAACATAAAATTAAAGGTAAGACAGATTGTCAATGAAATTTTAAAAGTTCTTAGAATGTTAAATGAAAATTTGTGCGTAATGTTTAAATATTGGGATTTTAATGATATTGATACTCTGATACAATTAGAACAAATTTTAACGAAATTTAATAATGATTTTGCTTAATATAAATTTGATATAGTTAGTTATCTGGCTTCTGTAAACATGAATCGTATATATTTTTAAAATGTTTTCAGTTATTTTTAATCATGATGTACTTCTGTTTTCTCGTGCGTTATACATTTGGTTTTGATTTCGGGGTTTGGTTTCAAGTGAAGGATTATAATTTAAGTTTTGTGTATTTAAATTTCATTGCTAGCCACATGAATATTTACTATATATAGAGATTAGAAGTGTTTTAAGAATTTAAGTATTTAATTTGGTATATTGAAATATTACATTTGATGTTGAAACCTCGTAAATTGTTCTACGAATTTAAGTAAAGGAGATTTCCGGTGGTTTGAGTCGACAGTCAAAAGTCGTTCTATGGATTTCATATAAACGGAACGTCTTTATAACATGACTTAGGGTGCCAAAAAACCACAATTGGAGAATTAAAAAACCATTGTATGTTATATTTGGTTCATCCGCCCCAGAAAATTCTCGAAAAAGAAATAATGAAGAATAATAAATAAATAAGAAAGATAATATTATAATGAGAAATATGTTTTAAGATATTAAATACAAATGATGAATATTTGGGAACTTTACAGCGAGGATTCATACCAAAATGTGATATAAGAAAAGAAAAATTAATTTTGGTTTATCGATTTCATGATTAACTTAATAAAACTGAGATGGGTATTGGTAAAAGAATTTTGATTATTTGTGTCAATTGATAGAATAATAGTTTGAAATTTGAACATTAACATTAAATTATGACAATTGATAGAGAATATTAAGGTGTTATTATTGGTATTAGGAGTATTTTATTATTGTGTGTTTAATACTTTCATATGTTGTGTATTTTTGATTCTATTGAATATAAAATTGATAGACCAAACTTTCACACTAAACGAGATTCTGAAATTGTTCATGCTTGCAGATTGAGATATTATAATGCACCAGAGAACGTAAAACTACACCACGAATAATGACAAACATTAGATCCATTTTTCTTTCTTTTCTATGTGATGCTTAACATCATTATATTTTTTTTTAAAAAGACTCTTCCTCCTTATTAGTCAGAGAACAATATGGAGAAAGAAAACCCACTTGTTACACAAACATAAACACAACCCTCACTGCTTAGAGGTAGAATTAAAGAATTTGAGACTAAGAGTTGGGGAACACACATACAACAAGGTACCTTCAAAACAAGGAAATGGATCCACATAAACTTATAATAAATATACAAAAATGAATAGTAGATAAATAATTTGAAAATAAAGTGAAAAGTATTGAGAATAAATAAAGTTAGAATAAATATGAATAAGAATAAGTAAAGAATATTGAATAGAATTTTGGAATGAATAAATGTTGTCGAAATAAAATGAATATAAGAAATGATGAAATGAGAATAATAAGAAATAAAAGTGGTATTGAAAAGAGATTTTTTTTTTGATAATAAGTAATATTGAAATAAAGCAGATAAGAGATATTAAGAAAAAATAATGAGATAAATAAAGATACGAAAACTAGATAATGAGTGATATGTTTTGTAATTTTTATGTACAATTGATATATTTGAAGTGTGATTTTATTAAATCTTGTGATTTTTATTGAAAGTGTGATTTTTATTATAAACTGTGATTTTTGTTATGTAACTAAAGGACTAATTTTCTTTATATGTAAACAAGTCGAGATAATGTGATATTTATGCATTCTACGTTTGTGAAGCAGAAATGACACAGCACTAAAAAGACTGTGATTTTTTTTTTTTAAATTGGTGTTTTTTCCTCAACATACGAATGACTGTGAAAGGACTAAAAGTGTTGCACAGATAAATCATTACAAGATAAGTAAATAAAGATTTTTTTTTTTGGACTCACTCCATAGTAGTGAACGTTGAGGAAGAATTTTTGAATTTTTCATCCTGTTATCAAAGTCAACTTCATTTACTTAATTTTTGTTTGTTTTTGATATTTTTATTACTATGTTTTGTTATTTTGTATTATTCAAATCGAGATGATGGTAGATATTGTATTAAATGTATGTTTATAGTGAAAATTTTTGGTAGTTTACAAATTTTGGTTATGTTAATTGATTTTTTTTTTCTGAGATTGTGTTGTGTGGGGACTGCAGCCCTGCTCAACATTGTTTTCAGTTGATGATAGGTGCATTTTAAAAATTTAATTTTTTTTTCACAGCAACAATATAAGAAATTTACATAATTTACAATTTTCTATAGTTGATCATTAATTACTATAATTTTTTTGTTTTTATTGTGTTCATAAATTAGTAAATCATTAGTGTATTTTTATGTATTCAAATTTGAAATGTGCCATGTCTTGCCATGTGATCATCATACTAAATTAACTTAAAACATATGTTCCTTTTCAAACTTTTCCAAATTTGTGGTCGACGCCCATTTTCCTCACATGGTCGGGTGAGTCTATCCTCCAATGCAGGCATTGTTGGTCAGCCTCTTCTCGGACGGGGGGGATATTCTATAACATTAAAAACCCCATACCATTTTAAAATCTAACATTATTCTAAATTCCCTTGGGCGTACGAACTAAATTTCGCTTTTGATTCTAAAATCTAATAACCTCGAGAGAAAATATTAAATGGCTTCCTTTTTCAAATAGGCGCGGCGTCCCCAATATTTTAGATAAGCTCTGCGCAGATTATATAAAACCACATGTGACTTATCGACAACAGCAAATCCCTAATCGCGATGATGATCACATGACAAAGTTTATATAAACCACATGAAGGGCACATGTAACGCTTTTCTCATTTTGTAACTGACTTGAATAGACGTAATAAAGTCTTTTCCGTAAGAAGCCGAGAACGTCGTTTTGCTATGAAGTGAACTGTAGTATTAATATCTTCTTCTCACCGTGACATGGGAGATTTCGATATCTATTGGGCCAGTGTCAGTCTCCCATGTTACATATATATATATATATATATATATATATATATATATATATATATATATATATATATATATATATATATATATATATTGATTTATATATATATATATATATATATATATATATATATATATATACCAGCTTAAAACCCGCACTTCGCTAGGGAGTACATTCAAATTAAATACAACGGCCAATGTATGCAATTACTTCCAAGAAAAAAAAATAATATATATATATATATATATATATATATATATATATATATATATATATATTTATAATGCATACGACGATCAATGTGTACAATTGATCTAAAAAAATATATACATATTTATAAAAAAATCGTAAGGGATATTTTTATAGACAAAATAATGAAGAAAAAAAATTCAAATTAAATATAATGGTACATACTAAAGATTATAGTACAGTTAATATTGTACAGTTTGAGGAACATAATATCTTTTACTGTATTTTAATATTTTTTTGGATAATGTCCAATCGTCTAGCGCATAAGCAAGAAAAAAAATATTTTTTTGTCTATTTAGTTGTTATGCACGTGACGATAAATTTATTTAAAGCACCAGAAAAAGAAATCACGTGATCAGCATTTAATAAATTAAATTCTAAAAATTAATTTTTAAAAATTCACCAAAAATCAGAAAATGAAGGTAATGATTCGAAAAAGATCTCATTTTGAAGGAATTTTTATGATCTTTCTCGTGATATAAGTTTTATAACCCTCAAATTATTATTTAAAATGTAAACCTTAAAAAAGTTACAAAAACAGCTTTAAAATTTAACTTTAAAAAAATCTAAGAAGAATTTTTCAAAAATCTTTCTTAGTGCACCCCTACACCATAAGAAGAATCGCCATGTAAAATTTCAGCCCTTTAGATTCAGCGGTTTGGTCTGTGCGTTGTATGTCAGTCAGTGAATCAGTCAGTTACGGAACTGCTTTATATATATAGACTATGATCAAAAAGTACCCGGAATGGTGGCATAAAACAAAAGTTATCAACTATGTAAAAGTGACGGTGCCATATCATCTAAGTCTCGGTGCCATATCATCTAATTCTCGGTGCCATATCATGTTAATACGGAGCTTGTGGAGCCGAATTTGTTGAATGTTTGGTTAAAAACCCGCGAATAATAATTCCATTGTGAGAAGGCGCATTTTCTTGGCGCAAACCCATGAATTTTCTTGCCACATTTCAGGCCGTTTTTGACGAATTACTCCCCGGAAACGTCGTAAAACACTCAAATATTAATATTTATTGAGTGTGAGGCCAGTTGGTAAGAATTCATAATGCACAACACCACGACAAATCAAAGAAAACAGTCAACATTACCTTGATTTCCGAACGACTTTTGCGTGGTCTTTTCGGACTTGCTTCAACTTTCAAGCGCCATTCACTTGATTGTTGAGCTGTTTCTGTATCAAAATCGTATATCTGAGTTTCATCGCCAGTAATAATGCGTTTGAGAATGGAATCGCCTTAACTCCTTGCGCACCATAACGTACATTCGTACGTCATGAAATTTTCGTGACTCAAAATCATGACGTACATATGTACGTCATTATTCTATTTCAGCGCATTCACTGTAACTGTTGCTTGGTTATTACACTATGCGGGAAAATTGTGGTTTGGTAATGTGAGCTGATTACTTTTCACATCACCAAATCACCTTTAGTTGATTTATCTGTTCTTTTTCGAGATACAAGAAAAATGTGCAGGAAATCCTGTATTTTGCAGCATCGAGCAATTCTCAGAAAATCATTAAAGTAATTTTAATTTAACAATTACTGATACTAGATGATGTAAAATCATATTGAAAACTTCACTCATGTTCTAATTTTCATACATTTATTTTCGGTTATGTATTTGCTATATAATTTTTGCTTCTATATTTTTTACTGAATCGTAGATTTTTCAGTATTTTGCAAGTTTTTCAGGTCTCTGTAAACAAGATAATTATAGTGTAATAATAGCTTTTAAGTACAAATAATGCATCATTTTCCTAATTTACATATTACTCATTTATTCTGAATTCAAATACATCCAAAAGTTCAGTTTCAAGAAAATCGAAGAAACCTGGTTTTCAGTGGATTTAATGGTAAAGTCAACCTGGTGCGCAAGGGGTTAAGAAAGCATCTCTCGGGCCACTTAAACACGTTGTTGTTTTTGGAACAAATCCAAAGTTCTTGGAACAACTCGAGAAGCGACGCGTCGCAACCCTAAATGATCTTTTATAATTGCTTGAAAAGAACCAAATGCTACAGGAACTTGTTCAATAATGTCTCTTGTTAAACGACGATCCCAAAAGCACCAATTCTCTTACCTTATCGATATCTTGGTTATTAATCGAACTGGATGTTCTACCAGATCGCGGATCATCTACGTCGGATTCTCTACCATCTTTAAACTTTTTATACCAATAAAATACTGTTGTTTTTGATAAACAGCCGACTTTAAAAGCTTTTTGCAGCATTTCAAATATTTTCGCAGCAGAAATTTCATTGCGAAAACAAAATATAATGCATGTTCTTTGCTCAATAACATTCGCCATTTCGGAAAATCGACAGAGGGAAAATTCTTATCTCATTAAAAACAAATTTATTTTCAGACGGTAAAATGAAATAAATTCCAGACTATTTCCAGATGTTTATAGAAGTCGTATAAATGTTTGATAAAAGTTTGCAGACGATATCTACTATAGATGCATTATAAATGAAGCATTCCGGATACTTTTTGATCACAGTAATCTATATAAAATTGCAGTAATTCTGATTTATGTAACGTCTCTATCTGCAATGGTAACTAAATTAATGCATTAAGTTCTATTACGCTTCAAAAACATACCAAAGGAAAGAAAGATTATAAACTATTTGTCCAATTTAAGTGCTTTGTGAGGGTATGATGCATTTTAAACGAAGCGCGCTACTCTGATAAATTCAGACTTACATTTCTTCGAATGTCCTCTGAATGTAGATAAGGTGGTTTGTACATATCTTGCTCTATTATCATTTGAATGGCTCTCGCTAAATCATTGTGTCTCTTACTATGCATTTTAAAACATATTTTGCTAGCAGATAAAAGGGAAAATTGCATTTTATTGCTACATGTTACGAGAAATGCAAAAAAAATGTTGCTGTTGAGTAAAAGTTGACATTTGTATTTTTCGAAACGTATATTCCAGAAGTGGCCAAGAGAAACAGTGTTAAGAACCATTTGAGAATACCTGCACACACACACACACACACACACACACACACACACACACACACACACACACACACACACACACACATATATATATATATATATATATATATATATATATACACTGCTGGCCACCCAAATTGCAACACTAAGAAAGACAAGAGATACCACAACAAAATTTATTTTGTAGATAACATGTTAGCCAAGTATCAAATGATTAAATTTATAGACTTCTGTGAAGTGTGGTTCCTGCCAAAATCAGTAGCCAGAGTAGGAGATCACCTCTGCCACACGCCTCGGCATTGATTCAAAGAGACTTTGGATGAGTTCTTGGGGTACAGCAGACCAAGCAGCTTCCAAACGTTGCCAAAGTTGATCTGCTGTGGCAGCTGGGGATGGAATCTGGGTCAATCGTAAAGCAACCATGGACCACATGTCTTCTATCGGCGAAAGATCCGGAGAGCGAGGCGGCCAGGGAAGCAATTCAATCTGGCGATTGACGAAGAACCGTTGGACAATGCGTGCCACGTGTGGTCGCGCATTATCCTGTTGAAATATGGCTGTGGGCAAGCCCTGAATGTAAGGAAGGACAACTGGCTCCAACACCTCGGAGATGTAGCGCTGGCTGTTAAAAGTACCGGCAATGCGTACTAGAGGTGTGCGAGAGTGATATCCACTACTGCCCCATACCATAATACCCGGTGCAGGACCAGTGTGGCGGTGCATAACGCAGCTGTTCAGCATCCTCTCTTCACGGTGTCGCCAGACTCGAATGCGACCATCGTGGTGTTGCAGACAGAAGCGTGACTCGTCAGTAAAGACAATTTCATTCCATTCTGCCGTCCACATCCTTCTGTCATCGCACCATTGGCGGCGGAGACGTCTGTGGTTTTGCGTTAAGGGTAGACAAAGCAATGGACGTCTTGCGGACAGACCACTCTGCTGTAAACGGCGTCGAATGGTACGCGCAGACACTGGATGATGCGTTACAGACTGCATGTGCTGTGCTATGGTTCGTGATGTGACTGAGCGATCCGTCACTGACATGCGCACAATTTACCTGTCATCGCGTGAAGTGGTGCGCTGAGGTGGATGCGATTGAACACGCCGGTCCGTTGTACCCTCCTGCATCCAACGATCACATATCCGCATTACAGTTGTTTGGTTTCGTCCAACACGACTACCAATTTCCCTGAAAGATAATCCACAATCTCGGTAGTCCACTCTCCTTCCTCTGTCGAACCCGGATACTTGCTCAAAAGATGATCGCTGTTTTTGACGAGGCATAATTGATCGTTTTTTTGAAAAAACCACAAGAAAAACACAATTGCCGAACTTGAAATCGTCGAAATCTCTAAGCCTTAAATAGCGCTTTGAAGTGGCGCCACAGGCGCGCGTGATGTGCGTCTGCGCTGAAATTCTAATCATTTGCATATCTCACCTCCGCTAATGCATGTTGTAAATTTCATGTTATTTGCATGTTTCCTTCAGGGTGTTGCATTTACAGTGGCCAGCAGTGTATATATATATATATATATATATATATATATTGATCGGACTAGAAGGGTGGATTACCTGGCCTCCACAGTCTCCAAATTTTAAGCCCATGGATTTCTATTTTTGGGGTCATGTAAAAACACAAGTGTTTTCCATTCGAGTTTGAATTCTGGACCATTTAAACGAAAGGATCACAGAAGCTGTTTCGTCTATCACACCGAATGTTCTCTCCCGTGTATGGGAAGAGACTGAATATCGTCGCGATGTCTGCACGGCAACTATGTGTGCACACATCGAAGTCTACTGAACAGATAAGAAACTTGGAGATTTTCTCTTCAATTTGATGCATATTTCATCTCTCTACAATGCTTTGTTAAACTATAACCAAACAAAACCCCACCATTATTTTGGGGACAAACTGTATATATACAGTCAAACCCGCTTAATGGAATATCGGTTAAAAGAATATCCCGTTTAATGTAATAAATTTTCAATTACCAAACCGTAGTAATTTGTTTCTGTGTTTAAATTTCCCGGTTAATGGAATATATTGTTTTGAAGTTATCACGCTTAAAGGAATAATTTTTAGCCATGACGATATCGATCTTTTTCTATTTCGCACACTTCTTTTCAGAATTTTTTTCTGTAAAGTGCAATAATGAATGTGCAGTAACTGAATGTCTTTCAAAGCAATTTTATCACTTCGCATAAAGTGTCCAATCGCAGGAAATTTGGATTTCTTCGATTTTGAAGGGCAATTCATTGTTGTTGCTGTTTTTGCTATCCCTCCCCGTATTGCTCGCCGCTGAGCCTACGTTTCCCTATTCAGAGAATGAACAATAAGCTTCAACCCCAAAGTGAATGTTGGTGAGTGGGTGTGTGTATGTGAAGGAAATGTGAAACTTCAACAGGACCTTATCTTGAAGGGACGTGGATTACCAACTGTAACGAATCTCTTCGGAGAAGCGCAACATTTAACTTGGGGGTCTCTAGCTTTGAACATTTAACTGTACATTTTCTAAGGCGATTAGTTCGACAGTTCGCTTTCGTGAAATCAGTAATATTTCTTGTGTTTTACAATGTCTTTGAGACGAAAAGATCTGACTTTAAAAGAAAAAGTAAAAGTCAAAGAGTTTGCAAAAGTAAATAAGTGTACGCAATTAGAACTCTCAAAAAAGTTTGAGATATCCCAAGCTCAAGTTTCGAAACTGTTAAAAAATAAAGAAAAAGTCTTAAACGACTGGAAATGCAATAAAAATCTTAATCAAAAACGAAAACGTACAGGAAAAGAATCTGAAGTTGAAGATGCTCTTCTTCATTGGTTTGCTGAAAAACGAGCTAGTAATGTTCCTATTAGTGGATTATTATTGAATCCGAAAGCCGAAGATTTAGCACAACAGTTAAATATAACTGATTTTGAAGCTACAAATGGTTGGTTGTGCAGATGGAAAGCAAGAAAACAAATTTCTTTCAAAAAAATTCACGGTGAAGCAAGTGATTCTGATGAAGCCGCTGCCAGTTCTTGGAAAAATGTAGTAATACCTGCTTTATTACAAGACTACAGTTCTTGTATCTATAACTGTGAAGAAACAGCACTTTATTACAGAGCAATGCCTGATGGAACTTTGTACTTAAAAGGCGAAAAAGTTATTGAAGGAAAAATCCCGAAAGACAGACTGACAGTTTTATGCTGTAGTAATGCTGACGGCAGTCATAAAATGCCTATTTTTGTCATCGGGAAATCCAAACGCCCACGATGTTTTAGAGGTGTAAAATCCCTTCCAGTTAAATACGAAGCGAATTCAAAAGCTTGTATGACTGCTAATTTCTTTCAAAACTGGTTAGTGTCATTTGACAATGAGATGAATAAGATGAAAAGAAAAGCTATCCTTTTTATCGATAATTGTCAAGCCCACAAGTCGACATAAGACTAGAAAATGTAGCACTTCATTTTTTGCCTCCGAATACTACAGCTATTTCACAGCCAATGGACCAGGGAATTATATCACTTTTTAAGAGTAATTATAGAAAAGAAATCGTTAAAAAGATCATAGCTTGCATAGATGATACTAGTGGATTTTCTATCAATAGCTCAACTAGTAAAAATATTAGAAACATTTCAATTTTTACATCTGTTCATATGATGAACAAATCATGGAATAATATTTCCTCTGACGCAATTAAAAGTTGTTTCGTGAAATGTAAATTTTCAACAGACATAACAAATGATGAATTAAATGATGAATCAATTGCAAACTCAAATGATTTACCACCAGAAGGAATGACAGAAGAAATTTTTTCCAATTTTGTAAACTTCGACAATGACTTGGTAGAATGTGGTGAAACTTCAGATCCTCAATTTGATCAAAGCAAAGTCGATGAAGATGAATTTGATGAAGAATGTACCATTAAAAAGGTTCCGTCACATGTTGAAGTTAATAACGCTTGTGATATTATAAGACGTTTCTTGGAAACGAAGCCAAATGCAGACTTTCATTTATTTTATAAACTAGAAAATCAAATAACAGATTTACTGCATTCACAGAACAGTAAACAGTCTAAAATATCCGACTTCTTTAGCAACAAATAAGTAAGTAGCATTGTAATTATTTTCAAAAAATTAAGGGAAATTTGTATATTCTACAATAAAATTAGCTCATTTTTCATCAATTTTTTAAATTTTAATGTGTTTAAATTGTTTCTTTCAATTAATAATTGTTTGTTAATTTTAATAGTTCAAATATGCCTATGGTTTAGGTAATTTTTAATGCTTTCTAGGTTTAACTGTAACTTTAAACATTGTGGGCGTGTCAATGTGATCCCGGATAATGGAATATCCCGCTTATTAGAATAATTTTTCGTGGCAAATTGGATATTCCATTAAGCGGGCTCGTATGTACAACCTTTTCCCAAAAAAGTTCGGTGAATGTGTCTATAGTTATAATGGATTGTTGTCTTACATGAAACAGCTCTTATTGTCCTTCGAAGTAATTCCCGTAGGCGGTAATGCACATCTGGGAACGGCTGTACAAGTCTTGGAAACTCCTGGCTTAGTCGTATTTAAGGATGGCCTTCAGCTTCGTCGTAGCATTACGCTGGATGTCCGAAATGCCTGACAACCCGTGGCCCTTCAGAGCTGATTTCAATTTAGGGAACAAGAAAAAGTCCGGGGGAGACAAGTCTGGAGAGTAGGGTAGGTGATTCAGGTACACAATTCGCCTGTTGGCCAGGAACTGCTGCACCAGAAAGGCAGTATGTGGCGGGGCATTGTCGTGAAGCAGAGTTCAGTTGCCTTGCTTGGCATACTGGGGGCGTACCCGATTGATCCGTTGCAGAAGACGTTTCAGTATATCCACGTACCTAGCAGCATTTAACGTGGTGCCCTCAGGGAGGAATTCTTTATGGATGAGACCCTCAAGTCGAAGTACACCACGAGCATTGTCTTAAAGCGGGATTTCTCACTACGCACCTTCTTGCTTTTCGGCGACACTGGACCCCGCCAGTCCATACTCTGACGTTTGCCGTCGGGGTCGTACTTCAGGCACCAGGTCTCGTCACCCGTGACAATGGTTTTCGGGAAATTTGGGTTTCGATCCGCCAAGTCCATGAAGCCTCCACAGGCGTCGAGCCGAATTTGCTTTTATTCCGGCGTTAAAGTGTGGGGAACAAGTCGGGAGCAAAGCTTGTGTTTACCCAAACCCTGGACCAGTATGAGGTGAGCCATCTTACCAATTCCCACTTCCTCCGCTATCATTCACACTGTCACACGACGATCCTTGGCCAAGAATTCCTTCACTTTCTGTACGTTGTCCTGGGTGCGGGCAGTTGCAGCCCGACCACTTCGGGGGGAGTCTTCAATGGTGTTCCATCCTTCTAGGAAGCGTTTAAACCACACATATACGCACTTCAAGGTGACAGCACGTTCTTCGTAAACTTTTAGCAGCATTTCATTAGTCTCTTTCGCTGATTTTGTAAGTTTGAAACAGAACAGCATATTCGTTCCCTGATCCATTTTGAATTTCGACCAAGCGCACTACACCTTCAATCTACAATGAACTGTTTCTACACGATAAGCTAACTCGCAGCGCCGCCGCTCAGGAACTGGTTCAGACCAGTCATCACCTGTCCGGCACCGTATGCGCCGGTTGCAAACTCTGATGACCGTGAGAACTATGACGTCATTCACCGAAATTTCTGGACAAAAGTTGTATATACATACATAATATATGCATATGTGTGTGTGTGTTGGGTTATCTTTGAAAAATATACTCAGTCCAACATTTCATACGTATGCGCGTTACTACTGAATTATTTATCTTGTTCACGTTCTATTGAGCGTTGCATTATGGCTCTCAATTGACGCCTAGATTATTGAGGTAACCTGTAATTGGTTTGTTATATCACGTAGTCATTGCATTGAGCTCTGGGATTGGTTAATATTTTTATCATTGATGCTACGCTGCGAAAGCAGCCTGAACAAGGCATAAGGTCTTTTTAGGCCGCCCAGTGGAGTATTTGTAACAAAACCCTGGCCAAAAATATTTTTCATGTGTTTTAAAGTTAAAGCCACTGCTTTTGACTTTTAACGCACTTTGTAATAGTAAATACTTCCTATTTTGTAAAATTCAAAAATTTAAAATTCTTAAATTTTAAAATTAATTTTTTTTTATAAAATTAGCTTTACAAATCAATCTTTATCATATATATATATATATATATATATATATATATATACATTTAATAGTTACCAAAGTTTAGTAACTATAGGGATCTTAGTTCTCTACTGACTTCAGAAGCTTAACTTTTTCAATCCGATTCTCCTGAAGTCTGACCTTCGTCATCTTCTTCAAATTCATCTCCTTCATCACTCTTATTTCTTAAAACTTTTTTTTTTGTCTCAAAGGCTTAAGAAGAAATAAAGTTTCATATGTTAACAAGATTTATACAGATTACATCTATAGTTGTAAGTCATTTTCAAATCATACCCGTCAAGAAATTATCATGAAAATAAAAAAGGGTTCTTTATAAAAAAAATTCTATATAAAAATGGCAGCTGTTTGTGGAACATTTTTTCTTTGAAATAGACTCTCAATACTATAATCATGACGATTATAATTGAAATTATGTCAAACAAGCCCCGACACGCCTTCATAAAGCTTTAAGAAACTTAAATTACAGCTAAATTGATTTTAAAAAAACATTTTTCAAGTTTTCAAATTTTTTAATATGTTAATAATAAAACTAAGTAAATTATTATATATTTTAAAACAAAGCTCTTACTTTTTTTTAACACGTAAACCTGATTTAATTTCAAAACATCAATTCTTAACGCCTCAAAAAAATATAGATTTAAACTAACAACAAAGCTGAAACGCAATCAAATGGCACGTCCATTCGCAAAGAAATCTGTTCTTCAACTGAGGCTAGAAACTACTGAGTGTTACTTATGCGGCTGGAAATGATGTGATTCATTCAGCAGTTTGTTAGAAATAATAAAATGCACTTTTTGCAATTATTGCGCAATTTTTAATTTTTATACTTTTGGCCAGGTTTTTGCGTCAAATGCTCCACTGTGCGCCGTTTACAAATAAATCTGATATTATGAAATAAGTGCGTTTTTAGCACTTCTTACTAAGATTTTTCTCTTTTGCATGCATTGCAAAATAATTTTTCGCTAATCTTTTTTCTTGTGTCAGTTTGTGTGCATTCAGTATTTAGAATTTATACAAATTCGATTCAATAATTATGAAAATCTTAAATATGCGAATACGAAAAAAATTATAAATATATTATTATAATTCTGAAAGAGATATGATTCCTAAATTAAAATTTTGAAAATCATGAACAGATATATAACGTGTTTTAAATTTCTCTTAAATTTGTCCTATTTTCATTTGATTTTAAATATTTGTGTTTCAATCAAAAAACATAAAACGAACTGCTGAAAATGGCAACAGCTACAGGAAGAGAAATTCAAAACCAGAAATCTCATATTTCTTTGAACATCATAAAATTTTCTGCATTTCTTTTTTTTTTAGGGGGGGGGGGAGATTTGAAGAATGGAGATCGAAATTCTTTCGAGAAATTTTACTGATTGTTTCTTATTATATCAGCTCAAATACATTTTTCGATTCCATCACCAAAATTCTCGAATTTCAAATTCTTTTCCGTGAAAAAAAGACGTTACTACAACAATTTTTAACATTTTTTTTACTATTGCATATGCATCTGAAAATTTTTACTTACAATTCTATAAAATCTTGATTTTTAGAGAGAGGAAGGAAATCTATCAACTAAGGACTGTTATATTTTGAAGTATCTTAAATCAATAATCTAAGGCAAGGATTCCCAAACTTTTTACGTTTGCAGGGCATGCGTGGAAATAAATTAAGAGACTTGGAGCACCCGTTTTAGAATTTTAGGCTTTCTTTTTCAATTTTTTCAATATTAAATACAAAGTGGTATATATACATATATGTGTGTGTTTGCTTCTGTATGTGTGTATGTGTGTGTGTGTGTGTGTGTATGGGTGTATGTGTATATGTATGTATGGGTATTTTTATATATGTATAATAAATATATATATATATATATAATATATATATATATATATATATATATATATATATATATATATATATATATATATATATATATATATATATATATATATATATATATATATATATATATATATATATATATATATATATATATATATATATATATATAACATTAAAAACCCCATACCATTTTAAAAATCTAACATTATTCTAAATTCCCTTGGGCGTACGAGCTAACTTTCGTTTTCAAATCGAAGTCCTAAAAGGCCTCTAGTGGAAAATATTAAATGGCCTCCTTTTCCAAACCTGCGTAGCGTCAGTCAAGATTTCATATAGGCTTTGCGCAGATTACATAAAACATCATGTGACTTGTCGACAACAGCAAATCCTTAATCGCTATCATGATCACATGACAAAGTTTATATAAGCCGTCTGATCAACATACATGTGCGCTTTTCGGATTTTGTAACTGTCTTGGGGAGACGTACTCTCCTCCTAATAAAGTTTTGTGATGCCGTAACTTGCAGAGTTGTCTATTCTTCGAGCCACGACTACTCTTCATCCCTTGTGACATGCTGGATGCCAGTCTTCTCTCTTCTTGGGTGTCCACATGTTACAGATTAGTCGGCGAGGATAGTTACCTCTGCCGTGAAGAATTCCAATGGATTCACAATACATTACGACCTTCAAGCCTGCGATGTTTTTATCGGAAACTGGGACAGATTTTCCCCCCTGCTTTCTTCGTGTGTGTTTGGCTACCCAAGGCCGAGCGCATTTCGGCGTTTTCGGAGTGCTTCGCAGTTTTTGCCCTGTGTCGTGTGATCGTCAATAAGTGCTTCGGCTTGCCGTGAGATTCATCCTGGATCAGTTTCAACGTGTGGGCGTCCAAGTCCGGTGTTTCTTCAAAAATTGTGTATTTTCCTTTTCAGAAATCTTGTGCCGGAATGTGTGTATTTACGATTAGTGTTCTTCATTGCCACAAGGATCGTCGGCTGATACAGGTTTCCCACGAGTTCAATGTTCTAGTGAATTTCGCCGCACCGAGTTAGCGGCGCAGAAAACGAAAATAGATCATAGCCAGTTCAAAAATCATCCATGTATATGATCAATTTCTTTGTGTGTGAATTTAATTAAGCCGGTATGCAAGCCCTAGCGCTGTACCGTGAACAAAAAAATTAATTTTGTGCAACCGAGAATTTTACAGTAACAAGCGAAGAATAACACGACCAGGTCGTATATGTTTTTTTTTTTTCTCCATCATGAACTTTTTAAAATTATTGTCGTAAACAGTGATTTTTATGATATAGAAAGTATTATCTCCCTATTTGACGTATAAATTTGTAATATTTTGATAATTTTAGTAATGGAGGAAAAAATATAAAAACAGTACAGGAAGGATTTTTTTATGTGATTGTATGCTATTATATTCCTGTGTTTAATTGAAGTATATAATTGTGATATTTTGTTAAACTTATAAAATGGAAGAAAAAAATATAAAAACAGAAATTCAGGGGGGGACAACAGATAATAAAAATGAAGGGACAGAATGCAAGGACCAATTTCAACTTGATAATTTAGAGAGAGAATTCAGGGATTTTATTCATTTTGACCCAGAGGAGGTATGAAACTACAAAAATGGCTTGCCTATATTGAGCAGAAATTTTCCCAAGCAAATGTTTCAGATGAACATAAGCTAAAATGTATTTCAAAATTCCTCAAAGGGAAGGCTCTAACGATTTTCATAAACTCTTGCCTACACATTCAAGATTGGACAGAATTAAAAGATACTTTGCAGGAATTATTCTTTGAGGCAGATAGCGTGGAATTCTTTGAATTTTCCAATTTGAAATTTGAATATGATGATGACTTAACCAAATATTTTCATAAAAAAATTGATGTAGGAAAGAGATTGGGGTTATCACAGAAGTTAATACTAGAGGGCCTAACACAAGGCCTAAATGCTCAAATGAGAATGACCATAGCTGCAAATCCTCCTCAAACAACGAGAGAATGGATAGTGTTGGCTAATAAGCTAATCAAAATAAATAATGAAGGAAACAAAGCTAATCAAGGGGATCGGGATAACTTTTTTAACACTAGATTTGAAAATAGGCCCCAATTTAGGCAAAATTACTACAACCAACCTCAAGTTAGGATGAATTATAGCCCACCTCATCAATTTAGAAAAAATTACTTTTCCCAGCCTCAATTTAGACCTAATAATAATCAACAAACTCAGTTTAGACCTAATTATAGTCAGCAGCAACAATTCAGACAATGGCAACCCAGAGATCACAAGTTGAATAGAAATTTTGCACCCAATTCCAATAACCAAATTAATCACCACCAACAATATGCAGATTTACCACCTAGACCCTGTCGAAAATGTTCTAACTTTGGCATAAGTAATGCTTACCATTGGGAACAAACTTTCTCTATTAATGAGAGATTTGATAAGATGTCGGTGTCAGACAATAAACATCATTAAGAGGAACCTGAATTTGAAAGAGATCAGGCGCCAGAATGACAATTATTGTCATTGAGGGGGAACATTATCAGAAATCATGGGGTTGACAAAACAAAAGGACTATATAGAAATGAGAAACAGAACTTTTAAAATTGTGTGATTGACACTGCTTCGACTATTAGTCTGATGTCACAAAAACTGGTCAAGCAATGTCAACTGAAATGTTATTCAAGCTCTCCAATTAAGGTCAGGCAAGCTGAGGGTGAAATATTAATTACAACTAAATGTGTATTAACTTTGAGAATAGGGAAAATAATTAGAAATATTTCTGCATATGTTTTGGACAATGACTTGCCTTATCTTATTCTGGGACTTCCTGAGTGTATAAAGTTTAAATTAGTAATTGACTGTAACCAATTTTGTGTGTATCAAAATAGAATTTCTTTGAAGATGATTAATATTTGTGATATAAGTAAAATTTCATTACACCTACAAAATAAATGTGATAAGCATGTGTATAATAATAGTAATGTTCATGAAATTGAAGTTTCTGATATGTCTAACCCTTATGAAGAGAACTCGCAGAAAGAAAATGATATTTTCTGTATTGATTATGATGTAAGTGACAATTTTAATGAACACTCTGGTGAAATAAAAGCAGAAAATACCCCAAATTATGAAAATGTTGACATTAATGATCAAATCAAAAGTTTAGATGTTGATAGGGAATTAAAGAATTTATTGCACAAAAATAATAGACTGTTTTCAACTAACAAATATGACATAGGCAAAATAAGGATGGAACCCCAAAGAATAATCCTCAATTCTGATTTGCCAGTGAGTCTAAGAGCATACAGGACTTCGCCAATTGAGGAAAAAGAGATCAGGACCCAAATTAAAAATTTGTTAGAAGCAGGAATCATAAAAGAATCACATAGTTCATACTCAAGTCCTGTGACTTTGGCAAGAAAGCGAAATGAAGGAATAACTAGACTTTGTATTGATTTCAGAAAACTAAATTTAATTACTAAGACAGATGCAGAACCCTTACCCAGAATTGATGTTATTCTAGATAAATTAAGCAGAGCTAATTACTTTTCAACTTTGGACCTTACCTCAGGGTATTGGCATGTACCCGTCCACCCAAAAGATACTGAGAAATTGGCATTTGCCACTACTTTTGGCTTATACGAGTGGCTAAGACTTCCATTTGGCTTAAAGAACGCCCCTGCAATATTCAATAGGACTATCAGGAGAATTTTAGATAAATATAAAGTTAACTTTGCATGCCACTATTTCGATGATATTATGATTTTTTCAGACTCCAAAGAACAACACCTTGAACATTTAGATATACTGTTTAACATTTTCAAAAAAGAGAATATCAAGTTAAAATTAGCTAAATGTACTTTTCTGCAGCAACAAATTAATTTTCTTGGATATAATGTAACAAATGGGAAAATTGCCCCAGACAACATTAACATTGAAAAGATAAAATGTTTGAAACCACCAACTAATGTAAAAGAACTCCAAAGTTTCTTGGGCACTATAAATGTGTATAATAAGTTTATTCCAAAATATGCAAAAGTAAGATATCCATTAAATACATTACTGAAAAAGGGAGTAAAATGGGGATGGTCAGACAAGTGCCAAGAAGCTTTTGAGGATCTTAAGAATTTATTGATTTGTAAACCAATATTGCAATTGTATGATGTAAACAAAGACTGTCATTTATTTGTGGATGCTAGTAAACATCAGGTTGGAGCTGTTTTAAAACAACCAGGTGAAGATGGGGTGTTACATCCCATAGCTTATCATTCACGTGTTTTGAAACCTTATGAAGTAAATTACTCAATCACAGAACTTGAATGTCTCGCTATAGTTGATAGTCTTGATCGGTTTTAGCACTACCTCCATGGTAGGAAATTTACAATTCACACTGACCATGCAGCCTTGGTCTGGTTGAGGAACATTAAAAATTTTAGAGGAAGACTTTTTCGCTGGTCATTAAAATTAAGTATGTTTGACTATGAAATAAAATACCAGAAAGGAACTGCGAACATTGAGGCCGACATGCTATCCAGAAATCCTATTTCAGAACCTAATCAACAAATAAATCATTTAATCGAATTACAAAAGATTGTAGATTTTCAAAATAAAGACAATGTGCAAGGACTTAAATATAAAAACTAAATGATATAATATACGTGAGAAAGAAAGGATTTTTAAAAATTGTAGTACCATTTTCATTGAGGTTAGAAATTTTAAAAAGAGCCCACGAGGACTATGGACACCCTGGAATAAATAAAACAATGTAATTACTTACACCCCAATATTATTGGCCCAAAATCACTTAGGACATTAGTAATTATGTTAAACATTGCCATACTTGTCAATTAAACAAAAAGAAAAGACAGAAAATGTTTGGATTGCTGCAAGAAGTACCTCCGACAGACCAACCCTTCGAGTGCTTAAGTTTAGACACAGTAGGCGGATTTAATTACTATAATTCCACAAAGAAATATTTTCATTTGATAATTGACCATGCCACGCGTTATATTTGGGCTTTTCCATCAAAAAGCGTAACTACTGAAACTTATACAAATTGCTTAAAACAAATATTCCAAATTCAAACACCAAAAAAATTGCTAACAGGCAGAAATGCAGCTTTTACATGTTCAAAGTTTAGAAGATTTTTAGAGCATAATAATGTGCAACAATTACTTACATCCAGTCATCATCCACAAACGAATGGGAAGGTAGAGAGGGTAAATCAAACAGTAATTACTAGATTAAGGTGCAAAGTACACAACTCAACAAGTAAAACTCCTTGGACAACCCTATTAAATGAAGTAATTAATGAATACAATCATACGCCTCATTCAGTTACCCAAATGACCCCAGCTTACCTACTTTTTGGAATATTACCTTATGAACCTCATGTTAAAATACAAGATTTTTATCCTCAGGTGGATGAGGCGAGAAAATTAGCTAAAGAAAGGACAATTAATTACCATAATAGGAATAAAGTAAAATATGATGCACGTTTTGTAGAATCTAAATTTAATGTTGGAGATTTAGTGTTATTCGAAGAATTTAACTACCCTAATACAAGAAAATTAAGCTCACCCTATTCTGGACCTTACACTATTCTAAAACAAATGTCAAAAGTTAATTATGAAATTGATAAACCAAATTTTCACACTAAACGAGATTCTGAAATTGTCCATGCTTGCAGATTAAGATATTATAATGCACCAGAGAACTTAAAACTACACCACATATAATGACAAACATTAGATCCATTTTTTTTCTTTTCCATGTGATGCTTAACATCATTATATTTTTTTAATTGATATAATTAATTATGTGTTGTCCTACTAAAGATATTTAAAAAAAAACCCTGTCTTACTTAAACTTTCTTCTTAAGAATACTATTATATGTGAATTTTTTTTGGATCTCAATTTAAACACCGACTATGACAACTCTACTTCTTTAACCTTTCAGTAAATTTTCTATTCCTTGAATACACTTTCCTATCACCCACCTCTACAAGCGCGTTGGATGTCGTCCCAACTGTTCAAGATCTTATTTAATTTTTTTGCTATTTGTTTTTAATTCATCAACTCAGTCACTTAAAGTGCTGAAGATCATATGCTTGAGTAATGACTAAAACAGGGCTGGGATGGCCACTCCTTTTGTCCTCCCATTTCTATATATTATACTCCCACAGGTATGACAACTGCACATTTTCCTTTTTCTCCATCTTTGTACTATGCAAGATGCTGTTTTTCAACATGTCGTTCATATCATGTCGGAGATTCACGGTTAGTCCACTGTACGGCTAAAAGACTCTTCCTCCTTATTAGTCAGAGAACAATAGGGAGAAAGAAAACCCACTTGTTACACAAACACAAACACAACCCCTCACTGCTTAGAGGTAGAATTAAAGAATTTGAGACTAAGAGTTGGGGAACACACATACAACAAGGTACCTTCAACACAAAAAATTGGATATACACGTAGAATTAAAATAAGTGTACACAAATGAATAGTAAATAAATAATTTGAAAATAAAGTGAAAAGTATTGAAAATAAATAAATAAAGTTAGAATAAATATGAATAAGTATAACTAAAGAATATTGAATAGAATTTTGGAATGAATAAATATTGTCGGAATAAAAATGAATATAGGAAATGATGAAATGAGAATAATAAGAAATATAAAGGATATTGAAAAGAGATTTTTTTTGATAATAAGTAATATTGAAATAAAGGAGATAATGGATATTAAAAAAAAAAGAAAAATAATGAGATAAATAAAGATATGAAAACTAGATATAATGGAAAAGGATAGATATACTGAGAACTCGTACAAGATCCAGTTATTTAATTAGCAAAGTATACGTTAATTTTATATACAATTTATATATTTGAAATGTGATTTTTATTGAAAGTGTGATTTTTATTATAAACTGTGATTTTTATTATATAACTGAAGAACTATTTTTCTTGATATGTAAACAAGCCAAAATAATGTTATTTTTTATGTATTCTACGTTGGTGAAGCAGAAATAAGAAACACCAATACAAAGACTGTGATTGTTTAATTGGTGTATTTTCCTCAACATACTAATGACTGTGAAAGGACTAAAAATGTTGCACAGATAATTCATTACAAGATAAATAAATAAAAAATTTTTTTGGACTCACTCCACAGTAGTGAACGTTGAGGAAGAATTTTTTAATTTTTCAACTTGTTATCAAAGTCAACTTCAGTTACTTAACTTTTGTTTGTTTTAATATTTTTATTACTATGCTTTGTTATTTTGTATTATTCAAATCGAGATGATGGTAGATATTGTATTAAATGTATGTTTCCAGTGAAAATTTTTGGTAGTTTACAAATTTTTGGTTATGTTAATTGATTTTTTCTTCTGAGATTGTGTTGTGTGGGGAGGCGCCGCCCTGCTCAGCATTGTCTTCAGTTGATGATAAATACATTTTCAAATTTAATTTTTTTTTCAAAGCAACAATTATAGAAGAAATTTACATAATTTACAATTTTCTATAGTTGATCATTAATTACTATAATTTTTTTTGCTTTTATTGTGTTCATAAATTAGTAAATCATTAGTGTATTTTTGTGTATTCAATATCGAAATGTGCAATGTCTTGTCATGTGATCATCATACTAAATTAACTTAAAACATATGTTCCTTTTCAAATTTTTCCAAATTTGTGGTCGACGCCCATTTTCCTCACATGGCCGGGTGAGTCTGTCCTCCAATACAGGCATTGTTGGTCAGACTCTTCTCGGACGGGGGGATATTCTATAACATTAAAAACCCCATACCATTTTAAAATGTAACATTATTCTAAATTCCCTTGGGCGTACGAGCTAACTTTCGTTTTCAAATCGAAGTCCTAAAAGTCCTCTAGTGGAAAATATTAAATGGCTTCCTTTTCCAAACCTGCGTAGCGTCAGTCACGATTTCATATAGGCTTTGCGCAGATTACATAAAACACCATGTGACTTGTCGACAACAGCAAATCCCTAATCGCTATCATGATCACATGACAAAGTTTATATAAGCCGTCTGATCAACATACATGTGCGCTTTTCGGATTTTGTAACTGTCTTGGGGAGACGTACTCTCCTCCTAATAAAGTTTTGTGATGCCGTAACTTGCAGAGTTGTCTATTCTTCGAGCCACGACTACTCTTCATCCCTTGTGACATGCTGGATGCCAGTCTTCTCTCTTCTTGGGTGTCCACATGTTACAGATTTATATATATATATATATATATATATATATATATATATATATATATATATATATATATATATATATATATATATATACATATATATCAAGGACATATTAAATTTAAATTCAAATAAATACTTATTCTATGGGCCCAAGGTAGCCGTGTGGTAGCGTGTCAGCTTTCGGTACTGCAGTTGCTCGGATATAATCCTTACAAGTGCCGTTAAATACCTTTGTGTATAGGCCGGATATGGGCACGTTAAATCCGTAGACCGGAAAGTCCTTCTTTGAGGTCAGTGGGTGGGGGAAGGGGCGATTTCCCCAGATGTCGACCCTGGGGGGGTTCTCTTTCAAAATTGTGGTGGCACCTATCCAATTTAAACTCCGACCTTTGTGGGTCTATTATAAACGGAAGCCGCCCTACACAGCCCAAAGCCTATGTGGAGCTTATCTGGAACTTTCAGCCAGGGGGTGGTGGGTGGTGGCAGTAAGAACAACAACAACTTATTTTATTGCTGATTTTATTCATTTATTGAAATATATAAGTAACAAACACTAGCATAGGATATATAAATACAATATTCAAAAATAGCCACGGGATTTAGTATAGTATTAAACTAGAGTATCACTATAGAAATCCCTAAAAACAGTTCTCTTTCGTTAATGTTAGAATTGCGATTCGCTTAGACCAGGGGTAGCCAACCTTTTTGGGAAGAGTGCCACTGTCTGAAGTTAAAATATTATGCGTGCCACTTCCAACTTTTCCAACATACAAAAAATATAAAAAGGTGAAAAAAAGTTATTTATAAGCTGATTATGGGAGTTTTACACAAATAGCACATTTTTTTATCTGAGTAGTGGAGATTTAAAAAATAATATAATAAATAAAACAAAAGTACAAACTTAGGCTTTATTGTTAATAAACATTTTTAAAGGTTCAGTCAGTTAGGTTATGTATAAAATAAAATGAATAACTTGTAACATTTAATTCTAAATAATTATTAAACAGTCAGTACTTAATTAATATGGCTTTTGATGTTGTAGTTTTTTTACCAAGTCATCTATATTAGGATTAGTTCTTGAAGATGCTAACAAAATTAGGTGTTTTAGGTGCATATCAGTTAATCTTGATCGATAATTTGATTTTATTATGTTCATAATAGAAAACATTTGTTCAGAAACATATGTTGATCCAAACCTATAATAATTCCTGACAGCCAAATCGTGTAAATTTGGACACAACGGTGCCAAAGCAAGGCTACTCAAACCATTGGGTTCGTCCCATGACCCCGCTGTCTTAGCGCATCGTTGTACCGATGTCAAGCTGTGCCGCTTTCCTGCGCTATTATTTTCAGTAGCGTATGAGTAGGGTTTTTACAGATTTTGACAAAATATTATTTTTAAAGATTTTTTTAATTTTCAATAAGTCTCCGCCTGCCACTGTTAAAACGCCGCCGTGCCACACTGTGGCACGCGTGCAGCGGGTTGACCACCCCTGGCTTAGACATTGCTAAGAGCGCAAATGTTTGATATGAAGCCTAAGAGTTATGGGCGTTAGTATAGCTAATCGATTTAGGAAACAATCTGTCGGGCATTAGAGTAATTAATTCTAACTTTATTTTAAGGGTACCCTACTTATATTTTTTTGTTTATTCAAAAAAAAAAGTACAAAAACCCTAGCCGATCTCACGGCAATTCAAAGTTCCCGGGGACACCGGGCGGAAATCACTGATCTGAGACATTAGTTAAGAGGATTGTGGAGTTTTAAATTACCAAAAAATCGAACAAAAATTAGAAATTTCTTTAAATTTATAAAATATATGAATATTTTAATAAAATGCGTTTAAAATGTGTAGTGAAAAGTAAAATGAAAACTTGGAGGCTTTTGAAAAGTAAGTATTAAGGTGACTGCCTACGTTCCAAGCCAATTTTTTTAAATCAATTTTTTAAGGATTTTTTGCCTTTTATGGTAAAATAGCACTTAAAAATTAAAAAATGAACAAAAACTTACCTCTAAATACCATACTTTTTTATAAATTGGTCAATTTGAAGTCATTTTTAATGAAATATAGCTAAAACGCCTATCCCTCTTCACAAAATTCTAATGCTACTATTTTAATTGCCTTCTCACACATGATACAAATAGCAATTATCTTCAAAATGACCTACAATCTAAGAGAGGTTTTAAAATGCAAAAATAATACAGACAATTTTATGTTCGAATATGAAAATTTTCCCCGATTCTTCATTCCTTTCCTTATAAAAACAACCCTAAATAAAAAAACTGTTTATTATACATCCATTATTGTTGGTCATTTCAATAACAATAGCATCTAAAATATTTCCTGAAAATGTTATCAAATTATATGCATTATTATGTGAGATATCATGATTAGAGTAGATAGTTGTGCTAAAAAACATATTTCTGAGAAAAAGGCATATAAAGTCGTTTGTCACTTAATTTTGTAGCAGGACGATGTTTTCTAAAATAGCTATAACTCTTTCGATTCGGAGAAGAATCGTTCGACACCTCATCGACTTACTTCGGGCAGAAGTATATTGAAGGCTGAGTTTAGGATCTCAAGCTAAAAGGTGCTACTCAGGCCTCGCAGCCTATAATTTAAATTCTCGATAAGTCCTTGTGATAGGCGAAGAGTTTTATTGACTTCCTGTCGACCTAGCTTGTTTTATGATCCCAGAAGGATTTGGACAATTGTTGAGTTTCTGTGGACTTCAATTCTCGCAGGTGATCGTGACGCATCCTGAGTTCCCGTGCACGATCTAAAGAACTTTAGTGCCTGAGTGCAGTTAGACATCTAATATAAACTGAGGTGTGGTGGCTGACTTGTATATCCGCACAGCATTAGAGAGCATCGATCCTGTAATTTTCATCGACTCAATCATCAAGTAAATAAATCGGTCATTTTAAATATTATTAGATTGTATCGCTGATTTCTTTTCGCTACCATTCTGCGAATTCTTTACAGGATATGCAAATGATTAGCATTCAAGCGCAATCGAACGACGCAGGAGGGAGAAACGGCATCTCAAACTCTGCATAGAAGGAAAAGTATGCAGCGGGTTTCTTATTCGAAAATCGAATTTGAATGTTGGTTGTTTCTGAGAAGATCATGTTATGTCTCGTATAAGAAGGAGAAATGGCTACCAGCACGGGTCGGAATTCGATAGCGGCAGGATCGTGCCAATCGAGAGTGCAGTTTATCGTTCCGCGATATTGCTACTAGCATGGGTCGGAATCCAACGCCTGTGATACGAAAATGGAATCTATGGGTTCAGGAGGTTCATACTGAACGTCGTGCACTAACGCCCGAAAGGACAGACTTGTTATAAGGTCGGTCTTGCAGGATCGTACAGCCACATCACGGATCTTGAGTCAGGAAATGGGCTTGTTTGCAGCACGACAGGTATCCGCACGGACAGTGCGACGACGTCTGGAACAGCACGGACTTTCTGCACGGTGACCATTATTGTGGCTTCTCTTTACACTGCAGCATAGAGACGCGCGGCGACAGTGGTGCGCCCAACGGCACAACTGGATAGAGGAGTGGCAATACGCCATCTTTTCAGACGAGTCCCGATTCTGCGGGCAGCATCATGACAGACGTATCAGTGTCTGGAGGCACCGAGGAGAACGCACGTGGTCAGCTTGCATTCTATATCATCATACGGGCCCTGCACCTGGTGTAATGGTATAGGCAGCCATTGGGTACACGACGCGAACACCTATTGTTCGCGTCGTCGGTAATTTGAACAGCCAGAGTTACATTTCTCAGATCTTAAGGCCGGTGGCTGTGCCCTATTTTCAAGGCCTCGGAGACGCCATCTTTCAACAAGATAACACAAGACCGCATGTTGCCTGCAGTGCCCTGACCTACCTCGACGGAGAGTGTGTTCGACTGTTGTCCAGGCCAGCACGTTCTGCAGATCTCACCCATTGAAAACCTGGTCATTGTTTGCTGAGAGACTGGGCCACCATCGCACTCCAGCTACTACGATTGATGAAGTGTGGCATGGACTTGAAGCAACATGCAAGGACTTGCCCGTATCTGTCATCCAAGCCCAGTTCGACTCCATGCCTAACCGAGTTAGAGCCGTTTTAGCTACCGCTGTGTGTTAGTGTGAGCCGTTAGGGCGGCAGCTGTGTGTACTAATTTCGGACCATGTATATCCCAAAATTGCAGCCAAATTTCATCATGTTTTCGTCCTATTATGCTGTATACGTACAATAAGTACAGTTTCGTTATTTGCTTTCCTTTCAGGTGTTGCAATTTTAATGGCCAGCAGTGTAGTACCATTGTTAAGGCCCACAAATTTTAGGTAAAATGAGAAATAAACGAGAAAAAAACTTATTAAAATACGAGTAATTATGTATCAGAGTAAACAGATGTTTTTTATGTATCTATAATTAATTTGCATCTTCTGTATTTAAATAAAGATTAAATTATTCATACATATTATAAATAAATAAATATTTAATATAAACAATATAAACTAAATAAATGATTAAAACAAGAATATTAAACTAATAAAAATTTTAAAAAAATAAATAAGCTTATCAAATACACAGATTTGTTTTATGCATCCTTACTTATTTTGCATTTTCTGTATTTAAATAACGATTAAAGTAAACATATATATTGTAAATAAATATATATTAAAATCAATATTAAATATAAATAATATAAAGTAAATAAATGATATAAAACATAAATATTAAAAGATTAAAAATTCAATAAAGACACCAGCATAGCAATGTAAACAGATTTTTTTATATGTTCATACTTTTTTACATTCAAAATTCATAAATACACATTGACATAAATATATACATATTATAAATATATAATTATTAAAATAAACATTAAATATAAATGTAATTAATTAATAAGTAATATGAAACATGAATATTAAAAATTGATAAGCTTTGAAATAAACTATAACTCATTTATGTAAATATTAAAAATTAAATAAATAAATAGGCATATAAAGTAAACAGACTTTTCATATACCATACTAATTTTGCATTTTCGATACATAAATAAACATTGAACTAAATATATACATATTATTAATACATAATTAAAATCAACATTAAATATATATGTAAATAATTAATAAGTAATATGAAACATCAATATTAATTTATTAAAAATTGATAAGCTTTAAAATGAAATATCCCAAAATTTTGTAAATATTAAAAATAAACATAAAAAATATGTTTACTACAATATGAAAGCAATCAATTTTTAAATGCATAGATGATAAATATTTAAAATAAATATTAAAGCAAATAGATATTTATTAAAAAAGATGAATATTTAAAGATACGTTTAAAAAATAAACATTTAATTTTAATATATGCATATTAAAAAATCTAAATATGAAAATAAATGATAAGGTTTTGAAAAATAATATTTTTTGCAGTGCTCCTTCATTTTAATCCCCGCAGTATTTGAAAACGGATATTTTATAAAAATTGCTGACATATCCTGTTACATCCCAGAAAATTCCCGCCTCTTATGTGTGAAGGGTCGAAATTTAATTACAAATTACAACATCATTTTCAAAAGCAAAATCGTTTTATTTTTTCCCCATTGTTTTGAAGATTCCTTTTTCATATTTATTCCAGTTTCCTCATTTGAATTTCAGAAGCAAGTTGTTATTCGATCGCAGTTTTAAAATTCTTCTTTTCTTTAAAGCGGTGTTATTTTTACTCTTTTACGGGACTAAAGCTGGTACCTGACACGCTGTAAAATAACACGAAAGGAAAAATGATATTAAATTACATCGAAATCTTTTAAAGAAAAAGGAAAAAAAAACGCAAAAACACTTCATAGATTAAATATTACGTGGGCGAAATAAATTTAATAATTTTGTATTTAAAATATAAGGATTTGTCGAGAAGACAGTAAATGAAATTAATATAATGACTTTATTTCATATCATGACTTTAATGACATCGTATAATGACTTCATTTCAATTCATAGAATTTTAAATGAAGAACTAGTAGAACAAATTTTATTAAACAATAGTTATTTCGTGTTTTTGTTGTTTCTAATGGCCTCTGGCTGCTGGAAAGTTCTAGATCAGGTCCATATAGGTACGGGCTGAAGTGTGTGGCCCCGGTTTATATAGCAACACAAGGGTCGAATTCCGTCTTAGCTAATTGCCAGCTCAACTTTGACCGAGCAACCCCAGGGGCGACATCTGGTAGTATTGGACACTCTCCCACCCTCTCTGACCTCATAGAGGGACTTTCTTGTCTACGGATTTAACTAGTAGAACTAGTATATCCGGCCTAGACACGGAGGCATTTAATGGCGCGTCCGGCATTCGATCCGAATACCCTCTGCACCGAGCTACCTTGACCAGTATTTTCGTTTGATTATAATCTTGATAATTATCAAGACGACAATGGACCATGAAAAAAAAATTTTATTTATTAACCAATTACTATTAAATTTTGTATACTTATACAGTATTGTTTAGAGATGGAAATTCTAAATTTAAAAAAGAAATCAGAATGCAATTAATTAAGATATTAATTCAAATCAGTTTGTTAATTACTCTATTTAAAAATTGCTCCATGAGCATCAATTTTTGTCTCAGATATCTAATTTTCTCTCTTAAGCTAGCTTTATATGGTTACTAGCAATATTTGATTTACAGTCATATTTTAAAAACTAGAAAAGAAATCGATAAAAATAGGTCATTTTATGGAAAATTTTATCCCAAAAAAATTTTTTATTGTAAAAGTGTTAAGTTGTTTTAAAATAGTATAATGAATTTATTAGTAAGTTTTATTCTAACATATATAAATAATCATTTTGTGAAATTTTATCAAAATTCAAGAAAAATTATGACGCATGGAACATTTTGAACTTACCGAAACGACATGAAAACTTGTTTTGAGAAAATGGCATTTAAAGTTTTAATTTAACGTAACATTTCCATTGTTTACGTTTGAAAAAAATACTTATAACTTGCTTAATAATGATCGGATCAACATACTTTTTTTTAATTTAAAGCTGATGAGTTGCAGAATCATTTTCTGAAAGAAAAAAAAATTGGTTTGGGGACATGTTTTTGTCAATCTGAAGGTCCACTGTCGCCTTAAGATAAAATTGATATTTTCAATTAGAAAAGAAAATATCCTATAATTATAGTATTTAATTTTACAAATCTGAAGAGAAACGCAATAAAATAAAATATTGCATTTCTTTCAGTGTTTTACAGTGAGGACTCTTTAAATCTCTCTTCGTCAAATCTATTTTCATTATACTTTCAATTCTTTGAGACATTGTTTTAGAGCAGTGATTCTCAACCTTTTTAAAGCTGCCGCCCCCTGAGGGGAAGAAAATTTTTAATGCCCCCATTTGGGAAAATCCTGTAATTTAGAGTATGGGGAAGGGGGATGGTTACAGAATTATAAAAGGCAAAAATTTTGAGTAATTTTTTTTCAGTAGATTTACACACCAAATATGTTTAATTTAACTCGATAATTTTGCCCTAGAAGGTAATTGCATTCCTTCTATTAAAATTAAAATGAGTAATGCAAAAAAAGCTTAAATGCTCTTTTATGTTTAAAAATTATTTATTCTTAATTAGATAATTAAAAAACAGCAAAAAATATTACACTAAAAGAGTAATATCAATGAAGCAATCAAGCAGTCAGTGTAATGGTTGTGCTTGATGATTCAGTGCCAGTTTCTGAACGTTCGCTTCAATATTTTTAGAGAGATGAAGGCGCAAGTCCCCTCTTTCGACGATTTGGAGTCGACTTCTCTTTTTTGTAATTAGATCAGTCACAGCACTGAATCCTCGCTCGACAAGGTAGGAGGAAGGGAAGGCAATAAAAAACTTTTTGACGATACTCTGCAGTCCTGGGTAGAGGTGACTGATGTTACTTTGAAGCCAAAATACTGTGAGACGATCACCATCCTGGAAGCAGGCTTTCAAAGTTCCATTAGTTGAAGGTTTGACCAATTCCTCTTGAATCTGAACCTCTGCTGTCTCAATATTGATAAAAGGGTTGTAAGGTATACACAAGATTCGATTCACAAGAATCGAACTTTTGAGTGAATTAAAGAAGCTGCTTTAGATATGCTAATTTCGGCATACGCGCTTAGTATAAATACCACGCAGCGTCATTAATGAAAGAGAAAAGGGGAGGTTGTTAAGGTTGAAAAGGTGTTATCCTGCGCTAGTGCTTAGCGGGCCAGAAGTTTACATGGCAGTACTGCCGGTCTGACTTACTGTTCGTGAGTATAAAAATATATTGTTCTTGAAAGCTGTGTTTATACATTCCGTACAAGTAGTACGCATGCTTATTGCTGTAAAAGCCAATTATATGTGCAACGAATTCAATAAACATTGTTTCATGTATAAACTGTGTTTGTATATAATTCAAATAGAGTGCCACTTCAAATTATATACACCCAAGTCTGGGTAGAAGTGAGCTGTTTACTCTATACTGGCGCCCGGAAAATATATATACCCTGGTAGTTAGCGTTACATTTATAACGAACAACATAATTGAAATTAAACTGTGTACTGTGAACTTATATTGATAAAATTGTTGCAAGTACTTATATACTATTTAAAAATGAGTGTTGTAGAACAAAATCCTGCTGGAAATTTTCCTCGGGTAATTATGGTTCAGCATTTTGCGCCATTCGAAGCCACCTTCAATGGCGGCCCCTCAAGCCAATTCCTAAAGAAAATTGAGCATTACTTTCAGCAACAATGCACCCCAGAGGGGGATAAACTTAAAATTGCTCTAGCCGCTTTAAGAGGTAGTGCATATCAGTGGTACACGTGTATGAAAAGCAGTAATCTGATTTTTGACTATTCGTCATTCAAGCAACAGTTTCTTAGCGTTTTTCCAAAGACCTTTAATCAAAGTGAAATTGAAGCGGAAATTTATTCGCTAAGGCAACGTGAAGGTCAGTCTGCGTTAGATTTTGCTACGGAAAAGATTTCCAAGTGTGAGGAATATCTAGAAGGGGTGACGGAAGCGGTAATCTTAAAAATAGTTATCCAACGTTTGAAGCCAAGTGTTCAAGATTTTTTAGATAATCAAACAATTTCAAGCAAGGTTACCCTCCTTCAAGCTTTAGCTAAATATGACAATAGACATTTCTTCGCTACCCCTCACCGTCATTCAGGTACGAGAAGTTTTATACAGCCGCGCCAAAATTTTTCGCGAGTTTCAAACCAGCAGCGTAAGCAGTACCGCAGGCAAAATAATAGAAGCGCACGGCGTTATAATGAAATTAGTGCTCTTAAAGTAAATAATATGGAAGCACCTTACTTGCACTGGCAAGTTGATTCACATGATATGGTTCAACCTGTTGAAACTGTGTGGTCAAATGTATTATTTTGTCCGAGCAGTAATCATTATTTTGAGAATAGTGAAAGTCAGGGTATTTTTGTGGCTTATAAAGAAAGTGAGTCTAGCTGGAATAATGCGGTAATTCCAGTACAAATTTCTGAAAATAGGGCCGATACTAATGCTAGTGGTTTAGAAAATAAATCATCGGACACTTCTATTAATGCTATACCTGATATTATTGATGCTATACCTGATATTTTAGATGATATTCACACATCTGTTAATGAAGGAAATTTAGTAGATGACGAAGTATGCGTTACGGAAGTTAGTGAATACTTATTAGTTGACGACAATAAAAATTCTTTAAACGATATTAGGAACTCGCTAGGTAATGATGATATTATTTCAAGTTCCCAGCCGAATGAGGATTGTGTAGGCCAGGTTGATAATATGGTTTTAAATAAAGTACATGAAAACCATACTGAGAGTCGGGATGAAAAGTTGACACAGAATTATACTGTAAGTAGTTTAGCTGATGCTTCGGAAGTTATAGACGTAGGTTGTATTAAAACGCACCAGTACGAAAAGCTTAATCTTCCTAAAACTGAAGCAGTGTTAACGAATATAAATGATAACGATTCTGATGTCGCAAGTTTCAAAGAGACTTTTTCGTCAAAAGAGGATAAAACTAAAGTTAAGGGGGATAAAAAACGTGAAAAAGCGCCTTCAGGTTCCAGCATTAAAACTGCTAATACTGAAGTAATTAAGGCGGTAAACAAGAAGTCGTATAAGCACAAATACGAAAAGCAGAGTCAGGTTGTTGAAAAAATAGAATCTGCATTAAAATTTAATACCGATACAAGCAAAAGTACGAAGAAAGGTAAAGTGTGCACTACAAAAACTCCATCAAAGGAGGAATGCGTCGCTGATAAGGTACACAAGGTTATCAAAAGGAAGAATGACAATTTTAAAGTTCCTTTGCATAAGTACAGGAAATGGAAGATTTCTGCCGCCCAGCAAGGTTGGCCTCCTCCCAAGAGACTTCCTGTCCATCGTCAAGCCGGACCAGCGCCTCAGGACCAACGAACTGCTGCACGAAGGATGCCCACACGGTCAACGAACCCCTTTACTAGGACTGCGACCATCAAGAGAGGTTCCACGGATTGGACAGACTGGTGCAAGGAAGTTGCTGCATTCATGAGGAACAAGTCTTGTATCAACTTTCTTATTCTAACTCCCACCCTTTAATAAAACCGAACCAAATTGGTTTGCAGTTCCCCCAGTGTATATACTGTAAACATTTTGAGGGGAAGTGGTGAGGCACTGAAAAAAAAAAAGACATACTGTTGTTTTATAAATTTTTGAAGGGGACATGTAGTGACTAGGAAAAAAATACATACTGCACAATATACCAATTAACCACTAATGTACTAACTTCACAAAAAAGTAACACATGTACATTATAAATTGGGGGAGAGCAGATACAGTCAAGAAATGTCATGCTGTGCAATTGTGTTGTCACTTTTAATTAAAATAGATATTTTAGGGCGCAGTTGGCAGCCCAGTATCCGCAACTCTGCAAATCCACTGTTTGATGGTGTCATCTGGACCCTTCGGGGTTAGTTTTGTAAAATGGTAGTGGCGTTTTTCCTCCACACAACGTGTGGAAGGTTTTTTTGACTTTGCCACCCATTATGTAAAAAGTCAGACCAGCACGCGTTTTCAATTAGTTAACTGAAGCCGTTCAGACCTCAGTTACCTAATTTTTTTTTTCGAGGGAGGCCAGTGTAAGGTATACACAAGATTCGATTCACAAGAATCGAACTTTTGAGTGAATTAAAGAAGCTGCTTTAGATATGCTAATTTCGGCATACGCGCTTAGTATAAATACCACGCAGCGTCATTAATGAAAGAGAAAAGGGAGGTTGTTAAGGTTGAAAAGGTGTTATCCTGCGCTAGTGCTTAGCGGGCCAGAAGTTTACATGGCAGTACTGCTGGTTTGACTTACTGTTCGTGAGTATAAAAATATATTGTTCTTGAAAGCTGTGTTTATACATTCCGTACAAGTAGTACGCATGCTTATTGCTGTAAAAGCCAATTATATGTGCAACGAATTCAATAAACATTGTTTCATGTATAAACTGTGTTTGTATATAATTCAAATAGAGTGCCACTTCAAATTATATACACCCAAGTCTGGGTAGAAGTGAGCTGTTTACTCTATAGGGTTCATAACCCATTGAGGGACTTCCAGGAATAAAATATCCTCAAAAAGCTCAGAAAAGTCCTTGTGTAAAGATTCAAGGTGTTGACAGTAAACTTATGTTTAATCGAAGGGGATTTCACTGCTCTTATGAAGATCCGACAAGATTGGAAACTGGCTGAACTCGTTGCGACCAACATTCTGCTTCCACAAAGTGAGTTTTCTTAGGAAGGCAGAAATAACAGATTTTGTTGTGATCAAATTGAGTTCTTCGTCTTGAAGGTGCAAATTAATACCATTGAATTTCGCGAATAAATCGGTCATGTAAGCAACATCAATCTTAAATTGTAGCAATCTGTCTCTCAGAGCTACATCTTTCGCTTCGAGGAACTCAAGTACAGAGTCGAAAAGATGCCAGAACCTATTGAGGCAGGCGCCTTTGGAGAGCCAGCGAACCTCGGTGTGTAGAAGCAAGCGATTGAATTCTTCATTGTTGTCCTTACACAGCTGCCCGAATAATTGATCGTTGAGAGCATTACTGCGAATTTTGTTCACAGCAGAGATGACATAATGTAATGACTGATGCAAACGGTCGCTGGGGTTTTTTGCAACTTAATGCTGTCTGAATCACGCAGTGAACAGCTAAAATATCTGGTACTCTTTCTTCAAAAGGGCAATGATCCCACGATGACGACCCACCATTGCAAGAGCTCCATCAGTGGCAACAGACATAATGTTCGCAAGAGGAATATTTTTCTCTTTAAAATAATCTTTGACAGTATTAAAAATAGATTCACCTTTAATATCTGAAATCAAGCTTCTTGCAAAAAGCATCTCTTGAATAATTTTTCCTTCCTTCACAAACCGGACGTACGCTAACAGTAAAGCCTCACTAGTACTTGGCAAGGTTGATTCATCAACCTGAAGACAAAATTCGATGGGTATCAAAAGTTTTCACAAGGAAGCTTCAACATCTTCAGTTATCTCATCAATTGGTCGTCGTACTGTATCATTGCTTAATGGGACATTTTTTATAACATTGGGTGCGGATGGATGGTGCAAAACCGTTTCTAAAACTTCCTTGACAGCCGGCAGTATCAACTCTTCGCCGATGGTATGAGCTTTCCCCGATTTAGCAATTAATTTTGATATAATATAAGAGGCTATCAAACCATCGTCGCATTTTTTTGATGAAGTTGCTAGTAAACCTGAGATAGACAGTGCCTTCAAAAACTTGTCCCTGATGTTGTGGAAAACGACAAATCTTTATTTTGTTTGTCAGGATGAATTTTTTGCAGATGCTCCTGCAAACGAGACGGTTTCATTGCTCCATTAGATAACACTTTGTTAAATAGTAAACACGTGGGTAGTTGCGAGTTCGACGGCGAAGGAACAAATCCGAACTTCAAGTCCGTGGAATTGTATTGACGTTCTTTTTATTAATAGTAGGGGAGCATATGTCGAAAAAATGAGCTCCGTGGCGGTATTAATGATGGGAACATGGGTGGATATTTTTTTCATCAGAAACTGCCTGTAGATGAATAATTTCCATGGTGTCACTCTTTGGTGTGGGGCGTATAGTAGTAATGACGTCATCAAGATGGCCGCCATGGAATTAAAACAATCCACTTTATTTCGGTTATTTATCGGCCGATTTACCTCATATTGAAGATAAATAAAATGTCTAGATGACAGATGCTGAATCAAGGACGACGGAGTCATCACAGAGAGGACATCTTGATGACGTCATTACTGCTATACGCCACACACCAAAGAGTGACACCATGGAAATTATTCATCTACAGGTAGTTTATGATGAACAAAATATCCACCCATGTTTCCATCATTAATACAATACCGCCACGGGACTACATATGCTCCCCTACTATAACCGACATCGTTGGCGTCAACAAAATATGATGAGGGAAAGATAACTATTTCTCGAAATTAATAATTCATGATCACGATAAAGGACTAATAAGCGCCCTTACCTAGCCGACTAGACAAATAAACAATGAAAGTAAATCGAAACTGGCGGAAAAAACAGAAATAAAACGAACGAAAAGCAACACAAGAAACACGGGTCAAATGCAACATTCACATGCTCTGTGATGCGCTCGAAAGCAGCTGACGCATATGCTGTGCTGGTTGGGATCAGAGAAGAAACATAGTGTAGAGTTCTTCAAGGTCATCCTATCTAGAATACAAATTCGCCTCACCGTTAGAATTGCTTGAGGGGGAGCCGTCGCGTAAGTTCGTTTTATTGCTGGTACAAATGGTGTAAACCGGATAATGGATTTAATAAATTTTTTGGGGAGTTTTAAAATTAAGTTCGAAGGCCAAAACATGCTCATCGCCTCCCTACCGCCCAAAACATACCCATCGCCCCCCTACAGCCCAAAACCTGTTCACCGCCCCTCAGCATCCACCCAATACCCCCAGGGGAGCGGTACAGCCCCCGTTGAGAACCAATGTTTTAGAGTAATAATACATGGTTACATCGTAATTCTTAGAACGACTTTTTGCAATCTGTGAAATTTAATTACTCTGAGGTTGCTATGTGTAACTCAGTTCAGGGAAAACAGCGTCGTATACATTGTAATGACATATTTGTAAGAATGCAGTATTTCTGCTGTAAATAAAGACAAAATAAAGCAAGTTCCGTTAAAATCATACTAAGCGTCCCGGAGTGACCGGATATTTTTACTGTATATCACAGTGTAGACCAGTGGCGGGAAACTGTGGTTCGCTGATGGTTTGAAATCAATTTATGTCATTGAATTAGTTAATTAAAAATATGCTTTAAATTTTTTATAATTATGTATTTGTAATATATTTATTTAGTTTTTTTTTTACATTTTAAAAATGATATTATAAGACATAAGGATATTTTAAGTGTCACGGATAGTGTAGTGTCACGGAATTTTCTATAATTACGTATTTTTAATATCTTTATTTAATTATTTATATTTTAACAATATTTATGAAATTATATATATATATATATATATATATATATATGAATATATATATGTATATATATATATATATATATATATATAAATATATATATATATATATATATATATATATATATATATATATATATATATATATATATATACTAGCGGCCCGTCCCGACTTTGTCCGGGTAGAACAAAATATTATACCAGAACATAGGCTAGTTTCGAACCGCTATCGTCAGAACAGAAGCCCACTCTTCAGAAGCCCACTTTATTCTCAGCAGAACACAGTAAGCCCCTAACTTCAGAAATAAAGTAAGCCCCTAACATTATTTCTACTGATCAGATATACATAATATATAACCTATGTCCATCTGGAATAATGTATCTTTCAAGCAGTGAAAGAATTGTTCAAATAGGTACAGTGGTTCTGAAGATTACCCTCCACGTACAAAATCGCTCTCTCTTTATGTATAAGTATAGATAGCGCCACGCTAAGGATCGTTGAAGACTTCGGCACAAAAAGCTGTAGAGGACAGTAGCGGAAACAATGGAGATTTTTAGGATTAAGCCCCTAACTTTATTTCTACTGATCAGATATACATAATATATAACCTATGTCCATCTGGAATAATGTACCTTTCAAACAATGAAAGAATTTTTCAAATAGGTACAGAGGTTCGGAAGATTACCCTCCACGTACAAAATCGCTCTCTCTTTATATATAAGTATAGATATATATATATATATATATATATATATATATATATATATATATATATATATATATATATATATATATATATATACAGAGGCTGTTCGCACATTTTTTAGACGATTTTGGTAAGCGGTAATAAAAAATAGTTTACTGCAAAAGAAATAATTGCAATTGTACTATGTTTTAAAAAGTCAAAATTATCGTCTCCGGCTTGAATGTTTTGTTTTTATTCAAAATGGCGTTTTTAACAAAGCAGTGGTTCGAAGGCTACATTTATGCTCTTTCCGAAGAGAAATATGCATACTCCGTTATCAAAAAGCGATGCGAGAGTCATGGTTTTGTGATATCTAAATCGTCGATAGGTAATATCGTCAACAAGACAGGAAAAAAACGTCAAATTGGAGCCTCAAGTGGGATAAAAATTCCAAACAAGTATCCAAGGAAAAAACGGACATCTTCGACTATTGCAAATGTACGTTGTTTAATGTTAAAAGAAAATCCCCCTAGTCAAAGGAGAGTTGCAAAATCATTAAAATGCTCGGTGTCCACTGTAAACAAAATGATAAACGTTGATTTAAATCTTAAGAAAGCGAAAAAACGCAATGTGCATCGTCTTCTTCCAAATCATATCGCTGAACGCAGGACACGCTGCAGAATTCTATATGAGAAACACTTATCCAAACAAAAATGGAAAACAATTGTCACAATAGATTAATCATGGTTTAAATGATTGCAACAAAAAAAGAGCCATTTATTATCATAAAAGGGGAGAAAAAAATTTAAGTACATGGTTCAAAGAATCGAAAGAAAGTTTTTCTAAGGGATTCGTGATTGTTGCTGGTTTTTCTTATAATGGCAAGTTAAAAATAAAGAGAGTGGAAAAAAAATGTCAAGATTAACTCCAAATACTATCAGGAACATATTTTATCGCCAAGTTTTCTGAATGAAATACCATCGCTTTACCCACAGTTCCATCAATCTGTGAGACTCCATCAGGACAAAGCTAGCAGTCACACATCAAAATCCACTTTAAATTTCCTAAAAGAAATGGAACAAGAAACTGGTATCAAGGCCATACCCTTCACTGATATCCCTACTAAATCTCCCGATGTATCACCTATGGATTTTTGTGCTTTCGGACTTTTAAAATCTGCATTATCCAAACGTCGTCCCAAAACCCTTACAGGACTCTGGAAAGCTGTTCAGGAGGAATGGGATAGAATACCTCTTCTGACACTTCAAAAGGCATTATTATCCTGGAAATTGCGGTGTCGAAAGATAGTTCAGAATAAGGGATGTCAAATAGAACATTTAAAACACAAGAATTTTATGTAATTTAGTTTTGTGAATACAATATACATCGTCTAAAAAATGTGTGAACAGCCTGTATATATATATATATATATATATATATATATATATATATATATATATATATATATAAAGATCATGAAGTAAAGGTGTACTTCACCAGTATTCCCTATGATTGGGAGCTTCGTATCAAGTCCATGGTCAAAATACACATCAAAAGTAATTACTGGTGATGCTGTGAAAAACGACACGCGCACAATTCAGAAGGTAAAGGTCTTCGTAATAAAATTAATACACAGATGAAGCGTTGTGACACTATTCTTCTTGCTGAGAGTCTTTCTGTCTCTTTCAGAATCTTCACAGAAACTGTTTGCCACTTCTAGTCAATCACTTTTCTTAGAAGCAATTAGTAACGCTCCAGGGTGGCCTCTGCTCAGAATCTTCGCAGAAATCGTTTCAACGTCTCCCGTGAAATCCCTTTTCTTACAAGGACTTTCTTCCCTTTTGTCCTGTGTGACCTGTGTTGTTCGCCAATTAGTTCTATACCTCAGAATCAGGCACAACCATTAAAATGGCTGAAAACTAATCAAAACTAAACGAAAAAAAACATTCTAAAACTGAGGAAAATTGCAGTGCTGCCATCTATCGGTGAAAAACTTAAGTGTGTGATGGGGTAGTTTTTGACCCACGTATTTCAAGTGAAAATAAATGTTATATATGTTATCTTTTTTTGTTTAGAAAATCAGCTACAACAATTAAAATTATAATTAATAACAACTTGCATATATAAATGCTCCTGAAGTTCTTCAAAATAATACTATTGAGGACACATTTTATTCGTTATTTTAGCCAATTTTCATACAAAAATAACGAACCCTGTTATGTGAATGAGATATAAAATATGTAAAATCTTTCTATTATCTTTCTATTTACCTTCAATTTTACTCTTTTGCTTGGAAGTTTTCATATCTGTGTCTATACTGGGTTATTAAAGTTCGTAAATAAAATATCTTTATTTTATTTAGAGTGCATAACAAAACTATTCTCATTTCAAATATCCGTTTTCATTGAAAAGAGCTATTATTTTGGGCAATGTTTATTACATGAGAAGGAAAAATCTTTAGTAATGAGTTTAGTATTTACCCAATCGCAGTTAATAAAATTAAATGTAGCCCATACTGCTTTAAGGGGATATTGATAAAGTGTATATATATATATATATATATATATATATATATATAATTTTCCGTATGATTTATTAGCTTGCTCATGGACTGATAAGATGAAAATAAAAGGTAGAATCAGGTAGAATCAGCATACTAGATTCCAGATTTCAAACTGTTAGATGGAATTTGATAGACAGGGAAATAGAAAAAAGAACTGAAGTGAAAGGATAAATGTCATAATATTTAAAATTTACATTTGTTTAGTTCAATACCACATATTCAGATATGTGGATATATTGTCAAATATATTGTCAGTCATATTTCTATCAACATAGATATGTTAATAGAATATGTAAATATTATCTAACTTACAAGCTAAATTATAACTAAAACCGAATGGTCTTTTATATTTAAAATATAGCTCAAGTGAATAGAATTTATTGGTAATTTTTTTAATTAGGTGGGACACTTTTTAACCCACCATGCCGAAAAGGATTAAAAAGTATTCTTTGGTGAACGCATAAAATTTAAAAATGGGGGATAGTGAACTGGAAATTTTTATTTATGAATAACAAATATTTAAGAATATTTGCCAGCAAAATAAGCTTTCTTTTGTGGACGAAATTCAGTTCATCATAACCTAAGCTTAGTGCAAGACAAAACGGGTCAACAAACAGTCTAGCGTTTCTTTTTTTATTCCTATGTCTTTATAATAACTCACTTTGTTTTTCATGGTAAGTAATTATAATGATGTAAATAGCTGTATGAATTTCTAAATATTTTTAAATATTCTTTACTGGTCCTTAATTTATGCTTATTTTTCGTTAGGTTCCGTTTATTCACTCTCATTGAGCGCTATATTTCAATGAGAACCTTTGGTGAAAATTTCGAGAATTTCGGCGACCTTGGTGACAAAATTGGCAACATTTGTTTAACATTCCGAAGAAGCAATCATATTTCTCCTAGTACGCATGGTATCGTGTTCTGGAATTTTTCCTTTCTAGTAAAGTCACCAGTGTTGAATTTCATTATATGACCCTTTGACGGTATTTCGAGAATTTTGGCGAGATTGCAGACAAATTTGGCAACATTTGGGGTGCCCGGGGAACCGATTAGATTTCCCCTCGGTTATCAAGTTTTGGGAGTTTCCATTTCTAGAACAATCGAGAATGTCGCCAAGGGTATATAAGCATACCGATCTTGGTTTCAAGGGTTGCTATTTATTAATTTCTATGTTGAAGCTCGGCTCCTCTGTGTGAACTATAGAACTGTTGTGTCTGCGCGTGCATTGTGTCAAATATGAATCCTTTTCTGAGCTCCGCTGTAGATCTTAGTGACTGCTTGGGATATTTGTGACCTGTTTAAGACAACAAATGAAATACACTTAAGGATCTTCCTACGTTCGGATACCTTTTTTTCAAAAATATACGGTACTGATTAAATACATATAGTTTTAGTTCAAATGTGATATAAAATCCTGAAAACATATAAGAGTTTGGTAAAAATTTCTTAACATTTTAAAATAGAGGGAATTTTTTTATAATTTTTAGTATCATTGAGTGCTTACGTCAGAGACCCTACGCTTCAATCAACTCAATATATTTTAATTTCCTTAATACTATGTACTACTGTGGCACTTACCTGTCTTCTGAATTAAAAGTTTTACAATATTTCCCCAAATCCCCGAAATATACCAAAAGATTTCCGGTATTCTCTTCTAACGAAACTACCGTATTAACGTAGGATTACGTAGGAATACGTTATCAACGTATATAAGTAATCGTACGTTATTAACGTAAGATTAATTATTGTTGCTTACCTCTTTTGTATGTATATACAATAAAAATTGTTTATAAGAACATCGGTTATAAAAACATCGCTTAAAAGAACGGAATTATTAGTTCCCGACCAATTCTTATGTGCAATGATGGATACAAAATCCGGTTATAATATCATCGTTAGTAAGAAAATATCCCGTTTAGTGACTTAAAATTAATTAGTTTCTGGGAAAATAAATCGCTTATAAGAACATGTTAATTGTGAACGGACGAGAAGTAGTAGTACGTTGTTCTTCAACCATTTTATCCATTTTTTATGTAAAAAAAAAACCCAACTCTCACGAAGTCATTCGGCTTTGGTCAGCCCTCGTAAAGTAGGGGTTGCCAGAAAATGTGAGCCTTCAGAAAACCGCCAAGAAAACAAAGCTTGCAAAGAAAAGTGGGCCACGACCCATGCCCCTATTGACTGACACATAATGATCGGAAGTGCTGACCCCGCAAAGCCAGTCCCCAAAACCTCCACCCACCAGTGGAGTCCGACAAGAAAAATTTAGGAGGTCCGGAACCAACCCAGACGGCAGCATAAGTTCCAGACTGGTGGCGAGAAGAAAGAGGGCAAGGCATTTTCAACCCTTTCTACAGCCGACAAAAGTCATCACAGTCTGTACCTCCACATATTCAATGATGAGTGCAAAACGTAAAACTTTTACGGTTGAGGAAAAAATTCATATAATTTCCAAATTAGAAAACGGTGAAAAAAATGGAGCATTAGCAAAAGAATTAAAGGTGAGTCATGCCACGATTTAAAATATTTTTAAAAATAGAGAAAAATGAAAAGAATAATTTCAAAAAGATCGGACAAAAATTAAGAAACTTAAAAAAATTCCACATGCTGGCATAGAAGAAGCCCTTTTGCAATTGTTTAATATTAAAAGGAGTGCCAACATTCCCCTAAGCGGACCGATTTTGCAAGCAAAAGCAAATGAATTTGCGAAGCTCTTTAAAATATATGATTTCGTTTGCTTCGTGGATCCAGAGATTTCGGGAGAGGCATTCCATTGTGTTCGGGAGAATCAATGGAGAATCGAAGGCTGTGTCACCAGGCTTTTCTGATAACTGGCTTAAAACCGATTGGACTACGTTAAGAGGTGGCTATGAAGACCATGAAATATCTTCAACGCTGATGAAACTGGCCAATTATATAGGATGACCCCAGATAGGATGTTGCGTTTCAAACAGGAAAACTGCAGTAGTGGTAAGCTTTCAAAAGAAAGGATAACAGTTATGGTTGCTGCAGATTTAACTGGAACTGAAAAATTGAAGCTTTTAGTGATCGGGAAATACAAAAAGCCGAGGGCATTTAAAAATATAAAATCGCTGCCAGTTGATTATCATTCGAATTCTAAAGATTGGGTGACAGGAGAAATCTTTGAAAACTGGTTACGGAAGTGGGAACAAGAACTTATTAAACAAAAAAAATTCTTCTTATTGTGAACAATTGCCCAGTCCACCCTCCGGTTCAAGGTCTTCATGCCCTTAAATTAACTTTTCTTCCTCCCAACACAACCTCCGTATTACAGCTGATGGACCAAGGTGTCATTAAGTCCTCAAAAGTTCATTTCAGGAAGAACTTGATTCTACAGATCATTGGCGATATTGAAAGTAAGAAAGAACCGAAGATTTCAATACTGGACGCTATCATTATGTTAGAAAAAGCGTGGAATAATGTTAAACCTGTAACGATTTCGAATTGTTTCCGACATGCTGGTTTTCTTAGGGGTGAATATCCTTACGTTTCAAGACTGGGCTCGGGATTTGGCAATTGAACAAGATTCACTTCAGGAATATGAAAACATAGATTTGGCTCTTGCAGCACATGGTAATGTAAAGTATGAAGATATTGTTGCAGGTGTAAATGCAGAAATTTTTGGCAGAGATGATGATATTTACGACAGTGCCAGTTCAGAAGATCATTTGAACGAGTTTCTTGCCCGAGTTTAAAAAAATGTTTTCAGCAATCAATACTATTAATAAATTTTTAGCTTGCAATGACGATTTTGTGAAGAATCCGATAATAAATGCTGTCAAAGAATTTGTCGCGATAACTGAAAATTCTTTTTTATTTACAAAATAAAATAAACAAACAAATATTACTGACTATTTTTCAGCAAATCAATAAACATTTTAAAACAAAATATTCGATTATGTATGTACATTCATAATAGCAACATAATTTTATTCATTTTTCTTTTTAACATTTTTAGAAGGTAATAAACTTAGGCTTACCTTTACCTTTTTACCCTTAGGCTTACCCTTTTTTAAACTTGGCTTTTCATCTCTAGCGTCTTGAATTTATTTTCCCTGATTGAACTTGAACCTTTTAACCATTTTTTCAACGTCATGTTTCAGGTGTAAATAGAAATTATGTTACAATGAATGTGGTATTTCCAGCAGTTTTAAGTTATCTATCGGATATAAAAGCTATCGATTATAAGAACAAGTTTTTAAGGTCCCCTGGATGCTCTTATAAACGTTTTGTATTGCATGTATATACAAGGTGTTCCCGAATTCGACCGTCAAAATCAGAGGGGTGATAGTAGGCGTCAAGAGGATGAAAAATTAGCATAGAACATAGGGTCGCAAACCACGTTTAGTCGGTGAAAATTGCAAATGTAGAGTGGCCAAACGAATGCGCAGAGTAGGAGCACTGCGGTCGAGAAGAAGAAACCTCGTGAGCAAATTTCCCATTCGTATGTGGAAAATCAAAGCAGCCAGCAAGTTTTCATTAGTGAGAATTGCTGAAGGGCGTTTTCATTAGTGGTGTGGCGTCACGACAAGTAGTAAGGCATTATCTCTCTGAGGCATTTTGAAGAAATTTCACAACTATTGATCCATACCAAAGAAAGACAGAGTTCTAATTTACAAAACGAAGGCCAAATTTTTAAAACAAAACTTAACAATTTATTAAGAAGAAAAAAATTAAACATTAGACATTTTCGACAAATTCACTTAATTTACGTGCAGATTTACAGTGCGCGCTCCAGGGCCCATTCCAGCCCAAGAAAAAAAACAGGAGCCTAGCAAACATACGTCTATCCCACTCGGATTTTATACAGCGTCTCCCCTCAATGTCTGGATTTTCAGAAGGGGTGGAGGGGGCGGCAGATGCCGGCAGATTATCGGCTGACAGCTTTAGTGGCCTGGAACCGAACAACACATTCCTTGAAAACACGCAGCTGTGTTCCAAGCGCTTGTGGGTTCTTTGGAAAAATAACCTCATCTTTCCAGTACGCTACAGTGGGCATCTCGGACGTTAAACTTCATTCGGAAATTACATGTCGGATTACACGAACGAGGAATAAGCGGATATGCATTTGATTTACGACCGAGCAGGTGGCAATGGACGACTAGCACAGATGATGTACCAAGAGAAATATCCGAGGAGGCGTTGTCCACACCATACAACCTTCACTAACATCAATCGACGGCTGCGGGAGGCGGGAATCCTTCGAAATAATGAGGCGTGATGCAGGACAACAAGGCAGTGTGCGCACACCTGAAACAGAAAACTGGGTATTGCAACGGTTTGCCGATTCACCGTCGACCGGTACAAGATCGGTTGCAGCTGAACAGAGTATTCGGCACGAAAACGTGTGGAAGGTTCTGCGGGCAGAAAAGATGCACCCCTTACACGTACAGCAGGTCCAACGCCTAGCCGATGCCGATTATCCCTTCGGTTAGAGTTCGTACGCTGGATGCTTGATACCATACAGAATGATTCACAGTTTCCGGACACTGTTTTATTCTCAGATGAAGCGTGCTTTACGAGAGAAGGTGTGTTCAACACTCACAATGCGCATATGTGGTCGTCCGAAAATCCCCACAGCACTGTCCCATCGAAAGTGCAACAGAGGTTCAGTATCAACATCTGGAAAGGGATTCTCTGAGATCATCTGTTGGGGCCGTACCTTCTGCCCGCACGCCTCATTGGCGCAAAGTACCTTGTTTTTCTACAGCACGTCCTCCCTGATTTCCTGCATGAAATACCGGTCACTGTGCGCCATAATATGTAGTTCATGCAGGATGGTGCACCAGCACGTTTTTTGATTGACGTGCGTAACTACCTCGATGCTACATGTGAACCTGTTGCTTGGCCTCCACGCTCTCCGGACCTCAATCCCTTGGATTTCTAATTCTACGGCAAACTGAAATCGCTTGTTTATCAGACGCCTGTGAATACAATGGAGGATCACACAGCAGGGATCGCCGTCGCTTTAGCAGACATCGCTAACACATTGGGTATGTTTCAATGTGTCCGGCAACCCTTCGTCCGTTGGTGTCGTCTGTGCAATGACGTTCGCGGCCGCAACTTCGAACTATTCCTATAGAAATTTCTCGTTGTCTCCTTTCTGAGATTGATTCGTGATGCATTGTCTGTATTGTAATCCTGCTTTACGTGAAATAAATGTTTTTTTCTACTTATTATTGGCCCTTTTAGTTCCACTCGAAGTCACACCCTTCATATGTAAATTTGCGATTTTCTCTCACTAAACGAGATGTTCGATACCATGTTCTATGGCAATTTTTCATCCTCCTGATGCCTACTATCAGCTCTCTGAATTTGTCGGTCGAATTCGGCAACACCCTGTATATGTTATGTGTATATATATATATATATATATATATATATATATATATATATATATATATATATATATATATAGATGACAGAGTTCGTTGTCATGGGTTATTAATTAATGAAATGAAATCGGGCACTGCAATGAATATCCACGACATAGTTCCATTAACTGGTTTTTATTCCATTACGTTTTGTCCAGAGATCCGACAAAGTTCCACCCCCATTTGAAATCTCTCATAAAGACGTACGTGTTACCTCTCTCAAACTTTAAGTTCCGACTAACTAGCTTTTCTTTGTTACACTCCCGCCCAATCTTTCCGCTGATTCATCATGGAATGTTCTCAACATTTCTTCTTATGTAATCTTTTTACGCCGACTTACTTCTGCCGAAATATATCTCTTTTCTGAACGGTACCCGTCTAGTGGCGACCCCTATTGATAGTTTTTGCTATTAACAACCCTTCTTTTTTTATGGCGAGCTTTCGTGAGTTAATAATTTTTTATTGCCAATTCCCCTTTTTCCCTAACAAAAGCCCCCTTATATTTTAGTTTTATGTTTTTCCTTACATATATATATATATATATATATATATATATATATATATATATATATATATATATATATATATATGCATACATATATACATACATATATACATACATATATGCATATGTATATATATATATATATATATATATATATATATATATATATATATATATATATACATATATATATACAGAGGCTGTTCACACATTTTTTAGACGATGTATATTGTATTCACAAAACTGAATTACATAAAATTCTTGTGTTTTAAATGTTCTATTTGACATCCCTTATTCTGAACTATCTTTCGACACCGCAATTTCCAGGATAATAATGCCTTTTGAAGTGTCAGAAGAGGTATTCTATCCCATTCCTCCTGAACAGTTTTCCAGAGTCCTGTAAGGGTTTTGGGACGACGTTTGGATAATGCAGATTTTAAAAGTCCGAAAGCACAAAAATCCATAGGTGATACATCGGGAGATTTAGTAGGGATATCAGTGAAGGGTATGGCCTTGATACCAGTTTTTTGTTCCATTTCTTTTAGGAAATTTACAGTGGATTTTGATGTGTGACTGCTAGCTTTGTCCTGATGGAGTCTCACAGATTGATGGCACTGTGGGTAAAGCGATGGTATTTCATTCAGAAAAATTGGCGATAAAATATGTTCCTGATAGTATTTGGAGTTAATCTTGACATTTTTTTCCACTCTCTTTATTTTTAACTTGCCATTATAAGAAAAACCAGCAACAATCATGAATCCCTTAGAAAAACTTTCTTTCGATTCTTTCAACCATGTACTTAAATTTTTTTCTCCCCTTTTATGATAATAAATGGCTCTTTTTTTGTTGCAATCATTTAAATACACCCATGATTCATCTATTGTGACAATTGTTTTCCATTTTTCTTTGGATAAGTGTTTCTCATATAGAATTCTGCAGCGTGTCCTGCATTCAGCGATATGATTTGGAAGAAGACGATGCACATTGCGTTTTTTCGCTTTCTTAAGATTTAAATCAACGTTTATCATTTTGTTTACAGTGGACACCGAGCATTTTAATTATTTTGCAACTGTCCTTCGACTAGGGGGATTTTCTTTTAACATTAAACAACGTACCTTTGCAATAGTCGAAGATGTCCGTTTTTTTCTTGGATACTTGTTTGGAATTTTTGTCCCACTTGAGGCTCCAATTTGACGTTTTTTTCCTTTCTTATTGACGATATTACCTATCGACGCTTTAGATATCACAAAACCATGACTCTCACATCGTTTTTGGATAACGGAGTATGCATATTTCTCTTCGGAAAGAGCATAAATGTAGCCTTCGAACCACTGCTTTGCTAAAAACGCCATTTTGAATAAAAACAAAACTTTCAAGCCGTAGACGATAATTTTGACTTTTAAAAACATAGTACAATTGCAATTATTTCTTTTGCAGCAAACGAATTTTTATTACCGCTTACCAAAATCGTCTAAAAAATGTGCGAACAGCCTCTGTATATATATATACATATATGCATACATATATACATACATATATGCATATGTATATATATATATATATATATATATATATATATATATATATATATATATATATATATATATATATATATATATATACATGTATATATGTATATATAACTCCCTTAATGGCCGTTCTTACAAAGGGGGTATGAAATCTCCCATTCTAAAGAGGGAAATCGGAAAAATGAGCTCCGTCAGCTAAAGGTTAACACTCTGCTGCGGATTGTTTATAACCATCCATAAAGAACAAAATGCATTAGTTGATATGTCATGCATTAAAATTCAAATGCTATTTTTTTGTAAGAAATGTTGAAATATCAAATCTAAAACATGGCTGTGCGTTTTTATTTTAAGAGAGACACAAATTTTTCCAGTTTCAAAAAGGATTTAAAACATCTTCACGAGATTTCATAAGAATGCGTCAAACACGATATCGCATATTTTCAAGTACTCAATTCGCGGTGAACAGGGAATTGTGCAATTTTTAACTTTGGCGTATTTTGTCAAAATAATTGGAGCAGGATTTTCCCGGAGGGCTCTCGTAATTTTTGTAAAAGAAAAAAATGCTGATTCCTTTTGTCAACATGCAAAATTTTGCTGACAATGCATTTCCTGGCGGCTTTCAAACTCCGAGAAAAAAAATGCATTTTGTATTTCTCAAATCTTTTCGAGGAGTGTTTTTGCATGTTTGCCCGATATTATTAATTTGAACGTCACGCGGTTATTGTCATGCTATCGGGGCACTCGAGTGTTTTATATGAAAATTTTTGGAAAAGATTCACTCGTTATCTGAGTAGAAGATTTTGGGCGCATAATTTTATTCAGAATGGGAGAAACAACATAGCATAAATGTAATACGAAAACGAAACGCTGGCATCAAGTATACAAAGGCTTTAGAAGTGTTTTCGATGGAACATTCACACGTATCTTCTGGCAAAGACATGCTTAGAATGCTGTTGCATTTCGATATGTTACCTTATTTTTTTAGAATTATGATAAAGGACAAATACTCGAAAATAATGCACACCAAGAAAAATACGTAAAATTTCCAATTATATTTTAAAAAATATTCAGGTAGTCTCTTCTAACGAAACTACCGCGGTTTATTATTGCAGGATTACTTATCGCTGCTTACCTCTTTTGAATGTATATATGTATGTATGTGTTATGTATATATGCATCTATATATTTGTGTTATGTATATATGTATCTATATATTTATGTTATGTATATATGTATCTATATATTTGTACGTATGTATATTTATATACATATATGTAAGTCAGAATTTTAACGCATCTTGGTAATTTTCTGTTTAACTGTTTACTGCTTGTCCAAGCAATACAGACTGGGTTTGGTGCGCTGCCAAAATTAAAACTCACGAGGACGGATGGACGGTTTTAGCGTCTGAAGTTTTGTTTCCCGAAGGACCATTATAGAGGAACGTAATCCTACGTTAAAATCCGACACCATTATGTTCACAGGTGATTCTAAATTTGAAATTCCAAAAAATCACAATAGAGAAATTCAGTCATTATCCCGACTTAAGGCTGCGGTGTACTAATCCTTTTCGATTCGCTCTCCCCAATGTTAACCTATGAAGAAAATTTGTCCAAAGATTGCCGAATCGGATTTTAATTTTTTTTTAATTCTACACCGTAATAGAAAAAGAAATTTTACAACCTGGGGCGCTTTTCGTTTTTTTTAATGCAAATAATATTTTTAAATTTAAATTATTCGTGGGAAAAATCTAGTATAGTGTGTTTTAAACGCTCATCAGTTTCTTTGGAGGACGAAATTTTAAAATTGAATCCTGTGGCAAGGTGCAGTAAAGTTCGGGCTATCTGAAAATACCATTTTTATTGGATTATCAGCATTTATGTGGCTGTAAATAGTAGACACATTTTCTCGATTGGTAAACATTTAGGTGGTAGAATACAATAGGGTTAGTACACATCACCCTTAACAGTCCAGTTTTCTTTCAACTCGAAATGGAATTACATTAATATTTTCAGCGGTAACATTAAAACATAAATTAAGCTATATTCTTTTTAGACTGTAATTTATCATTTTGGGTCACTGGAATACAGTTTTCTACCCAACGAACTACCATTAGACGAAAACTTTTACAAAAACTTATTGAAAATATATACGAACTAGCTGAAAACCCGCGCTTCGCTACGGTGTACATTAAAATTAAATACAACGGTCAACGTATACAATTTATGCCAAAAATTAAATATATATATTTATAATAAATGCGACGATCAATGTATACAATTGATGTAAAATATATATATATATATATATATATATATATATATATATATATATATATATTTATAAAAAAGTCGTAAGTGATATGCATTTTGTTTGGATAATATCCAATCGTCTGCTGCATTAGAAAGAGAAAAAAATATTTTTTTTTGTCTATTTAGTTGTTACGTACGTGACCATAAATTTATTGAAAGTACCAGAAAAAGAAATCACGTGATCGGCATTTAATAAATTAAATTCTAAAAATTAATCTTTAAAAATTCACCAAAAATCAGGAAATGGAGGTAAAAATTCGAAAAAAATTTCATTTTGAAGGAATTTTTATGATCTTTCTCGTGATATAAATTTTATAACCCTCAATGTATTATTTTAAATGCAAACGTAAAAAAAATTTAAAAAACAGCTTAAAAATTTAATTTTAAAAAATCTAAGAAGAATTTTTGAAAAATCTTTCTTAGAGCACCCCTACACTATTAGAAGAATCGCCATGCAAAATTTCAGCCCTTTAGGTCCAGCGGTTTGGTCTGTGCGTTGTATGTCAGTCAGTCAGTCAGTCAGTGAATGAATGAGTCAGTTACGGAACTGTTTTATATATATAGATAAATGAGGAATCTATATATTTAAGTTGCTAAGTCGATTCTTTGGGCAGACCGTGAGAGAAAACTACTGCATCCATTTACTTCAGTTTGTTCGTAAACGAAAGATTTTTATATAGAGATGTGACAAATTTGGTTTTTGGAACCGCGATTTCTATTCATGAGCGATAATTTACTACTAAAAATTGCTCTCTGCGCATGCTCAGTGATATGCTTAAATCTGGATTTAGATACTCACTAAGCACGAGACCGCAGAAACACATTAATTAGTTTCTGCGCATGTTCAGCGACATGTTTAAATCTGGCTTTAGATATTTACCAAGTACGAGGCAGCTTAAACACAGTAGTTTGTTTAATCCGAGGAATCTCTCTAGCTCTCTCTGCCATTTTTAATTATGTTTGTGAAATATAGAATTGAACCTGACACAACTGTTTATTTTGAGCTGTTGAGTAACCACATTTCTTTTTGCTGGGTTCAATAGTAATTTTTTAAAGTGTATTTCTCTCTTCTTAATAATATGATTCTCAACCTTTAGCAATGATGTTTTGAGTATAATGTGTGTATTAGTGCATTTCTTACCATGTTTTTATTAACTCGCTTTCTTGTTTGTTTGTTTGTGTGTTTGTGTGTATGTCCAGTACAAATCTTGCAATCGATTTTTAACTAACTTCCCTACTAGCTAGACGTTTGAAACTTTAAGAATAGCTCATAACATGATGAAAATGCTTTTAGCCATGTTTATGCAGCATTGAATTAATTTTCAGTTAATTTTGTTTTGTAGAATGATGCAGCTATCTATCGGCCGGGACGGGAACGAAAAGTTAAACGCAAGATAACTTCCAATTATCGAGCTAAACGATTGATTACGCATTTGATACCTCTTTATTACGCATTTGATCATTTTCTTTCCAGTTGACGGGATAATTCATCAAAAAAAAATTTAAGTATTTACACTGCTGGTGCACTGTAAATGCAACACCCTGAAGGAAACACGCAAATAACATGAAATTTACAACAGGCATTAGCAGAGGTGAGATATTCAAATGATTAGAATTTCAGCGCAGACGCACATTATTCGCGCCCGTGGCGCCACTTCAAAGCGCTATTTAAGGCTTGGAGATTTCGACGATTTCAAGTTCGGCAATTGTGTTTTTCTTGTGGTTTTTTTAAAAAAAACGATCAATTATGCCTCGTCGAAAACAGCGATCATCTTTTGATCAAGTATCCGAGTTCGACAGAGGAAGGATAGTGGCCTACCGAGATTGAGGATTATCTTTCAGGGAAATCGGTAGTCGTGTTGGACGAAACCAAATAACTGTAATGCGGATATGTGATCGTTGGATGCAGGAGGGTACGACGGACCGGCGTATTCGATCGCATCCACCTCAGCGCACCACTTAACGTGATGACAGGCAAATTGTGCGCATGGCAGTGACGGATCGCTCAGTCACATCACGAACCATAGCACAGCACATGCAGTCTGTAACGCATCATCCAGTGTCTGCGCGTACCATTCGACGCCGTTTACAGCAGAGTGGTCTGTCCGCAAGACGTCCATTGCTTTGTCTACCCTTGACGCAGAACCACAGACGTCTCCGCCGCCAATGGTGCAATGACAGAAGGATGTGGCCGGCAGAATGGGATGAAATTGTCTTTACTGACGAGTCACGCTTCTGTATGCAACACCACGATGGTCGCATTCGAGTCTGGAGACACCGTGAAGAGAGGATGCTGAACAGCTGCGTTATGCACCGCCACACTGTTCCTGCACCGGGTATTATGGTATGGGGCGGTATTGGATATCACTCTCGCACACCTCTAGTACGCATTGCCGGTACTTTAAACAGCCAGCGCTACATCTCCGAGGTGTTGGAGCCAGTTGTCCTTCCTTACCTTCAGGGCTTGCCCACAGCCATACTTCAACAGGATAATGCGCGACCACAAGTGGCATGCATTGTCCAGCGGTTCTTCGTCAATCGCCAGATTGAATTGCTTCCCTGGCCGCCTCGCTCTCTGGATCTTTCGCCGATAGAAAACATGTGGCCCATGGTTGCTCTACGATTGACCCAGATTCCATCCCCAGCTGCCACAGCAGATCAACTTTGGCAACGTGTGGAAGCTGCTTGGTCTGCTGTACCCCAAGATCTCATCCAAAGTCTCTTTGAATCAATGCCGAGGCGTGTGGCAGCGGTGATCTCCAACAATGGCGGCTACTCTGGCTACTGATTTTGGCAGGAACCACACTTCACAGAAGTCTATAAATTTAATCATTTGATACTTGGTCAGCATGTTATCTACAAAATAAATTTTGTTGTGATATCTCTTGTCTTTCTTGGTGTTGCAAATTGGGTGGCCAACAGTGTAGTAAAACATAGAATTGTCAAGTTTATATGATTCAACAGAAAATTTAAAAACATGGTCTATCAAAAGTTCTTTTTTTCTTGTAATTATTTATTATCCAGCCGTCATGTTTTGATGGGTACCAACAATTTATATTTTAAACGGATGAATAGTTTTTTCAAACACCCTAAAGGTTAACAGGAGTCGTCCTCCAAGTATACATAAAAACAGATCCCGCTTTCATGCCAATCCTCAATTTTGGTCGTTTTCAACAATGTATGTAACTTAAGAATGCAAAATATCTATATCCCATTACTTTGAAGGGAATTATATGCCGTTTTAAAACGGAAGCAGTTTTTATTTTCATAAAAAAAAGATGCATCATTTCGACATACACTGTGTTTGGTGACAAAATTTAGTGGCTTTTCAAGCACGAAACGATATAATCGTATTGAAATATCTCTCAAAGGCTTGAATGAGACGTATTTCTTTCCCTAGCTGAATCACTTTAGTTTGCAAATGCTTATTTTATGCTAATCGAAGCGATCAAAAGTGCTCTAGGATTTACACGTAAGAGAGTTTGAAAATAGGGTTCTGTGTGCCAGTGATTCTTTTAAAATAAAAGTCAATGCATTGATGCGAATTCAGCGGGTATCCCCCATGGAAATATAAAACATAATTTGCTTCAGAAGAATTTTCTTACAACCGCACATCGCTCCGATATAAAGATACCTTAAAGGTGCTGTGTACTAAACCTATTACATTCCCTCTCCTCAATGTTAACCTATGGAGAAAATGTGTCCAAGGATTGTCAACTTGGATTTAAAGATTTTTTTTTGGTACTCCATAAAAGAGTAAGACATTTTACACCTTGAGGCATTTTTTAAATTGCAAATGATATTTTAAAACTAAAATTATTCGGAGGGGGGGGGGGGGAAATCTGGTCTAGTGTGTTTTCAACGCTCCTAAATTCCATTGGTGGACGTAATTTATAAAATGAATCCTCTTGCAAGGTGTAGAAAACCTAGGTCAGTTTAAAATGAACGGTGGACGTTAAATTTTTTTGTTATTTTTATCATAAAGATACAAATTTTGTACATATATACATTTCACCATACGTATATACAGAGGCTGTTCACACATTTTTTAGACGATGTATATTGTATTCACAAAACTAAATTACATAAAATTCTTGTGTTTTAAATGTTCTATTTGACATCCCTTATTCTGAACTATCTTTCGACACCGCAATTTCCAGGATAATAATGCCTTTTGAAGTGTCAAAAGAGGTATTCTATCCCATTCCTCCTGAACAGCTTTCCAGAGTCCTGTAAGGGTTTTGGGACGACGCTTGGATAATGCACATTATAAAAGTCCGAAAGCACAAAAATCCATAAGTGATACATCGGGAGATTTAGTAGGGATAACAGTGAAGGGTATGGCCTTGATACCTTTTTTTTGTTCCATTTCTTTTAGGAAATTTACAGTGGATTTTGATGTGTGACTGCTAGCTTTGTCCTGATGGAGTCGCACAGATTGATGGCACTGTGGGTAAAGCGATGGTATTTCATTCAGAAAAATTGGCGATAAAATATGTTCCTGATAGTATTTGGAGTTAATCTTGACATTTTTTTCCACTCTCTTTATTTTTAACTTGCCATTATAAGAAAAACCAGCAACAATCACGAATCCCTTAGAAAAACTTTCTTTCGATTCTTTGAACCATGTACTTAAATTTTTTTCTCCCCTTTTATCATAATAAATGGCCCTTTTTTTGTTGCAATCATTTAAATACACCCATGACTCATCTATTGTGACAATTGTTTTCCATTTTTCTTTGGATAAGTGTTTCTCATATAGAATTCTGCAGCGTGTCCTGCGTTCAGCGATATGATTTGGAAGAAGACGATGCACATTGCGTTTTTTCGCTTTCTTAAGAATTAAATCAACGTTTATCATTTTGTTTACAGTGGACATCGAGTATTTTAATGATTTTGAAACTGTCCTTTGACTAGTGGGATTTTTTTTAACATTAAACAACGTACCTTTGGGATAGTCGAAGATGTCCGTTTTTTCCTTGGATACTTGTTTGGAATTTTTGTCCCACTTGAGGCTCCAATTTGACGTTTTTTTCCTTTCAAGTTGACGATATTACCTATCGACGCTTTAGATATCACAAAACCATGACTCTCACATTGTTTTTGGATAACGGAGTATGCATATTTCTCTTCGGAAAGAGCATAAATGTAGCCTTCGAACCACTGCTTTGTTAAAAACGCCATTTTGAATAAAAACAAAACTTTCAAGTCGCAGATGATAATTTTGACTTTTAAAAACATAGTACAATTGCAATTATTTCTTTTGCAGCAAATGATTTTTTATTACCGCTTACCAAAATCGTCTAAAAAATGTGCGAACTGCCTCTGTAGAATACCTTAAAAGAAATTTCGAATCTCATTAAAATTTTAAGATTCTTTAAAAATTTAAAATTTCTAAACACATTTTAAAACGCTCCTTGCGATTTAAATTTTTAGATATACACTCGATTCTGAATTTAAATAACTTAAAACAGTATTGCAAGCAAATCTGGGTATGAACTATTTAATTCCTTGAATAATTAATTTTTGAGATAATTTTTCTGAATTCCATCCCCATTTTCATCAAAATTTTGCCTTTAAATAAGTTATAAAACGAAATGAATTGCCTTAATGAAGTCGAATTGTAAAATGCATACCCAGTTTATTTGTAAACAGTATCAAGATTCTTCGTTGTCAATTTCATAAATTTTGAGCAAAAATTGAGTCGCATGGATCATTTTAAAATATCTAAAATCCTCGAAAAATCTGTTTTGAGAAAAACAGATTTAAAGTTTATTTCTGCACTTAACTTTATTACTTACATCGTAGCAGCTTCATAAATGATTTTTTACTGGAAAAAAGCTATTTTGGTACTACTATCCTACAGAAATATATATACCGGGTGCGTCATAAATTCGTGCAAACTTCAAAAATTCATAGTAAAAGAAATAATGCTTGGAAAATTTTTCTGTTTGAGCCAATATGATCAGAGGGATTTTGGATTTTTTTTCATGTAAAAAAAAAAAAAAAGTTTCCAAAGTAACCGAAAGAGGGCGCTCACACGTTCTACTGAGACGTTTTATGCAAATCAGGCTATCAATAAAACACCTGGTTGGAAATGGATCGGAGGGAGGATCGTCCACGAATTGGCAGACCATCCTTGAGCGCGGACCGCGTCCATGTTGCACAAATTTCCATGGAAAATTTGGCAGCCGAGACATCAGCGGGAAGTAGCAGTGCTCGTGAAGCTGGGAGAAGAACGGGGATTCCGGAACCGTCGATTCGACGTATTCTGAACGGAATGTTGAATCTGTATCCGTACAAAATCCATGCACTTCACCAGTTATTACCGGCAGATACAGATGCAAGACAAATCTTTGCTACATGGGCTCTGGTACAAATGGAAAGTAACCCACAATGGTTGCTGAATGTCATGTGGACGGATGAAGCCCACTTTTCACTGCATGGTGACGTAATACGCAAAACAGTCGTATCTGGGCGACTTCAAACCCTCGTGAGTATCTGAACCGGCTACTACATTCTCCTCGTGTGACTGTTTGGTGCTGTATCACCGCGTCTTTTATTCTGGGCCCTTTCTTTTTTGAAGAGCCTTGTCCTGTATTCGGGTGGAAAACCTGTACAGTCACTGCAGCACGCTATCTTACAGCTTTTGCGTGACCACGTTAAGCCCGCTTTGCAGGAAAGACATGCGTTACCTGTTGTCACATTCATGCAAGATGGTGCGCCGCCCCACATTTTACGTGATGCCAAGACGTTCCTGTTGGAATCTTTCACTGGAGACCGAGTGAAGTCGAGGTTGTAAGGTTCAGTGGCCCTCACGATCACCAGACTTGAACCTGGCGGATTTTTGGCTGTGGGGATACTTAAAGTCTCGTGTGTACCGGGGTTCCCCAACCACTTTGGTGGAACTAAAAAATGCCATTCGACAGACAGTCGCTGCCATCGATGGCGACATGCTACACTCCGCTGTAATGGGCGTAGTGACGCGCCTCACTTGCCTATTACCTTGTGCTGGTGGTATTGTTGAACATCTATTACTTTAAAATAAATGCACAGTATCATGTTATTGTGATCTGTTTGATTTTCTGTTTGAGTTTGCCTGATTTGCATAAAACGTCTCAGTATGACATGTGAGCGCCCTCTTTCGGTTACTTTTGGAAACTTTTTTTTTTTTACATGGAAAAAAATCCAAAATCCCTCTGATCATATTGGCGCACACAGAAAAATCTTCCGAGCATTATTTCTTTTATTATGAATTTTTGAAGTTTGCACGAATTTATAACGCACCCGGTATATATATATTACAATAACAATATCAATATTACAATAAAAGCGATTTGCTTAAATAAAGGTTCACGGTCCTCTTAAATAGAAGTAAAAGTCGATAGTCTTATACATGGAATTATCATGAGACGCTCGGCTTGCCATCGGACAGAACAAGAAGATGACCAGATTCCACGAAAGTAATAACTTTATCGACAAAATCCGAAAACTTTATAAATCCCATGACTTCACGGTTTTTACTATCTATGAAAGCTACTCTATGGCGTTTTGCCTCCATGGCTCGATTTTCGTCATAAACGCTGAGTTCTTTCCACGACTGTGTGTCTTCTAACACGCAAACTTGGTACCATTTCCCGGGGACATAAACTCAATTTTAACTAGAAATAGAACAACGTTGTTTATCTATGTAGATCACTGGGGATTATCAGGAGACGCCCGGGTTGCCATCGGGCAGAAGGTCAAGGTCAAGGTAGTAGGGTTTGCGGAGCACCTAGCAGTATGAAGCATTGCAATGCTTAGATCGCCGAACGGATATATTTAATAAACATATGGTAATTTTCCGCATTGAGATTGTTTGCCAAACAGATATTCTCAAAATCACTCGGCTGCCGACTGGATCCAAAAACGATCCTAGCTTAGGCAAGCGTTAACCTTTTAACTGTCAATGGAATTTGGTACGGAAAATGTCAATTTTTTATTGCAAAAATCAAATGTTTAGTACGAAATAACGTACATAAACTGCCATCTACTTAATGAAGCAAAAATTCACCTCCCAAGATATGGAATAGAATACTTCTGTTGCCATCTATTGAATAAAGCCCAAATCAACTTGCCCCGAGATAGATTCGGGTTTGACAATGAGATGCAAGAAAAAACTCTATCCCGAGACTATCTTGGGCACGACATTTTGGAACGCTAGAGACTACATTTAAAAGGTTAAATATTCCGTTTCTCCGTCAAAGCCGGAGAAAAACGAAAGATCTATGTGCCCTATGTAGAGCAGTTATCTTGACGATGACTAACGCTGACGGCATGTGCCATTAATGAGACGGCATGTGCCATCTGAGTTCTTAATGAGACGGCATGTGCCCCTTCCTAACGTGGATATTTTTTTTTAAATTGCGTTTAAGTTACGTTAAGAAATGAAAAATTAAGATTTTTTAAAAATACTATGTGAGATAGAGTCTTGCTTCATTAGGAGAAGGGTCAACCAACGCGCGACCGATTGCACAGGTCTGTACAGTATGACGTGAATAAAGTTATTAAAAATACGCAAATATGCCATCGGGTAGAAATAGAGGATGAACAGATTCTACGAATGTAAAAGCTGCATTTAAAAAAAAGGTGAATTTACTCACCTTTGCATGTTACAAGAAATTTGTCCTAAATGGGTTCAGTTACAGTCGAACCCCGTTATAGCGAACCCGGTATATAACGAACTCATGGATATAACGAACGAAAATTTTGGTCCCGTCGTTTTCCTATTGTACGCAATTCCATTAGTATTGTGTCAGTTTAATGCAATCGATTTTAGTTGATTTAATTCATTAATTATCATTTTTAATGCATTTTATCATTTTTTAATACATCATTATTGAATACACACTGCAACTAATGAGTTATACATTTTGTGAAATCTAGCATTTTTCTTAACGGTGCGGATATAGCGAACCACCGGATAAAGCGAACAAAACATTTGGTCCCTTAAAGTTCGTTATAACGGGGTTCAACTGTACAAAATTTTGTTGAAAAGTATTCACCCAACAAAGCTCTAGCAGGCTGAAATGTGAACTCTAGAAACCTTTTAAAACATGCAGAACAAAATTTCTGTTGACAGGTTTGTAGGGAAACTCCCGAAACCTAAGTCTATGGGAAGGTTCAGTGGTAGAACCCCTGTTTGAATGCCTGTTGTTTCATTGGAAGAGGAGTGACCTTACAATCGAAAACCTCTCGCTACTATCCCATTAAGTCATGAAATCCTCTCCGCACAAGTTAAATAAAGATCAATTTTATTTTGCTTTATCTGATTATAGTTTTAAATTTTGTCTGTCCAGTTTAAAGGTTTTGTATAAAAAACAACCCCATCAGTTTACAAAATTCCCAGTAAAATGAGAAATTTCTGGTTTTCAGAAACGAATTAATTCGATTTACATTACTGCATATGGGGAAAAATGTGTTCGGTACCCATCGCTCCTTCTGGAAGCAATTAACGTCGAGTACCCAGGTACCACCATATCTTTGACCCTGCATTGGTCGCGTATATAAAAATTGCAGACATGGTCGCGTGGTGTCTGATAGACGCCACGCTATCGTATTTAGGATTTAGTTATAATATTTGTATAAATAAATATGTATTAGAACTGTCAGTTAAAGACATGATGGATGTAAATGTAAACCAATCAAAATTTTTAAATAACGTAATTTTAATATGCACTTTTTACAATAAAATAAATTAAAGCAGATGTAAAAGAAGTATTTCTATAAACAATTTTTTGAAATGAAAACCAGTTAAATGAAAAAAAAACATTTTTATAAGCAATTTTTACAGTAGTAAAAATAAACACGAAGCAAGGTTTTTAAAGAAAAGTACATTTATTAGCATTTTTACAAATTTGGTGAAAGGCCAATCAGGTGTTTTTTTTGTATATATCCTTATTATACAAGTAATATAAAAACAAAATTTTTTAAAGTCAATTCCTACTTAGGTCAACAAAGAAAAATTTGAGTGTGAACTAATAGTAGGAATTGAAAAAAAGGATTACCTGCCAGAACCTTGCCTACTGTGCGAGATTAGGAGGGGGGAAAGAGAGAGAAAAAAGTTTGTCAGGTTGGGGATTCGATCCCGCAACCTACAGGACGGGAGGAGCCGCGCTACCGCAGTGCTACCGTTTACAGGGTAACAAGAGGGAAATTACTATTCAAGAGCAAGAGACGCACTAGGTCTAAAACTAAAATCGATTAATTAAATTTAATTAATGAATTAATATTTGAAAAAACTGTATTAACATCAAGTGTCATCCACTACAAGTTTAAAAAAATGTATTTGAACTTGAGTGGATGAATAAAAAGTATTTTATTAACGATTGAAAATTTGAACAAGATATATATAGGGAGAGTGTGAACTAATAGTAGGAATTGAAAAAGAATGGTAGCAACTGTAGGGCTTTTGTTTGTTAGCCATGACTGATCCATAAACACTCCGAAGTTACTGACATCTGCTGGGCATACAGAGCAATCCATCAATACGCAAAGTGTAAAGAAAGTGCTTGGTCAAAAATCGAATCTTCAAAAATCGAAATATAAAATTAAAGCTCTATCAGTGCAAAGTTTAACCCTCAAACGGTACAATGGTTTGAAACGAAATAGATGCTACGGTCGGGTCGGATCCGACCCGATCTCTTTTTTGATGAGGTTTTTGGTAGAAATAAGTACACAATAATCATTTTTGTTGCATAATAACATTTACTGATACTATTTTACATGAAATAAAACCCTTTTTGTAGAAAAAATGACCAACAATTTGTAATTGTGTTATACAAAGAAAATCCCTTTGGCATTTACATAGAATGTTGTATATATTAGGTGTAATATGTAATTTAGTCTACCTAGTTTTAGAAGTTAGTGAAACCAACTTTCCAAGCACAAAAATTTTAAAAAATGATATATACTGACATTTTTGGCCTTCAAAATCGAAATATAAAATTCAAAAATCTAAATTTAAAAAAATGTAAAAAATAATTACAAGATAAAAAGTACTTTTTATATACCATATTTTTAAATTTTCTGTTGAATCATATAAACTTGACAATTCTAAGTATTAATAAATACTTTTTTAAAATTTGTTTGATGAATTATCCCACCAACTTGAAAGAAAATGAAGTTAAATGGAAGTTAACTTGCGTTTAACTTTTCGTTCCCGTCCCGATCGATAGATGGCTGCACCAGTCTACAAAACAAAATTAACTGATAATTAATTCAATTTCTGCTTAAAGATGGCTATAAGTATTAAAAAGAATGCATTGTCATCGTGTTCTGAGCTATTCTAAAAGTTTTAAATGTCTAGCTAGCCCGGAAGTTAGTTAAAAATCGATTGCAAGATTTGTACTGGACAAACACACACAGAAACAAGAAGGCGAGTTAATGAAAACATGGTAATAAGGAGTGATCATGAATAGTGTTTTTTAACAAAGACACTCGTATTTACTTACTAGCTGAAAACCCGCACTTCGCTACGGAGTACATTCAAATTAAATACAACGGTCAATGTAAAAAATAGAAATATATATATATTTATAATAAATATGACGATCAATGTATACAATTGATGTAAAGAAAAATAAATTTTTATAAAAAAATCGTAAGGGATATTTTTATAGACAAAATAATGTCCAATCGTCTGCCGCATTAGCAAGAAAAAAATATTTTTTTGTCTATTTAGTTTTTATGCACGTGACGATAGATTTATTTAAAGTACCAGAAAAAGAAATCACGTGATCAGCATTTAATAAATTAAATTCTAAAAAATTAATCTTTAAAAATTCACCAAAAATCAGAAAAGGGAGGTAAAGATTTGAAAAAGATCTCATTTTGAAGGAATTTTTATGATCTTTCTCCCGATATAAATTTCATAACCCTCAAATAATTATTTTAAATGCAAACTTAAAAAAAGCTACAAAAACAATTTAAAAATTTAATTTAAAAAAATCTAATAAGAATTTTTCAAAAATCTTTCTTAGTGCACCCCTACACTATAAGAAGAATAGCCATGCAAAATTTCAGCCCTTTAGGTCCAGCGGTTTGGTCTGTGCGTTGTATGTCAGTCAGTGAATGAGTCAGTTACGGAACTGTTTTATATATATAGATTTCCATATCTAGTAGGGTGGTCTAGTAGGTCTATCTGGTAGGGTTCCTTGTCAACTCGATCTCTTGCAATGAGAGGGGAGAGAACGCAACAGGGAAGACTCACCCTTGGATCGGCCGCACCATATCGTTAGCGTGTTAAGTATGGTGATCTAAAGTTAATGATCAATATAAAACAAACTGCATTTGAAAATACTTAGTTGTCCGCCTCTTTAAGGTAAGCACTGTTTAACAAAAATTGTTTCATATCTTTTCTATTGATTTCAAACAGTATTCTTACAATTATTGCTGTATTTTGCATCGTTTACTCTGTACTGCGGTACCTACAATCAAACCCAGCGTGAATAAATCAATTAAAATTGTAGTTTATTTCTTCAACACCAATAAGTTACCGACTTCTTTGTTAACTATTACTTGAATACATTTTATTATACAGGGTGTCCATAATCAAACTTCCCTATTTTAAAGTTGACTACAGTCGAAACTATTTTTCAGAAAGTTATGAAATTTTGTGTAAGACATATTGAAGGGATGGGAATTTGCTAGAGCGAATAAAAAAATTAGTTCAAAATTTCACCACCAGAGGGCAATTTTTTTTTTTTTTTTGATGAATTATGCATTTACGACTGGTTCTTTACTAAAGATTTCACCATCTTTTTATCCATAGGTCACCCTAACACAATAACTCATACTCATTAAATTTTAAAATCTTTAAAGTGGTTGCAAAGTTGATCGGAAACATGTTCGATAACTAATTTTCGGACAAAATATTTGGAGGAACGAAGAAGAAACAAATATGCAAATTAATTTTTGTCGACGTAGAGCAGAAGCTGTTATAAAACCTAGAAACTTTCATGGAGATTTTGTTTTCAGCGTGCTTTCTGTTGCTAATCAGAATGTCACCGTTACGATTACTAGATCGAGCTCCTCACACCTCAACCCATGCGGCTTTTGGCTTTGGGGGGCATGTGAAACATCTAGTCAGTCTTGATAAACCAAGAACTATACCTGATCTGAAAGGCAGCATTTCAAGACATGTTCTCAGCCTTTCCCCGGACACACTGCGGTGCTGTCAACTGTAGAACATGTTATCTTACGATTTCAAATGGTAGCTGAAAATGATGGCTGTCATGTTGAACATGTCTTCTTGAAATAATTTTTTTTACTATGTTCAATGTTGGCTAAATGTGTAATTCATCAAAAACACGCCCTCTGGTGGTGAAATTTTGAACTAATTTTTTAATTCACTCAAACAAATTCCCATCCCTTCAATATGTCCTACACAAAATTTCATAACTTTCTGAACAATAGTTTCGACTGCAGACAACTTTAAAGTAGAGAAGTTTAATTGTGGACAAACTGTATACATATACATTAAACTATAAATCGGCGAACTTTCAAATCGCCAAACTACAGAAGTGAAAATAATCCCATCTTGAAATATTTCCTGGTTTAATCTCACATACTTTACGTTTACAGCTATATTTTTGCCGTTCATTTAGAGATATTAATGGTTCGCGGCGGTTAAAAATAAAAGAATGGTGGAAAAGCTTCAAGGATGGAAGAAGTTTATATTTTTCGCTCCAAAAATTCTTGGGAAAGAATGGGGGCGTCGGAAAGAAGTGAAAACATTTCTGATATTTCGTTGAAAGTTTCTCTTTGGAATATGTTTTTTTTTCTCAAATTGTAACTATCGAAGTATAGATGTAGCATTTATGAACGAATTACACTGTTGTAAATAGCTGTAAATACTTGTAAAGAACTGTAAAAGCTCTTTATTGGTACTTACTTTCTGTTTATTTTGTGTTAATACCGTTTATTTATTGTTATGGAGCTTTAGGTTTCAATAATTGTACATTTTGTGATATTTTCGAGAATTTTGGCGATCTTGGCGACAAAATTTAGCGGCCTTTGGGGTTTTTCGAGAACCATTCCCTAGGTGGCGTGAAATTTTTCATTTCTAGAACTGTCGAGAATGTAGCCTGGGGTATATAAGACGGCCAAACTCGGCTCCTAAAGATTTGAAGTTTTAAGGTTCTGTATCATAGGATCCAAACCTAACATTCCCCCTTTCCCCACTCGCCTTGCAGGGAAAGTTTCATTGGTCGAACGCTGAGAATCCCAGTTATCCTATTGGAACAAGATCCAAGGTTCTCAATCCGATTTGAAAAAGTCATTCTCCCTTCCCTTCTGTGGCCATGGAAAAAAATGTATGGCGTAAACTTCCTTGTAGTTGTTCTATCCCTAATCTCCCGTATTTGATTTTACTTGTTGATCTCTCGGATCCATTTGTTCGTACTCTTCTTTATTTCCTATGTTAATCTCTCTATCACCACGTTCGTTTCATCTCGCCATGCGAGAACTGTTGGTAATCTGTCATTAGAGAGCTAGGCCCAGGAAATGCTGTTAAGATTTCAAAATCCTGTGGAGCTCCTAAAGTGCTCGGCTCTCAGTTGGATTTCAGCTGCACTGTGTGAACAAAGGTGGTTATAACGAGCGTCGACTGTATATAAATATATGTGTTGTTTCTAATGATCGGGTTAGAGGTTCCATTCACCAGGTCCTAATAAGCTACTGGGCTGAAAGGGGAGATTCCTGTTTTGCATTAACACCACAAGGGTCGGAATCCGACTCGGCTAAATGGCCGGTCCCGTAATTTTGAACCGAGTCAAGTGACGACACCGGAACACCTGACCCCGCACTTCCAGAGGTAAATTTGAGAACTTGGAGGACATTGCAGCCACGACCTATTTTACGTGCCCCGGCCAACATTAGTGAACATGGCGGTGGATTTGCAGCGACGAACATCGAACCAGGGACCGCTGCTTTTGCCAACTGGGCCACCGCGCCCCTATAAATATATATATATATATATATATATATATATATATATATATGTGTGTGTGCGTGTGTGTGTGTGAGTGTGTCGTGAATTATTAAAAGGTTAGGTTAAAATAGGAAAAAAGTAAGAAAATTAAATTGGAAAGTGTAAGTAGTTAGCAGAGAAGCCGACAGATGACGGCACTAATCAGTTTTTTCATGAGCTATCTTAAGACCACGCCAGGATTACATCATCTTCTGCTCAAGACATCCTAGCGTTCCTTTTCTGAGCGTCAGGAGAGACAAAAAAAATAGAGGGAAGGATTAGGTCTTTTGAAACTGACGTGCTGTCGCGAGATTGGATGAACAGAAAATTAGTTAACAGTAATTAATTGCAGCTGGAGGACTTTCAAATTGATAATAAATAATAAATAGCTGAATCAAGGAATCGTTATTACTCGGACCACTACTGCACTATACAAGAACGACCAATATGAATTTAGAATTGTTATATATATATATATATATATATATATATATATACAGTGAACGCCCGTTAATTCGAACTCAAGGGTTCTCGGAAAAAAGTTCGAATTATCCGAAGTTCAAATTATCCGACGTTAGGAGAAAATATATAACTTTAAAAGTGTATCACTGAAGAAGAAAAATCTCCTAGTATGTATAATCCCAGAAAATATATTATACTATGTTATCTAAAATTAACATATTAAAAATCAATACAGACTTGCCTTAATCATAAAATGAAGCAGAAGATATGCAGTAGAAAGTAAACTTTAATTAAAAATACGAATTACACTTTGGGTAAAAACTGTAAAGTGGATGTTTGGTTTTGTTTATGATGCCTACATTGTTCAGCCAACTTCTCGATTTGAAGTAAACATTTCAATTCATTTTCAGAGGAAGGTTCCATCTGAATAAATGCTTTCAGAGTTTTAATAGAGTCCATTATGGCTTTGTCCATTATGGCCGCATTAAAAATATCTTTCGGCAGGTAAGTAGAGAAAAGCCCTGGTAGTTTCCTACCGAAATTAGTGCATACGTCTTCCTTTACATCAGAGCTATGGCCACATACAGTTTGATAAGAAATATTGTGACTTGACTTAAATCGAGAAAGCCATCCATCACTGCATTTAAAATCTTCAAAACCCATTCCACTTGCCAATTCATCAGCCTTTGTCAGCACTAAGGGTCCATTTCGAGATCTAACATCCAGGAACCATAGCAGTAGAGCTTTTTCTAGATATTCTTGGGATGCATTTCTCATGCGTTTCCTTCCTCTAGTAAATTTTGATTTTTCCCATGAATCTAAAATGGACTCCTTGATTTTCAAATAAGTTGACAAGATATGTTTTTTAATTCCATAGTCGGCTGCAAACTTTGTTTTACATTCGCCATTCTCTACTCTCTTTAAAATTTCTACTTTTGTCTCCAAAATTAGGGTTTTGTACTTTCCACGCGTAGACATCGTGAATTTTTACCCTATCAAATCATACACTGAGGAAGAAAACTAGATCACATTAACTTGTCTGCACTGCACGCATAACTAACGCAGCTCCCTAGAATCTGTAGTAAAGACTGGTTTTTCTGAAATTCTAAAAAAATCGATACAAATAACGGAAAATCGTTTTGTCCGTTAAGCACTGATAAGGACAATAGCCACTAACGTTTAGCGGAAATGCAATAGTCTAGGAATGCGGGCATGTGTCTCTTTACATAGAAAAAAAATACCGGTGATTTTCACGTACAAAATAATAAATACAGCGTGTATTTTCTCCGTTAACTGAGGAAAAAGAAAACTTTTTTGTCAAAATTTAAGTTCGAATTAGCCGAATTGATAAAAATTTAGTTCGAATTAATGAGATATTTTTAAAATTAACTCCAATACAAGTTTTTGGGGCCTTTGGATTAGTTCGAATTAACCAAAAGTTCGAATTAACCGAGTTCGAAATTAACGAGCGTCTACTATATATATATATATATATATATAGTGAAACTTCTCTAGCCGTTAACTGTTATTCGGGGGTCGCCCCTCTACACGGCCATATTTTTTTCAGAACCGAGTAAAGACTCCAAAGAGCCAATGTCATGGAAGAAACGTCTTTTTGTCGACCAACCCTCAAAACGGCCTCTTTTTTGCTGAACCATGACTGGCCGCCTAAGAGAAGATTCACTGTGTGTGTTTATATATATATATAGACTCATGGACAAAAATTAGCGCACCAAGAAGAAGTCGTCAAAATGAAGCGAAATTTTACATACGTAATGCCTACTTTGATATAAGTAAATGATAAGAAAATCAAAGAAAAAGGATAATTTATTTCAGAGAAAAAGGCAAAAGAACGGAGGAGTTAATACTCCGTTGGACCCCCTCTAGCGCGAATGCACGATGCGATACGATCGGGCATTGAGTCATACAAGTTCTCTATCATGTCTTGAGACATTTCGTTCCATATTTGCTGTAACCTTTCCTCTAGTTCGTTCAAACTCGTGGGATGCCCAACTCGTCGTCCCAAATGATCCCAGATATGCTCGATTGGAGACAAATCTGGGGATCGGGCAGGCCAAGGAAGGGTAGTAACAGTGCGGAGACAGTCATGTGACACCCTTGCGGTATGAGGCCGAGCATTGTCTTGTTGAAAAATGGCTCCTGGGAGCCGTTGCATGAGTGGCAACACATGTGGTTGCAAGATTTCATGAACATACCGCTGGGCTGTCATGGTGCCACGGAACAATACTAGGGTTGACCGTGTATTGTAGGCATTGACAGCCCATACCATCACACCAGCTGTGGGAGCGATGTGTCGCTGTACAGCAAAGACAGGATTGAAGTGTTCATCACGGGCTCTCCACACACGAACATGATTGTCATCACTGCCGAGATTGAATCTGGATTCGTCGCTAAAGACGACCTGGTTCCATTCCGCTGCAGTCCAGTTTCCTCGTGCGCGGCAAAACTCCAAACGGAGGCTTCGATGGGTGGGCGTCAAGGGCAGCACACGTAATGGGCGCCGCGATACCAACTGTCCTTCAGCCAGGCGCCTTCGTATGGTTCGAGAAGACACAGAGGCCCCTAGTGAAGGTGCTACCTGTGCCTGGATGGCGGCCGATGAAGCAGTTGGCTGTACGCGTGCATTTCTTACGATGCGGCGGTCTTCTCGACGACTGGTCTGTCGAGGGCGTCCTGAGCCTGGTCTTCGTGTACATGACATCTCTCGGGTCCACTGGTCCCAACACCTCCTCACAACACAATCAGAGCGGCCTAATTGACGAGCTACTCGCCTAGCTGACCACCCAGCTTCCATCATCCCGACGATTCTCCCCCTCTCAAACTGCGAAAACTGCTTATATTGTCTTCGAACACGGTGTAATGGCATGTCTATCTCAGCTCTTCCTTTGTAAATGATTCAGCACACTCAAACACGCTTTGGTTACCTGTTTTATACTCCACAGAGTACGATGTTCAACGCCCTCTACCGACGATACGTAATGCGCAATCACGCTGCATTTCTAATCATTTGCATATCTCCCCGACATGTACCTTCATTGCATGTTTCGTTACGATCTCGCAATTATTTCTTGGTGCGCTAATTTTTTTGTCTATGAGTGTATATATATATATATATATATATATATATATATATATATATATATATTTGTTAGTATACTGTTATGATATATTTAAATGTATCATATAGGTATCTCACCATGTTGAAATGGGGAATTTCGCTCAAAATGTACGAATTTTTTTACTATTTTATTGGATAGAACATACTTTTAGCTTTACAAAACAGGTTTTGTTAAAATGTTTTAATTAACTCACTTTCTTGTTTGTTTGGTTGTGTGTGTGTATGTTTATCCCGTACAAATCTTGCAATAGATTTTTAACTAACTTCCCGACTAGCTAGACATTTGAAACTTTTAGAATAACTGTATCTAAAATTGAACACGATGACAATGCATTATTTTAATACTTTTAGCCATTTTTAAGAAGAAATTGAATTCATTTTCAGTTAATTTTGTTGTGTAGACTGGTGCAGCCATCTATCGCCCGAGACGGGAATGAAAAGTTAAACGCAAGTTAACTTCCAATTAACTCCATTTTCTTTCAAGTTGATGGGATAATTCATCAAGAAATTTTAAAAGTATTTATTAATACATAGAATTGTCAAATTTATATGATTCAACAGAAAATTTAAAAACATGGTATATAAAAAGTTCTTTTTATCTTGTAATTATATCACATTTACCATCATTATTACGAGTTGGGAATTCTTTTGCTTTTACGATAGTTTGGAGGTTAGTTGTGACGGACGTCATAAAAGTCTTTTAATGCAGCAAAACCGGAAGTGAGCGTTTAATTAACCGGAAACAGACGTTTAAATGGCCAGAAATGTATCAAAACAGTATACAAATTTAATAATTTTTAGAAATATATTTTTAAGAAAGTTTTTATCGAATTGTAAAAGTTTTTTTAACGTATGGCAACAAGTAAATTACTCCCTGTAGGGTGTGTGGTATTCCTATAGGGTGCCTAATGGTTGTGTAAATGCAATTTCTATTGACAGTGCTAAAGTGTTGGACACTGAAGTAATGTCAAAGGTATCTAGAGCATGTAAAATTGGGAATGATGATAGTGAAAAGCAATCCCATAATTGTTCAAAGTCTACAGGCTCATCCAGTGTCATGGCACCTGTTGAAGTCTATCGAATCTTTGAGAGGTCACCTCAACTTCGGCAATTGCAGTATGCCGTCTTTTAGGGTGATGGAGATTCAACAGCTTATGATAATGTCAAAGATGTTTATAGTAATGAAAGTGTAAAATATATAAATGCAATGGTCACATTGAAAATCGTGTTGGATCTCGACTCACGAAACTGAAAAGAAAACAAAAGGACCTCGGTGGACAAGGAAAGTTGACTGGTGGTTTTATTGACAAACTACAAAGTTATTACGGAATAGCCACGCCGAGTAATATAAATGACTTAGAATAAGCAGATAGTAGTTATTGCTGCATTTTTTCATTTCAATTCTGGTGTAGATCAAAACATACAGAACTAGTGTTCAGATGGGCGTGACAGTTAGTGTAAGTCTAAGGCCGTCTGCACACGGAGCAACTCAAAAGAAACTGATAACTGACTCAAATCACAAACCAGTCCGTGATGAGTCGTAACCTATGTAATTGAATGGAGCCACGCACACGGCGCAACTGTTTACAAACCCGTCGGATGGGTTTCATTATATAAAAAATCATTATATAAAAAATGACCTATATTATACAAGGTGCGCCCATAAAGTAACTGGACAAATTAAAGATCAAACGATAAAATAAAAAAAGTGAAAGAATAATCCCCTGGCTAGAAAGAGTGACATCTCAACTCTTGTTAAAGCCAGTTTAAACTGGTTATTTAGTCGTTTGCATATCAAAACGCAGTAGTGATTTTCATTTACTGAGAAGACATTGTACAAAAAAATTTGCTTCGGAATGGAACAACGTTGTAACATTACATTTTGTTACAAATTAGGTAAATCTGCCACCGAAACTTTAGAGATGATTCGAACAGTATATAGCGATGCAACGTTATCAAGAACACAACTGTATGAGTGGTACAACCGCTTTAAATGTGGGCGAGAAAGCATTGAAGATGAACCAAAGACAGGGCGCCCTTCAACTTCAAAGAATGAGGAAAATGTTGAGAAAATTCGTTCTTTGGTAAAAGCTGATAGACGTGTAACAACACAGCAACTTTCAGACAGGCTTGGGATCAGCAGAAAAAGCTGTAGATTAATTTTAATTGAAAATCTGAAAATGAAAAATGTTTGGGCAAGATTTGTGCGTCGGATTTGGACAGAACAGCAAAAAGAAGACAGAAGAGCTTGCTGTGAAGATTTGCTGACTACTGCGCAAAAGGACAACAATTTCTTAAAGTGTATCTCGCCAAAGGAGTCTATATAATTTTTCCAACGTTTCTTTAAGTTATTGAAACACTGTTTATAGGCGTTGGAACTAACCGTTCGCAAAATACGCGTAACATTTGATTTAATATCCGAGACTTTTTCAAATCTCTGTCCTTTCATAGCCATCATAAGCTTCAGAAAAAGGAAAAAAATCAACTGGCGAGAAGTCGGAAGAATAGCTATAGAATCCTGTCGGAAGCAGGATTATTATAGCAGGAGATGAGATCTGGTGTGGACAATACGGCCCAGAAACAAAAAGACAAAGTGCACAGTGAAAAGTCTTCTCCCATACAAAAAAAAATATTCGGATGTCAAAATCAAAAAAGACTAAGGTGATGCTGATTGCATTTTTAAACTACAAAGGACTTATTCACCACGAATCTGTACCTGAAAATCAAACAATTAATCAGTATTTTTACAAGAAGGCGCTTTTTCGATTAAGAAACAGGATAAGGCGAGTTGGGAAGAAACTATTTGATTCTGGGCAATGGTTTCTTTTACACGATAATGCTAGGCCCCATTGAGCAATTTTTGTACAACAATATCTAGATAAGCGTTCAATTGCAGTGATAAATCACCCACAATATTCTCCCGACTTCTGGCCAGTTGATTTTTTCCTTTTCCTGAAGCTTATGATGGCCATGAAAGGACAGAGATTTGAAAACGTCTCGGATATTAAATCAAATGTTACGCGTATTTTGCGAACGGTTAGTTCCAACGCCTATAAACAGTGTTTCGATAACTTGAAGAAACGTTGGAAAAATTGTATAGACTCCTTTGGCGATTATTTTGAAGGAGATAAATTTATTTGAAGGTGAGTAATATTTTTGTTATCTATAAAAAATTGTCCGGTTACTTTATGGATGCAATTTGTATTTCGATTACTTCTAAAACTTTTATTTATGAATATATGAAATAAATTATACATCATGTACTAGAAAAAACCATGCAAATTATATTAGCAATAAATTTTTTAACTATATTTAATTAGAATTTTTTATAATCTTTCAAAATATTACTATATTTCTTCAAAATGTCATATATCTTCTTGATTTTCATAAAATTATATAAGTTTATTTGAAATATTAATAGGTAAATCTAAATTTTAATTGCAAATGTATCAAAAAACTTAATTAAAGTTTTTGGAGGAAGTTTTTTTTTTTTAAAGTGCTACAAACGTGGTGAGATACCTTAACTAAACATCAACTCAAAAGTTAATCAGAGGTAATTACATATACCCTTAACTTTAAATAAACATTAACTTCGTCTTATCTCTAACCACGGCAACGTCTACTTTTCGATTTTGCTGTCGTGTTACGTCCTCCTCGATGATGAAATTAAATTTTCAGCGTAACGTATTATCTTCCATCAAAGCTCACTTGCACGATATAAATTAGATGAATTTTATTTGGATTGGATGAATACTTCGGGAGATTACCTCCCGCACCAACAAAAATGAGAAATTTTAAACCAGCCGGAGTCAAGCAATCGCTTCTCGATATTGGAATCCATTTATTTTCCCGGAGCTCTACTTACAACTCTGTTTTCGAAATTTATTTTCCAGAGATATGAATGAGGATTTTCCGTTTCTTTAATCAATAAGATGGTTGGTGCTAGGGAAAGGTCTTGCAGCAGAACTGTAGCTCGTCTAAAGATCTTCCGAGAGGAATAGACTCGTCAAACACTAGAAAAATAAAGGTAATTGTATTTTATCTAGATCAGTTGTTTTAAACTTTTGTTGATCAGGGACTACTGAGTGTGTTGACGTTTCTTGTACCCCCCCCCCCCCAAAAAAAAAGAATAAAATAAAATAAACTATACCAAACCAAACTAAGTAGAAAAAAATTACAAAAAGTTTATAGAGAATTTTTGCACTTCTACCCTGACCTTGGGTATGTATATATTGAACTGGCACTCTAAATAATTTCATTCAAACATAGTTCTTACATAACAATAATATTTATTTAAGTATCTGCACATATATATTTTCTTTTCAACGTAAGTAATGAGTACTACTAGTACGAGTTATATATAGCATTCATGCAAGGGAAATACAATTCAATATATTCACTTCTATATAACTACTCATTCAAGAAAAATACACTTTGCAATACTCACAGATACTTCGAAAGTCAACCAGCGGTGCTGCCACGTAAACTTTGGGCCTAGCAAGAACTCGCGTAGGTATGAAGCAACCTAGCTATGCCTCGAGCTGCTGCTCGCAAAACTCAACTATTATTAAACCAGACTCTACGCCTAGCTCCAGCTCGATACTGCGTTTCACTAGTACTACTCCTCGTTTCACTTCTTCTCATTTCCTAGCTCCTTCCTCAACACTTGCTCTTCACTTCTTCTAACTTCCTAGCTCCTTCCTCAACACTTGCTCTTCACTTCTTCTCGCTTCCTAGCTCCTTCCTCAACACTTCCTCTTCACTTCTTCTCACTTCCTAGCTCCGTCCTCAACACTTCCTCATCACTTCTTCTCACTTCCTAGCTCCTTCCTCAACACTTCGACGTCCGCACTATCTAGCTCCTTGGTATTTATACCAACTGCGTATGCCCCAATTAGCATATCTTAAGCGGCTTCTTTAACTTTATTCACGTAAAAGTTCGATTATTGTGAGTCCAATCTTATGTAAACCTTACAAGTTACAAACAGAGAATTTTTAATTTACTAAAAATTTTGTTGAAAATACAGGGTGTCCGGGCTAAAGGTATCCAAAAGTCATGACTTATTTTCACGGAACTACCCATTAGAATTTTAAAAAAGTTATTTAAATGAAAAGAGCATCTCAGCAAGTTTTAATATCAATCATAGATTTCTACCATAGTATCATAGATTTCGATGTGTGTACCTTTTCTAGCACGACTGACGTCTAAATGGTAATCCAGTTCTCTCCAAGTGTTTCGTAGCATATGAGGCGTTATTAAACTTTTTTGATCGGGGATTCATAAAATCCGTTGTGTATAAACAAAAATTTGAAACTGTGGATGAGTTTAAGAAGCGTATCATTCAAGCAATTCGTGTAATAACTCATGATATGCTGTGATTGATATTAAAACTTGCTGAGAAGTTCTTTCTATTTAAATAAAAAAAATTTAAATTCTAATGGGTAGTTCCGTAAAAATAAGTCATGACATTTGGATATCTTTAGCCCGGATAACCCGTATTGTAGCATTTCGTTCGACAATATTTGTACATGACTACTGAGATAACAGCTATACAAGTTTATTTCCTTTCGTCTTAAACGGGATGCAAATATTACAAATAGTCACTTAGGATTAGAGCGATGTTCAGCGAAAGACTTCAGCTTTTGAAGCAATACACACAACATAATAACAGTCGTAGTGCTCACACAGAGCAGCCGAACTTCAAACAAAAAATGGGTGCAAGAAATCCTTAGAAGTTGAGCTCGGCATGCTTATATACCCTTGGGATATTTCTCAATTGTTGTAGAAATAGAAAATTACAGAGCTTTGAAACAATAGACAAATTACAATAACAGCCGTAGTCCTCCTACAGAGCAGCCGAGCTTCAAACAAAAAATGGGTGCAAGAAATCCTTAGAAGTTGAGCTCGGCATGCTTATATACCCTTGGGATATTTCTCAATTGTTGTAGAAATAGAAAATTACAGAGCTTTGAAACAATAGACAAATTACAATAACAGCCGTAGTCCTCCTACAGAGCAGCCGAGCTTCAAACAAAAAATGGGTGCAAGAAATTCTTAGAAGTTGAGCTCGGCATGCTTATATACCCTTGGGGATATTTCTCAATTGTTGTAGAAATAGAAAATTACAGAGCTTTGAAACAATAGATAAATTACAATAACAGCCGTAGTGCTCCCACAGAGCAGCCGAGCTTCAAACAAAAAATGGGTGCAAGAAATCCTTAGAAGTTGAGCTCGGCATGTTTATATACCCTTGGGGATATTTCTCAATTGTTGTAGAAATAGAAAATTACAGAGCTTTGAAACAATAGACAAATTACAATAACAGCCGTAGTGCTCCTACAGAGCAGACGAGCTTCAAACAAAAAATGAGTGCAAGAAATCCTTAGAAGTTGAGCTCGGCATGCTTATATACCCTTGGGATATTTCTCAATTGTGTTGCAACGAAATTTCGTGTTGGGGGGGTATTTAAACTTTAATATTATAATTACTAGTTACTGAATTAACTAATTAATGTAGGTTTCAGTTAAATTTAAGTACAATATATGCCATTAGCCATTAGTGGTTAGTACATTTTAAGGACTTGCGTTGTGTGTAGCAATAACCCATAAACAAATAATAATTAAAATTTTCCCTTGGTTCGATGCACTGTTGCATCACTGTGGTGATTAATAAAGAAAAGGAGAAATTAAATCTAATAAATTTACTTAACCTTGGAGAACACCTAGAAATAAAATTACTTCACCTAAAAGAAAAAGCTTCGTAAATTCAACTCTGCTGAAAATAAAAATAAAACCTAAAGCTGAAAATCAGAAAATTAACTCAAAGGCACAGACCGGCATGACAAAGATATACCTTAACATAACAAATTTATTCCTTCCGATTTCATTCACAATATTACACAAATACCTTAACAAAAAAATGGTTTAACACTTGAGGATTCCATATCTCCTCCCAATAAACTTATGATAATCACAAAATCCTTGCTTGCCTACAGTACAATTTACTATTAGTTTAACAGTTATTATCATAGTGGCTGGTGAGAAAAAAAAACCTTCTAAATGAAAAAGTGATGGGAAAAAAATCAAAAGAAAAACTAAAGAAAAATTCAGTAGACAAAAAAAGGAAATTAAAATCATATTACCCAATTAAAATGCTGCAACACTCTACCAAAAAAAACTATAATTTTATAAAATCATGAGGAGAACCCGAGGCCAGCGCCATTTCTATAGCGTGCTGGCCGCCAAAAATCAAGTCATCGCTCACCATCGTGGGTACCGGGTCAGCTCCCAGCTTCTTGGCTAGTACCTCCCCTCTGTGTCTTCGCACCCTCCGCCCCCAGAGTTGACGCCCCGTTTCTTCACTTTGTATTCCGCGGGAAGTAAGAAGGTCCAATCCGCTCCGTCAATCTCGGACGAGGAAAACGCTGAAATTCGGAATTAGCCGAAGGAATCTCCTCTCCGACTCATCGTTGATTTTTCATTTTCTTATTTCACATAATAATTTTTTGGTTACATATTTCCTCCTTGAAAACCCACAGGGCATCTCGAATCACTGTATTCAACCGCGAAGGGAGCGCTCTCGTATCTGCTAGGCTCATCAACATTCCAGGGGGAGGGTGCCCGTGACCAGTAGCCACCGGATGTCTCGGGTTTACAATCAACCGACAAAAAGGGGTTCTTAAAAGGAAGGATTTAACTTTAAAAGAAAAAGACACACTATAATTTTGCATTCATTCATTAAATAAAAAAACAAAAAAATCTACCAGCGCACCATACCAGCCACTTACAAGGTTTATAAATAAGGATTATTAATTTATCAATATTTTTAACAATAAGGTATAACATGTGATGATCTATTTCAAACTTAATTCTTCTCAATGTCAAAACATTTAGAGAAACTTGCGCACACTTCTCCAAATGCGATGACATTAATCAAATCAATTAACATTTGATCATCACAAGTTTGACCCTCAGATATATTTAGCAGAGGCTTAATAAATTGATTAAAACAAAGCACAATCTTTACTAAAATTTACTTACTTACTTACTTACTTTACTAATTTAATTATCTGAATACCCGATATTAATATTAACTTTAATTATTTCTAAAACTATTAATTATCATCACAACAGTTGTAGAAATAGAAAATTACAGAGCTTTGAAACAATAGACAAATTACAATAACAGCCGTAGTGCTCCCACAGAGCAGCCGAGCTTCAAACAAAAAATGGGTGCAAGAAATCCTTAGAAGCTGAGCTCGGCATGCTTATATACCCTTGAGGACATTCTCAGTTGTCCTAGAAATAGAAAAGTACAGAACTCTATAACTACGCTACCTAAGTTGAATCTTGTTGAACCAACCAGTCACTAAAAAAAATCGCCAAAAGTTTTTAAAATTTGTCGCTAAGCTCGCCAAAATTTTCGAAAATTTTGCCAGTGTCACATATTGATATTGAACACTCAATTTCAGTAAATTCAGGTATTTTACATAAAATAAGCGTAAATTTTCGATATATAAAGAATATATGCAAGTGTTGAGAAACATTTACAGCTATTTAAAACAATATAAAATATGCAGAGATATCCAATAACCTTACTTGTCACGTTCGAACACGGAAATTTGTACATATGTAAATTTCTTACTGAAAACTATAAATCACCTAAAATTATCGTAAGACAAAAAGTTAAAAACACAGCCGACAAAGCTGATAAAATTTATTACAGAGAAGAAATAAATTAAAAATGAATATGAGCCATTTTTTATCATAATTTACTGGACGAATGCATCTCTCCTACGCGCACAAGGAACCTTAAATTAGAAACGGCGAAATCAATAGAAAAAAAGGACGTCCATTAGTTTTAATCCGTTTTATTTTTAGGATCTCTGTTAAGGGAAGAAATGCGCAGGCTAAAGTCGTATTTCTCGCTTCCTGTATTATGGGAAAAAATATATGTCTGGTACTTTGAAAGAATCAGTTTAAAGAGAAGAATGGGTGCTGTTAGAAATTCAATAAAGGCTTCAGTACTTCGTCAAGTAACATACTGTGAAATTTACAGTTTTGGAAAAGGTCACTAATGTACAGCTGTCGAAAACTCGTGACGTCCTAATAAAATATTTTCAGTCCAAATTTTCGAGGACAGGGACACGATGTTCTTAGGTTAAATCCTCGTAGGTGCACTTCAATAATCCTCAAAAAGATGACAAGAATAAACAGCTTCATGATATCTACAATCGGAAGTAACAACAGTTTTTTGAAAAGGTCTCTAATCTAAATATGTCGAAAACTCGTGACGTCCTAATAAAATATTTTCAGTCCAAATTTTCGAGGACAGGGAAACGATGTTCATAGGTTAAATCCTCGTAGCTGCACTTCAGTAATCCTTAAAACGGTGACAGGAATAAACAGCTTCATAATATCCACAATCGGAAGTAACAACAGTTTTTTGAAAAGGTCTCTAATCTAAATATGTCGAAAACTCGTGACGTCCTAATAAAATATTTTCAGTCCAAATTTTCGAGGACAGGGAAACGATGTTCATAGGTTAAATCCTCGTAGGTGCACTTCAGTAATTCTCAAAAAGATGACAAGAATAAACAGATTCATAATATCTAAAATCGGAAGTAACAACAGTTTTTTGAAAAGGTCTCTAATCTAAATATGTCGAAAACTCGTGACGTCCTAATAAAAATGTTCCAGTCTGAATTTTCGAGGACTGGGAAACGATGTTCATAAGTTGAATCCTCGTAGCTGCACTTCAGTAATCCTTAAAACGATGACAAGAATAAACAGCTTCATAATATCTACAATAGGAAGTAACAACAGTTTTTTGAAAAGGTCTCTAATCTAAATATGTCGAAAACTCTTGACGTCCTAATAAAAATGTTCCAGTCTAAATTTTCGAGGACAGGGAAATGATGTTCGCGCATTGAATCTTTTAAGGCAAAAGGATCTGCGAATGGCTAACAAAACCACGATCAGAGAGCTTTTTATCGGTTTTCTAAGCTGAATATCTGGCGAACTGAATATCTGTCCGTTTTTTGTGATACACGTACCGTTCTAACGCTTTTTAGAGTTTTTGCATGCCCTGAGCATTTTGTGACGGGAAAAAGTGGGCGTTGCTATTTGAAAATTTCGAGTTTCTATACCTATATCCGTAACCGTGAGCGTCACTGTGCTGCCGTTCTCAGAATCCCATAGCTGATAGCCCTGAATAACTCTATCTAAAATCTCATCTCGATAGGTTGAACGGAACGGCTGCTAGAGGTCCATATATCGGCAAAGTTTCTTTTTGACTACCCGGTACATGTATATATATATATATATATATATATATATATATATATATATGTGTGTGTGTGTGTCTGTGTGTATATATATATATATATATATATATATATATATATATATATATATATATATATATATATATATATATATATGTATGTGTATATATATATATATATATTAAGGGGAAGTACAGTAAGATAATTAACTTAGTAACTTTAATTATCTTTTAATTTTGAATAAGCTTCTTACAGAACATGTTCAAAACCTCGTTAGTATTTTTTTAACAAAAATTAAGTAAATGCCCAGATTTCAATCAGGACTAGTGGGGATTAAATGAATGCATATTATTATTCACCGGTGCATAATTAACTATTTAAATACACATGAATTTTTTTTATTACGGATGTTTAAGTTCAGAAAATGATTAATATGTTTTTTCCTTTACTGCTTAAAACATTTCAGTATTAAAAAAAACTCATTTGATTGCACGGAACAATAAAAATTAATTAACTTCCTAAGTCTTCAATTTGAACATATTTTAAAGAAAAATGGCGGAAGTGTGTCGATCATAAGATCGAAATGCTTAAACCTTTAGTGATTTTCAACGAAATATATAAAACTGCGTTGCAATTTTATTAGAGGATTAATGTTTCAATCAAAATGATTTTTTCCCTAATTAGACATTCTATGAGAAACGAAAAATATCGGGTTTCATTGACAAGAATATTTAATTTGGCTTATTGTTAAAAGATAATCAATGCTGTATATATATGTGTGTGTTTGTGTGTGTGTAAGTAATATCTTAAATATTATGCCCTTTATTCTAGCATTTAAATTCCCTTTCCTAAATCCAATCCCCAGTAATATTAGCTTATCGCTTTACAACCCTTAGCCACAGTACGTCCCATGAATTGCATACTTTTGCATTTCTACACGTGCATGGAATTCAGGAGTGGGTTAGCATCGCAAGCCCCTAAATCTGCCAACCCTACAAATAATAGCCACATGTGGGGGTTTTTCTTCGCCCTCTCGAGTTTAATGTTGAAAGGTGATATTATTTTCCGAGCCGTTCTTCTGCAATAAAAAGATGTACTTTTGTCTTTCTAATAAACGATTCGGACCGACTGCTTCCAAATTTTGTTTTACTCCTTTCAGGCTGAGCCTAGCTCCAGCCATGTAAATATGAGCTAGTTTTCTCTTTCAGATATAATTTAAAGACGTGATGTAATGGGAATATTACTTAAACAAACACACACACACACACACACACACACACACACACACACACACACACACACACACATATATATATATATATATATATATATATATATATATATATATATATATATATATGAGGCATTCGCGTTGAAAAGCGGGTAAATGCCAAAATTTAATAAAAGTATTTTTTCACTGATCCAAGGGTTTGATCCAAGGCTAATGGCGGGAAAAAGAAGGTAAGGGCCTAGCTCAGAACTAAATAAAACTACCTAGCCACTTACCTCCTTTTCCCCTCCATTAGCCTTGGAACAAACCGTTGAATCAGTGGAAAAATACTCTTCGGAAATTTTTCACCTCTCCTCTTTTCAACGGGCACGCCTCATATATAAATATATACAGGGTGTAACGAAACTCTTGGGCAAAACTATAAGGGATGATAGTACACATCAAGACAAACAATATTATATAAGAAACTTAGGGTCCCAAACGTCTTCGAAAGGAGATAGACGCCATTAAAGTTTAGGGTCCGAAATTCCAAATGATCATAAAAACCGGGAAAATTTTTCGATTCGTTTGCTGTTTTCACTTAAATTATTCTTTATGTCAAGATTTTCTGGAAAATAAATTTTAAAGATAAAGTTAAAAAAATTCCGATGGAGGGCGCTTTAGACTTTGGAGTAACAAACAACTATTTTTTACTGTTATTTTTTGTATCAGATTAAATGCTTTCAAAAGCTTAGACTTAAACTTAAATTTTGAGCTCAAAATCTGAATCGTTGGGGGTGGTTATGTCGCGAAAACTCAACAGTGTTCAGGAGGTGAAATTTGAACCCCAATCCTCCCCTGTACGCAGTTTAGTTATTCACGATTTTGCATGCTCGGTCGTAGACCAGGCAGCAACTATTACCCACTAAACGTAAAATAAACGAGAGAGGGATGACAAAAAATAAAAAGAAATTTATTCATAACAGACATGAGCAATTTCTCCTCGCAAAATACTCGATTATGCAAATCACCCGATTTGCATGCAAAGTGTAGTACACAAGGATTTAACTGTATGGTTCTAACTGTATGTAAGGATGTAAAGTGCTGTAAAAGCTTTGGTTGTCTGCATTCATCGTGTTTTCGTTTTTGACGGCTGTAAGGATGACCAGCTACACTAGTCAAGAAATGGCCGATATCAAATTCATTTACGGCGTTGCAGATGGGAATGCCCTGGAGGCCCGGCGATTGTACGGGGAACGATTTCCTTCAAGACGCTTGCCAAACGGAAAAACTTTTGAACGCTTGCATCGGCGTCTCAGAGAAACCGGCTCGTTTTTCAGTGGGATGCACGACACTGGGCGTACCAGGAGTTCCAGGACACCGGAACTTGAAGAGCATGTGTTGCGTGAATTCGAGGAGCAATCGAAGACGAGCACGCGGACTGTAGCCAATGCCGCAAATGTGAGCCACATGGCGGTTTGGCGAGTATTGAGTGCAGAATGCCTTCGACCCTATCATGCGCAGCGTCTGCACGCCTTGAAAGCAACAGACCATCAGTCACGTGTCGATTTTTCACGATGGTTCCTCCAACGATTGGCTGTGCAACCAGACTTTGCCGCACACGTGCTGTTCACCGATGAATGCAGTTTCAGTTGGGAAGGCATTTTCAATGCGCACAATGCACACAACTGGGCGTACACTAACCCACACGCTACCCGCCCTCATTCATATCAACGTCGTTTCAGCTTCAATGTGTGGGCCGGAATTATCCACGATCATTTGATCGGGCCATATCTTCTGCCAAGGCGCCTGGTCGGCGGAACGTATCTGGTATTCCTACAAGAGGTGCTTCCAGTTCTGCTGCAAAGTGTTCCAGCCAACATAAAGGCTAGTATGTGGTTCCAACATGATGGAGCGCCTGCACATTTCAACGCAAATGTGAGAAGTGCATTGGATACAGCATATCCAGGGCGATGGATTGGATGGGGTGGTCCGGTAAATTGGCCGGCACGCTCGCCTGACCTCTCCTGTCTAGACTTCTTCCTCTGGGGCCATATGAAGAGTCTTGTTTACGCAATCCCTGTCGACTCCAACGAGGAACTGGTTGCGAGAATTGCAATCGTAGCAGGCGATATCCGGGAGATGCCCGGGGTATTTGCTAATGTTCGAAAGTCCCTCCGCCGGCTGTGTGAGGCCTGCATCCTTGCTGGTGGGCGCTCTTTCGAGCAGTTTTTGTGATTCCACAAGAAAATCCTGCGTGTACCATTTTCTATGTGTCATCATTCATTCAACCTTCATTCATGCGCACGACGTGCGTACATCAAATTTTTTTTTTATTTCGAGAGGAGAAATTGCTCATGTCTAGTATTATGAATATTTTTTTTAATTTTGTCATCCCTCTCTAGTTTATTTTACGTCTAGGAGGTAGTAGTTGCTGCCTGGTCTACGACACAAGGTCCTACGACACCAAGATCGGGAATAACTGAACTCTGTTCAGGAGGGAGGGAGTTTAAAATTTCAACTCCTGAACACAATTCCGTTTGCGCTACTTAACCACCCCCAACGAATCAGATTTTGAGCTCAAAATTTAAGTTTAAGACTAAGCTTTTGAAACCATTTAATGTGATAAAAAAAATAACGGTAAAAAATAGTTGTTCGTTACTCCAAAGTCTAAAGCGCCCTCTATCGACATTTTTTTTAACTTTATCTTTAAATATTTTTTTCAAGAAAAAACTGACAAAAAGAATAATGTTAGCTAAAACCGCTAACGAATTGACCCATTTTTCCGTTTTTTATAATCATTTGAAATTTCGGACCCTAAAATTTAATGGCGTCTATCTCCTTTGGAAGACATTTGGGACCCTAAGTTTCTTATATAATATTGTTTGTCTTGATGTGTACTATCACCCCTTAAAGTTTTGCCCAAGAGTTTCGTTACACCCTGTATATATATATATATATATATATATATATATATATATATATATATATATATATATATATATATATATATATATATATATATATATACGTGTCTGTGCGTGTGTGTGTGTATACATGTCCTATGCTTATGTATGTAAGTGTGTGTGTATATATATATATATGTGTGTGTGTGTGTGTGTAACACTTCTGCGCGTCATTATAAAATCCAGTTCTTAGCGGCTAGTCTAGGAAAATGCAGTCGGGGGCCGGATTCCTGACTCCTGGAACTGTTTTTGGTGGTGCAGTCGTCATGATCCGAGTGGCAATAAAAAGTCCTTGTTAATTTTCCGAAATATCTTTATTCACTAACCTAAATTTTCTCAACTCCATTATTAAACCCTATCTTTTCGCTTATTAATTATAACACTTAACTTCGATGAATTTAAATCCCTATTCCGTTCATATCTATCTACTCCCGTTCCATTCAATCTCTTAGGCCGCCAAAGTCTACATCATCTCTAAAGTTAATTTCTTTGTTTCAAGCTCGGTTAGAATAAAAATCTGAGTACGTCGCACTGAAGTTTCCACGACGTTCTTTGCTTAGACTGCAATTAATTTTTCGAGGAAAACTCTAAAAATAGCTCCCTGACGTCAATACCCGCGATTGGTTTCGTAATTCTCCACACTGTTTTTCGAACTCCTTCCCGCGTAGCTTTATCAAATGTGAATAATCTAGCATTTAACGTTTCAATTTTGATTTTCTATAGAAAAACTCCTCTTTTTGACCCCTTAAAGTTTAACCTCTTAAAAATCTCTGACTGACACACACACACACACACACATATATCTATCTATATATATATATATATATATATATATATCGTTTTTCAAGGGGCCCATTCCACTAAACGGTACATGAGGGAAAACTATGGTTGCGGAAACATATTTTTATCGGAACTGGATGAAATAAACGACACATACAAGAAAACGATTATTCGGGAAACAATCGATCAAGGTTCCACTATGTATATATATATATATATATATATATATATATATATATATATATATATATATATATATATATATATATATATATATATGTATGTATGTATGTATGTATGATGAATTGAGAAAGAATGATAAGATAATTAACTTAATAATTTTAGTTATCTTTATTTTTTATAAGCATTTCATAGAACTTGTTTAAAATCCCTTGACTATTTTTTTAACTAATAATTGACTAAATTCCCAGATTTCAATCAGGCCAAAGGGGATTAATTGAATGCATATTACTATTCACTGGTGCAAAATTTAACTATTTAAATACACTTCAAATGCTTTTCATTACAGATGATTACATTCAGAAAATAATTAATATATTTTTTTCCTGTCATACTAAAAACTTTTCAGTCTTAAAAGAATTTACTTTGATTACACGGAACAATAAAAATTAATTAACTTTCGAATTTTTCAATTTTATTTTTTTTATATAAAAATAAAGTAACGGAAGTGTTTCGATGATAAGGTTGAAATGATTAAAACTCCAGAGATATAAACGAAATATAATAAACTGTCTTGTAATTTTTATTAGGAGATTAATGTTTCAATTAAAATTATTTTTACCCTAAATTAGACATTCTATGCAGAAAGAAAAATATTCGGGTTTGATGAACAGAAATAGTTAATTTTGCTTATCGGTAAAACAAATGAACACCAGGTTAATAAGGACTTCTACTATAATCAAACTTCTATGTTTCATAAAAAAATTAGTGGTCACATAGATCGTGAATTTACCTGTGTTTGCAGTGTAAAGAGTGTCAAGCCCAAAATGGTGATTTTGAGAAAAACAGGATTGAAAAAAAAAACTTTTGTAAAGTCAGTTTTTTTGTTTTAGTTTTCATTTTGTTTAAAGTAAATTTTTCCAATTTTACTTTTTGTTGATTAAAGATTGTTAATTCCTTGATTGGGACATAATCCCTTTAACACTACCATGTATGTGTTTTGTTTGACATAACCCAAATTTTCACCGATGAATAAAAATTTTTAAGAGTAGAATTGGACATAGCTTTCTGTACCCAGCAGTAGTCCTTGATTTTTCAAACAATACTGGTTTGATAATTCCTTTTAGCCCATTTTGGACTTAACACCCTTTTCACAGCAAGCACAGATATATATATATATATATATATATACTCATGGACAAAAATTTAGCGCACCAAGAAGCAGTCGTCAAAATGAAACGAAATTTTATATACGTAATGATTACATTGATATAAGTAAATGATAAGAAAATCAAAGAAAAAGGATAATTTATTTCATAGAAAAAGGCAAAATAACGGAGGAGTTAATACTCAGTTGGACCCCCTCTAGCGCGAATGCACGATGCGATACGATCGGGCATTGAGTCATACAAGTTATGTGTGATGTCTTGAGACATTTCATTCCATATTTGCTGTAACCTTTCCTCTAGTTCGTTCAAACTCGTGGGATGCCCAACTCGTCGTCCCAAATGATCCCAGATATGCTCGATTGAAGACAAATCTGGGGATCGGGCAGGCCAAAGAAGGGTAGTAACAGTGCGGAGACAGTCTTGTGACACCCTTGCCGTATGAGGCCGAGCATTGTCTTGTTGAAAAATGGCTCCTGGGAGCCGTTTCATGAGTGGCAACACATGTGGTTGCAGGATTTCATGAACATACCGCTGGGCTGTCATGGTGCCACGGAACAATACATGGGGTGACCGTGTATTGTAGGCAATGGCACCCCATACCATCACACCAGCTGTGGGAGCGATGTGTCGCTGTACAGCAAAGGCAGGATTGAAGCGTTCACCACGAGCTCTCCGCACACGAACACGATTGTCATCACTGCCGAGATTGAATCTGGATTCGTCGCTAAAGACGACCTTGTTCCATTCCGCTGCAGTCCAGTTTCCTCGTGAGCGGCAAAACTCCAAACGGAGGCGTCGATGGGTGGGCGTCAAGGGCAGCACACGTAATGGGCGCCGCGATACCAACTGTCCTTCAGCCAGGCGCCTTCGTATGGTTCGAGAAGACACAGAGGCCCCTAGTGAAGGTGCTACCTAGGGCAACACACGTAATGGGCGCCGCGATACCAACTATCCTTCAGCCAGGCGCCTTCGTATGGTTAGAGAAGACACAGAGGCCCCTAGTGAAGGTGCTACCTGTGCCTGGATGGCGGCCGATAAAGAAGTTGGCTGTACGCGTGCATTTCTTACGATGTGGCGTTCTTCTCGACGACTGGTCTGTCGAGGGCGTCCTGAGCCTGGTCTTCGTGTACATGACATCTCTCGGGTCCACTGGTCCCAACACCTCCTCACAACACAGTGAGAGCGGCCTAATTGACGAGCTACTCGCCTAGCTGACCACCCAGCTTCCATCATCCCGACGATTCTCCCCCTCTGAAACTGTGACAACTGCTTATATTGTCTTCGAACACGGCGTAATGGCATGTCTATCTCAGCTCTTCCTTTGTAAATTATTCAGCACACTCAAACAAGCTTTGATTATCTGTTTTATACTCCACAGAGTACGATGTTCAACGCCCTCTACCGGCTATACGTAATGCGCAATCACGCTGCATTTCTAATCATTTGCATATCTCGCCGACATGTACCTTCATTGCAAGTTTCGTTACGATCCCGTAATTATTTCTTGGTGCGCTAATTTTTTTGTCCATGAGTGTATATATATATAGACATATATATATATATATATATATATATATATATATATATATATATATATATATATATATATATATATATATATATATACATATACATATATATATATATATATATATATATACATATATATATATATGTATATATATATATATATATATATATATATATATATATATATATATATATATATATATATATATATATATATATATACAGTGTGTTCGTAAACTGTGTCGACCAATTAAGAAGGGTCATATTACTCATGATGACGAACAATATTTACAATGCAACCTAGGTCCGAATTCCCCTGAATGTGTCAGAAAAGCTTAAAATATAGTCTTTACTGGAAAAAAATTAGAACTAACAAAATCATAAATTGCACAATCCCACTGATTTCAGGGAAAGAATCCATGTAGATTCTCAAAATAGCGTCCAAGGGTGTCGTTGCAAAGTTGACACGGACGAATGAAAGACTGCGCACCCTCTCTTACACTCCTGGCGTCGTGTTGATCTTGTCCGCTGCAACAAAGATTCTCGTGAAAAGATCATCCACGGAGTTCACAGTTGTCGCGTGTTCACCAATAATTTCATGTGTACCCGAAACAAAAAGTGTAATGGATTAAGATGCAGTAAGCAGAGGACCAAGCCACTGGACTCCCATGTCCCATTCATCCAGAATATGTGGCTTTCAGGAAGTGACGGGCCACGGGGCCAAAGAGTGGTAGGGCTCCATCATGCATAACCCCAATGTCCCTATGTAGGGTAAGAGGAAGAGCTTGCAAGGTACTAAGAAGCACTTTATCCAGGAATACATGGTACGCTTCGCCGGTGAGACGTTCTGGCAAGAGATAAGGTTCCACCAGCCAATCATCAAAGATATTTGCCCAGATATTCACTGAAAACCTCTGCGGGTGTTTACGACGGGTAGTAATGTGGTCTTTCCCTCATCTTAATAGGAATCTGCAACTTACGATTTGGTTGAATCTCGTTTTTTTTTTCAGTGACGAAAGTTCAACTTGGACACTGAACTTCACGCTTTCCTGACACACTGAGTGGAATGAAGCCCCAGGTAGATATTGTTCGTCTCGATAAATACTATCACCTGTCTTATGTTGTCGACATAGTTTACGAAAACCCTGTGTGTGTATATATATATATATATATATATATATATATATATATATATATATATATATATATATATATATATATATATATATATATATATAAATATATATATATATATATATATATATATATATATATATATATATATATATATATATATATATATATATATATATATATATACACAGGGTGTCCAGCGAAGAAGTCCATGATTTCAAAATTAAAATTCTCGAAAACAAAGATCTGTAAAAGAATGCAACAAACGGTACTTTTATCGTGAAAGATGTAAGAATTTTATACACCAATTTTCGAAATAGTTACAACAGCTGCTAACAGATGGCGCTCTATAACTCGTATCAGCATGCAGAAATAAACTCGTACTCTTTGCAAGCAGTATTTTCAATCACTGCATCACAATATTTTCAAAATGTCCACCATTCGCTGTACGGAGGTGGAGCAAATGAACAATAAAATTTGCCATCACACCCTGTAGTGTCTCAACAGAAATCGATTCAGCTGCCCAACAGATCGCCGACTGAAGCTCGTCCAGTGCGGTGGGATGGGTCCTGTAGACAGTATCTTTTAATGTGCTCCAAAAAATATAGTCACAAAGACTCAGGTCCGGCGTATATGGAGACCAATCCATAGTAAATTGCAGTAAATTTGGCTAACAGCATAATCTGTTGGCAGCTTTTGTAACTATTTCGAAAATCTCTATATATAATACAGTTCCGTAACTGACTCAGTGACTGACATATAACTCACAGACCATACTGCTGGACCTAAAGAGCTGAAATTTTGCATGGCTATTCTTCTTATAGTGTAGGGGTGCACTAAGAGAGATTTTTGAAAAATTCTTCTCAGATTTTTTTAAATTAAAATTTTAAGATGTTTTGGTACCTTTTTTTAAGTTTGCATTTAAAATAATAATTTGACGGTTATAAAATTTACATCACAAGAAAGATTTTAAAAAATTCCTTTAAAATGAAATCTTTTTCGAATCTTTACCTCTACAGGGTGGCTAATAAATACTGTAACACTCCAAAAAATAAGACTTAATTTTAATCGTTTGGAAAAACAACTTATCTATCTATTTGTGTGATTGGCAACTTTTTGTAAACGCAGACGATTTTTGTTTAAAGTAAAACATGTAGAATATTTTCAAAGATGGAACCCAAAAGGTTAATGGTTAAACAGCTTTTTGATCGCGGATTTTCTGCAGGTAAAATATTTAAGCAATTAAAATGCCTTGGTTTTAATAGGACGTTTATATATAGGACTATAAATCGATTATTGGATACCAATAGCTGTAAAGGTCGACCAAGGTCCGGTCGTCCACGCACTGTTCGTACAAAAGAACGTATCAAAAGAATTCGTGAAAAGATATGAAGAAATCCACAACGTTCTGCAAATAAAATGGCTGCAGAAGAGAACATCAGTCGCAGAACTATGCATATTATCATAAATGAAGACCTAGGTTTTCGCCCTTATCGCAAAAGAAAAGTTCAAGTTTTGACTACTGCACAAATAGTAAAAAGGTTACAAAGATGTAAGAAATTGCTGAACCGGCACGGTAGCAAAAGTGTTGAAAAAATAATTTTCTTTGATGAGAAGCTGTTTTGTACAGAACAAAGTTATAATGCTAAAAATGATGTTGTATATTCAGCAACCTTCGAGGATATACCTGAAAATCTTCGAACTGTTAAACGTTTTCAGAACAAGAATTCTGTTATGGTTTGGGCTGCAGTGTCACACAATGGAAAACTGCCTCTCAAATTCATCGATAAAGGGGTAAAAATCAATGCTGAATATTACAAACAGGAAGTATTGGCTACACGTTTATTACCACATTTTAACAGATTGTATCCCAAAAAGAATTGGATATTTCAGCAAGATTCTGCACCGTCCCACCGATCCAAAACAACACAGGAATGGCTCCATGTCAATTGCCCGAATTTTATCAAGCAAGATGATTGGCCACCTTCTTCACCAGATCTAAATCCTTTAGACTATTGCATTTGGGGGATTTTAGAGTCTAAAGTAAATGCTAAGCAGCACAGAAGTTTGGACTCCCTCAAAGCTTCCATACGGAGTGAATGGGACAAATTACCTCATAAAATGATTCGTGCCGCAATAGGACAGTGGCGTAAGAGATTATCTTTAGTAATCGATAAAGATGGCGGTCGATTCGAGTAAAATTATGTCATGGTAAACTTTCATGTATAATGTTCTTAATATTGTTGTATTTTCCATTTTCTATTTCATCTGTGTGTAATTAAATGATTCGATATTTGTCACAGTATTTATTAGCCACCCTGTATTTTCTGATTTTTGGTGAATTTTAAAGATGGATTTTTAGAATTTAATTTATTAAATGCTGATCACGTGATTTCTTTTCTGGTACTTTAAATAAATTTATCGTCACGTGCGTAACAACTAAATAGACAAAAAAATATTTTTTTCTTGCTAATACGGCAGACGATTGGACATTATTTTGTCAATAAAAATATCCCTTACTATTTTTTTATAAATATATATATTTTTTTCTACATCAATTGTCTATATTGATCGTCGTATTTATTATAAATATATATATATATTTATTTTTTTAGCATTAATTGCATACATCGACCGTTGTTTTTAATTTGAATGTACTCCGTAGCGAAGTGCGGGTTTTCAGCTAGTTAGTATATAAAATTCTTACAGCTTTCACGATAAATATACCGTTTGTTGCATTCTTCTACAGCTCTTTTTTTTTGAGATTTTTAATTTTGAAATCAGGGATTTCTTCGCTGGACACCCTGTATATATATATATATATATATATATATATATATATATATATATATATATATAACCTGAATTATGAGGAAATTACAACAAGATAATTACCTTAATAACTGCAATTTTATTTTTAATTCTTAAGGAACATGTTTAAAATCTCGTTATAGTTTCTTTAACTAATAATTAATTTAATGCGAGTGGGGATTAAAGGAATTCATATAATTATTATTCACTGGTGCATAATTAACTACTAAAATATATTTCAAATTTTTTTTTTTATTACGGATGTCTAAGTTCAGAAAATAATTAATTTTCTTTTCCTTTCCTGTAAAAAACTTTTCAGTCTGAAAAGAATTTACTTTGATTGCAAGAAACAATAAAAATTAATTTACTAAGTTTTCAGTTTGAAATTATTTTTTAAAAAATGATGGAAGTGTGTCGATGACAACGTTGAAATGCTTAAAACTTTAGAGATTTAAAAGCAATATATCACACGGTCTTGTAATTTTTATTAGGAGATTAATGTTTCAGTCAAATGGATTTTTACCCTAATTAAACAATCTATGGGAAACGAAAAAAATCGGGTTTGATGGACAAGAATATTTAATTTAGCTTATCGTTAAAAATTAAAACAAACTTAATAGGAACATCTAGTATAATAGAAATTCTGTGTTTTATGAAAACGTAGTGGTCACATTGATTGAGTATATTATATATATATATATATATATATATATATATATATATATATATATATATATATATATATATATATATATATATATATATATAATTTTGACCTCAGACTGCGCCACGTTGTTGGTGCAAACAGTGGTTATTTTGAAAACATTGTTTTACAGTTTTTCCCAGTCAGCAGCGCCATCTGTTGACGAACTTTGCACCTAATTATGAAAATTGGTGAGAATAAATTCTCTGGTCACCTAAGCAGAATGCAGCAAACCGTACATTTCTATCGCCTTCCGTTTTTCTTTAATTGATTTTTCAAATCGTCGGTCATTTTTGGGACACCCGGTATATATATATATATATATATATATATATATATATATATATATATATATATATATACAGTCCGACCACAGTACGAAGAACCACGGATGGCATAGTGCCAAGACGATTCTATTCACGCTGTAGGTAAGGCTGCTTAGAAAGGAGGGGGAAAAGTCTCGTATTCTCTCGACATTCTTTAGAATCAGTTACTAACTGCGCTTGCTTGCTTTTTCCTCGTCTTTTATTTTGATTATTACATTAAAATTAATGCATCCTTTACCCAACACGACTGCTCGGAATAAGCCGTTCCGTAGTGATTGTAAACGTATAATACACAATGTAATTAAATTGTGTGATAAAGAAGCACTAGAAGGAAATGTTATTGTTCCAGTTTCGCAATCCCCAAAGAGTGCTAGTAAAATGACCGGGATATCAATGTCCAGTGTAAAAAGACTACGTAGAGAAGCAAAGGGTGAAGAAATTCCAAAATTTGAATCTCCGAGGAAACGTCAGAAAAAAAGAACCACCGAAAACGTAGCTTTAGATGATTTTGATTGTGATGTAATCCGAAAATATCCACTCCTATAAAACTCCTATTATTTAAATAGATTTGCTTCTTTCTTTTTATTATTTTGAAATTATTATTCACATATTCGATCAAAAATAAAGTTTTAAAAAATAACTTTAAAATTGCGGACAAAAAGCAGTCTGAAATGCATTCCGTATTTCATAAACAAACACATCCGAAAATATGACGTTTTCCCCTATTTTCTAAGTAGACTAGCTTTTCTCGCGCTTGCGCAACAGCTTCCAGGGACCTTGCTTCCGTGGTCGGACAGTATATACATATATGTATAATCTCAGCTATAGGGAAATTACAATAAGATGATTAACTAAATAACTTCCATTGTTTTTCTACTTTTTAACGAACATGTTTAAGTTCCTTGGTGTCTCTTTAACTAATAATTAAATAAATGCGTAGATTTCAATCAGAATGAAAGGGATTAAATAAACTCATAGTATTATTGTTCATTGGTGCATAATTAACTACTTAAATAGACTTCAATTTTTTTTTTTATGGATTAAGTTCAGAAAATAATTAATTTTTTTTTCCTTTGGAGGTACTTTACCCTAGTGGACTGTATGAATTTGAAAAGATCACGTACACGTAGCTCCATTTCAAAAGAATATTCCCTTTTATCAGAGTCTAATGTGCCACATCATACGAATATTACGCAGATAAGCATAACATAGGTGAAAACACTTTTAAAAAATCGTTTTCTGAAGAATATTTCACTTCACTTCGAAAAAAAAAGGGTTATCAATTCACTTCGAACGAAGGATTCAACACCTTTGCTTCTTAAAAGTTTTCTGTTTGAAAAGAATTTTCTTTGATTGCACAGAACAATAAAATTAATTATAAGTCTTCTATTTGACATTTTTTTATATAAAAATGAAGGAAGTGTGTCGATGATAAGATTGAAATGCTTAAAACTTTAGTGATTTAAACGAAATATATGAAACCCCTTTGTAGTTTTATTAACAGATTAATGTTTCAATTGAACGGATTTTCCCCTAATTAGATATTCTATACAGAAACCAAAAAATATCGGATTTGATGCTCAAAAATAGTTATTTTAGCTGATCGTTAAAAAATAATTAATACTAATTTGATTAGAACTGTCAGTATCTATATATATAAAACGCGTAGGTATGCGGCACAAAAATCGACGATATTTCTACACTCCGAATGGCAACGGCTGCGACTACCAGATGTAAACATTAGCCGCCGTCCGCAATTTGCAACCGCGTGTCAACATGGATTTACGCACTGAAATCAGAAATGCTCGAAAGCGAGCTGCACGATCAAGTGAAAATTGGGAACAGTCTCCAGAAAGAAAGCAAGAAATAATTCATTAAAATAGAGGCATGAAAGAGAGAACATAAATGATCGCGAGGTTAGGCTTAACCGTTGCTGGGAATGCAACTGTCAGCCAGTAACAGTTAATTTTCTACACTTTTTTCAGTACTTGCTGAATTTTTACTCCATTTAATAAGTGAAGAAATTTTCCCAACAATTTATTATTTGATATGATTAAGTGTAGATATCTGAATTCTGAACAATAGAACATACAGAGAGTGATGTAATTCCAATATATTTTAGTACTTGCTGAATTTTTAATCTTTTTTTTATGTGAAAAAAATTTTCGCCAACAATTTCTTATTTGATGTAATGATGAATTGTATATACAGTAACCACCGCTTATAGTGATCAGTGGTTAAAAGAATCAACCGTTTATAAGAATCAATATCGCGAAAACAAAAACAAATGTATTATTTCCATGTTAAAATTTTCGCTTTAAAGAATCAATCCACCGGTTTTAAAAATCAGTTTACACTCATAGCTTTAGTTTCATTTTTCGAAAAAAGCCCCTTAAACCGTCAAAATGCACGAAGTTCTTTCTTTTTTTTAAAGAAAGATTGATAAGAGGGGATGGAATATAGTCGTAAAATTCATCCCTTTCTTTGTTAGACATTACATAATAGTTTCCCCTTAAACGCTTTAGCACAACACTGTCCTATTAGCTTGACCCAGGGCATCTTTACCCGTCCGGGTCCAATTTCACTTTTCTCCACTGACAAACAAAAATAGGGACTCTTTTTTTTCCCACCTCCCACATCCTAGTTGCGGTTTCCTGGACCCTGAAACACATAAATCTTCGGCGAAGTGTCCACTATCACTTAGGTAAACGTGACATTAGTAGATTCAGCACGTTATCAAACCGTGAAACGTAAGCTAGAAGGTGCATCTTCGTCTGAGACTATTAGTATTGAAAGAGGTATAAACAGCCTCCTGAAAACTACCATAGAAAACTTTTTCTTGCTCACTTCCTGTAGTTGAAATGTTAAAACTGTTAAGCAGGTATGTGGTAACAAATATCGGATTTTTTTCTTCTCTTACTATAATCATGTGTATCTACTTATAGGTCTAGAAATTAAGTTGTATTTTTAAAATTATAAAAAATAATTTTAATAAAAAATAATTAACGTAAATTAAAGAGTATTTTATGGTAAATTATCTAATATATGTATATATAGGTGTGTGTGTGCCTGTGCAAAAACCTAAATTTCGGCTATAAGAATCAACCGCTTATAAGAATCAAAAACAGTAATAACAAACGTGATTCTTATAAGCGGAAATCACTGTATTTTAATTTTGAAAAATAGTACATTTCAGAGAGGGATGTCATTTTTTAAAATCATTGGTGTTCGGTTTCTCGGTCTTTTCTATTCTGAAGTAATGGAAATTCATATTTTTTAATCACGTTGTTTTAGAATCAGACTTATGGAGAATACCCCTTAACAACGTATATTTATGATGACAGGTAATGGTAACATACCTTACATATGTTACTTTCAGTTGAGTTGTTTTGCAAAAGAAAATATAAAACTAAAAGCGACCATGCTGGTCGCGCAGCGGCTAGTATTCAAAATTCTTTGTTTTTTTCAAAAATGTATTGGTTAAAGAGCCCGAGAATATATCGGGGTGATCCAAAAGTTCGTAAATTCTTTAAAAATTCATAAAAAAGGAAGAAATTATGATAAAGAAGTGCAGTTTGCAAGAAAGGGCTCACATGGAAGTCGGATTTTTAACCGCAAAATAACAATTAAAAAAAGTCACTGGTAGAGCCATTGATCCAGCTTTGCGAGCACTGCTACTCCCCGTGGACGATTCTGCCGCCATATCATTCATAATGGTTTCCACCGCAGTAATTTGGCCTCCGCCAACGATGGTCTTCCACTTCAAGGGTGATCCTCCAAATGCTCGTGTATCACGGTCTTTTATTGCAAGATTCATTTGCATAATTCTGCTGAATCTCTCGCATGTTAGCGCCATCTACCGGTAACTTTTTCAACTTTTTAAAAAAATTTACCTTTTTAAGCTTTTTAACTTTTCTTTCAGCTGCTAAAATATAGTACTTCCTTGTGAGCCCTCTATTGAAAACCGCACTTCTTTATCATGATTTCTTTATGAATTTTTTATGAGTATACTTTTTTATGAATTTTTAAAGTTTTTACGAACTTTTGGCTGACTTTCTCTCTCTCTCTCTGTATATATATATATATATATATATATATATATATATATATATATATATATATATATATGTATATATATGTGTGTGTGTGTGTGTGTGTGTCATTTATGTATATATATATATATATATATATATATATATATACAGTGGCTCCCAAAAGTGTTCGTACTCTTACGATTTTCAATGAGACAGGGGTCTATCCATTAATTAAATTGAATATATCAGAATGGGTATTTAATAATAAGATCTATAATCTATTCTAAACAAAACTACATGAAATATTTTGAAAACATAGTAAAACTTTATTTTTAAGAAACCAGTAATCAAAAAGTAACAAAAACTTTATATCACAAAATTCATCGTACACTGAAATATTTTCAGATAAATCCATAATTAAAATTATCATCTGGTGTTTTATTTTTATTTTTGAATTGTGGTGGCATTTAAAATACCGTTTGGCTTTAATTTTTGCTTGCCTACTCCGTAATATTCTATTTATTATTTAAAAATGGGTCGTAGTCGTAAAGAAACAACAAACAACATTGGAAAATCGATTGTTTTCATCATAGTCGTGGTAAATCAGTTCGGAATATTGCTAAATTACTTAATTTTTCCCTTTCTATTGTGCAGTATGTGATAAAACGCTTTAAAGAAGAAAATCGGATCAAAAACAAGGTAAGAAGAGATCGTCCGGCAAAGTAAACAAAACGTGATCAGAGATTTATAATTTGAAAATTTGTGAAAAATCCACGTTTGAGTTCTGTAAAAGTTTCTGCAGAATTTAATGAAACATTTTCTACTTCAATTTCACCTGAAACTGTTCGACGACTCTCAGAGCAGCTGGATTGCATGGGCGAATATTTTTGTGAGTTAGAAAAACAGAAAGTTTAGGCTTCCCTTCGAAAAATCAATGAAAAATAAGCCCCAAGCGGATTGGAATAATGTCTTATTTGCCGATGAGAGCAAGTTTAACATTTTTGGTTCCGATAATTGTATAGAGAAGAAAAAAAGAGGAACTTAATCCCAAGAACTTAGTAGGAACAGTTAAGCATGTGGGTGGAGGTTGTGTGGGGGTGCATGTCGGCATCCGGACTAGGCAATTTGGTATTTATTGATGGCATAATGAATCATGCTGTTTATATAAATATTTTAAGAGACAATTTAAATTATCAGCCCAAAATTTGGGTATTGGAAACAACTTTGTTTTTTTATCAAGATAACGATCCTAAGCATACGGTTCTCAACGTTCGCCTCTGGTATTTCTATAATTGTCCACAAGTTTTGAAAACACCACCTCAATCGCCAGATTTAAACCCAATAGAACATATTTGGAGAGAACTGGAGGTTCGAGTACTAAAACACGACATTCACATGAAAACCGAACTAAAAACAATTATGATGGAAGAATGGATGAACATTGATGCCGAAATTGCAAAGTAACTAGTGCAATCTATTTCCAGACGATTAAAAACTACAGACAGCCTACAAGGTCTCCGACCAGGAAAGCGTCCGTCTCCCTGGCATTCCAAAACTTATCTCTCCGGGTACTTTTACCGTCTATCTTTTGGGGAATATTAATAATTTATCGTCACGTGCATAAGAACTAAATAGACAAAAAAAATATTTTTTTTCTTTCTCATGCAGCAGACGATTGGATATTATCCAAAAAAAATAAATATCCCTTACGATTTTTTTATAAATATATATACTATATATATATATATATATATATTTTTCATCAATTGTATACATTGATCGTCGCATTTATTATAAATATATATATTTATTTTTTTAGCATTAATTGCATACATTGACCGTTGTATTTAATATGAATGTACTCCGTAGCGTACATTCAAAAACGGTGAATTTGAATGTACTTTTACGTACTTCGAAAACGGTGCTGTTTCTACATTACATTTTTAGCGTACATACATTGACCGTTTTCTCGCGTTGGAAGTGCTGGTAAGAGTTCGAAGTTTATGAGATTCGAGCCGTCACTACCTAGTGTCTACCTAGTCACTACCTAGTGTCAAAACCTAAAGAGCGCTCGAACCACTCTGCCTTCTATAATGCCTTTCGCATTAAAAATGGGTTGACTGCATGTTGCATTATAGTGATTGAGAAATCGTCATCTGGAATAGGAAAATTATATAAATAAACAATCAACGGGGAATGACGACCCAAAATTTTGAAACATGGAACATATTTATCTTGAGGGAATATGAAGAAAATGGCTTAAGGCCTCAAATACAGAATGTTTTTCATTCTATGTAACTACTAGCAGAAAACCCGCACTTCGCTACGGAGTACATTCAAATTAAATACAACGGTCAATGTATGCATTTAATGCCAAAAAAATAAATATATATATTTATAATAAATGCGACGATCAATATATACAATTGATGTAAAATATATATATAGTATATATATTTATAAAAAAATCGTAAGCGATATTTATTTTTTTGGATAATATCCAATCGTCTGCTGCATGAGAAAGAAAAAAAAATATTTTTTTGTCTGTTTAATTGTTATTCACGTGACGATAAATTTATTTAAAGAATCAGAAAAAGAAATCACGTGATCAGCATTTAATAAATTAAATTCTGAAAATGAATCTTTTAAAATTCACCAAAAATCAGAAAATTGAGGTAAAGATTCGAAAAAGATTTCATTTTAAAGGAATTTTTATGATCTTTCTCGTGATATAAATTTTATAACCCTCCAATTATTATTTTAAATGCAAACTTAAAAAAAGTTACAAAAACAGCTTAAAAATTTAATTTAAAAAAATCCAAGAAGAATTTTTCAAAAATCTTTCTTAGTGCACCCCTACACCATAAGAAGAATCACCATGCAAAATTTGAACCCTTTAGGTACAGCGGTTTGATCTGTGCGTTGTATGTCAGTGAATCAGTTACGGAACTGTTTTATATATATAAATGAAGACGGGGAGAATCTTGAGTCCCCATGCGAACAGCACCGTTTTCGAAGTCCAACTCTCTCGCTTCATCTTAGGCATCCTGTTAAGCCTTTTTCTGGAGTTTGTTGTCCAACGGGTCGGGATAGATCTTTTCTTGCAAGTGGCTGATGAGTTTTTCATCTATCCATCAGTCCGCCAAATTTGGAGAAGAACGCTCGTCAAACGTCGAGAAAAACTGCGAAAACAAAGCGACACAAAGAGAATCGATTATGCATGTGTATCTCGGGAAGGCGAAAAGTAACCAAACTTGTAGCATAATATACCAACCCTTTCTCCCCTTTACGAGGAACTGATAAGAAAGTGGGTGTGTTCTTAGCACTAAAAAGTAGGTTTTCGTTGAATAAAACTGTGCAGTGAAGGGGCAGTATCCACATTTATGTGGTACGCGCAGCTGTTAGGGGGAAAATCCCAAAATAAAAAGATAGTTTTAAAGGGCGGTACAAAACGTTACGACAGCGTCAAAAACCGCACATTATAAGAACTTCATGGCCTCTTATCCAAGAGTTTATGAGACCGTTCAGATCAAGAGTTCGCATATAGATGACGTGTTGGGGGGTAGGAAAAAGGGCATCACATACTTACTTATATAAGTACTAATTACGTGGACTGATTGACACATTGTCACAGCCCGCTAGCTTTTTATGGGCTTGGTTTTGAATAAATTCCTGCAAGGGGTCATTATAAAGAACAAGCGTAATACAAATTATATAAAGCAAAGGAAGCTCTAAACATATAACAGCATTATCAAAATGAGCGTATCAGTGGTAAGAAATTCCTGAATCCAAAACGAATTCTTGTTTCTGGAGATGTGACACGGAATGATCCGACTCACTAATTGAAACTCTGTGCTAATTTTGATGAATATTCATCAGCCGTTTCGTTTTCAAATCTTTTAACTCCTTTGAAATGTCTGTAGCAGAAATCTCTCTGGAGGGGAGGGGGGATTCGATATTGGGGACACAAATGTAATTAAAATAGTTATCCTGATAGAGAATATTTTGGAATTTTAATGAATAGTTGAAAATTCGAATAGTTAAAGGGACACGCAATATTTTGCTGCCGGTTGAGTTATATCAGTACGGTTAATATGTGACTTGAAAGTAGGATTACTGCTTTACTTTGCCAACAAGTTACAGGACTGATCCAATTTAATTTATTTGTCAACTGGGGCAAAGGTATATGCGCATGTAAATGAAATAAGGATAATGGAGAACGATTGTTTAACATAGCCGTCAAGTTTCTAGAACTAATTTCATTTAATTGATTTATTAACTAGTCGCTACGGTGTTTTAAACTGGAAACGTGTTATGGTTGATAGAATGGCGTGACAACAAGCAAAATTATTTTAGGTTTTATGGGGTATTGAGTAACAAATTAGTTATTTCACTTACTTCCGGCAAAGATAAAGAATCAAAATGAAAATTTTTAAGGTTGAAATGAAACTTTTTGAGAAACAGTTCGAGTTGAGATGCAAATTTTAAGATTACTTCATTGAAACACCCATCAATTAGTCTAAGCCAGTCATAGAGCAACAGTAATGGCTCGGGGTCCTGGCCCAGTCGGCAAGAGCAGCGGTCCAGTGATCTCAACTACCCTGGTTCGATGCTCGTCGCTGCAAATCCACCGCCGTGTTCACTAATGGTAGCCGGGGCACGTAAAATAGGTCGTGGCTGCAATGTCATCCAAGTTCTCAAATTTACCTCTAGGGGTGCGTGGTCAAGTGTTCCGGTCTCGTCACTTGACTCGGTTCAAAATTACGGGTCCGGTCATTTAGCTAAATCAGACTTCGGCCCTTGTGGTGCTAATTCAAAACAGGGGCCACCCCTTTCAACCCAGTAACCTATTAGGACCTGGTGAATGGAAACTCCCACCAGGAAGCATTAGCAACAACAACAACAACAACTAGAGCAACAGTTATAATTGCTTGCAAAATTTTACTTGGTCACTACAAATCAGAGAATAATTTCATGATTTGCTACTCCCAAATGAGCTTACGGCTGCTCTGTACTAATTCTGTTGGATTCGCTCATCTCAATGTTAACCTATGTAGAAAATGTGTCCAACGATTGCCAACTTGGATTGAAAAAAATTTTTTTAATTGTACTCCGTAATAGAGAAAGAGTCTTTACACCTTGGGGCATCTTTCGTCTTTTTTTAAAAAATTCAAATGATGTTTTAAAATTTAAATTATTCAGGGAAAAATATCTGGTATAAATTATAAATATTTCTTTAATTTTGTTTTATTATCAAACTTCTTGCAAATAAATCACCTGCGTTTCTCAATACTAAAGAACAGCGTCATTATATACACATTTTAAGGCTGCTGTGTACTAACTCAGTTTCATTTGCTAACCTCAATGTTGACCTTTGGAGAAAGTGTGTCCAAGGATTACTGACTTCGATTTTAAAAAAAAACTACTCCTTAACAAAGAAAGAAATTCTATACCTTTGGGCCTTTTTTAAGGCAAATAATATATTAAAATTTAAATTATTCAGGGAAAAATCTGGTATAGCGTGTTTTAAATGCTCCTAAATTCTTTTGGCGGACGAAACTTACAAAATGAATCTTCTTGCAAGGTGCAGAAAAGTTCAGGCTATCTGAAAATACCATTTTTATTGGATTATCAGCATTTATGTAGCTGTAAATAGTAAACACATTTTACCCATAGGTTAACATTGAGGTGAGCGAATCCAGTACGGTTAGTACACAGCAGCCTTAAGGGTACTGAGTACAAAGAAAAAAATCGCAGTTCGGATGTCCACTCGATTCTGACTGTTACTGTAAGAGGTAGTTGATAGTTGGAGAATATAATCTCCAAACCCCTCTTAGAACCGACATTTTGAAGGATTGTTATGAGTCTCCAGAAGGAATGGACGCCCTGATAATTTTCCATTTCTAGAATCAACTTTTTCTTATCATTTACAGTTACAAAAAAATCGACAATCAAATAAAAATGGTACTTTTAGATAGCCTTTACTTTACTGCATATTTCTACAAGAATCCTTTCTATTCTTTCAAAAGTCTATTATTTCAAATGTGTTCTATTCACGGTTAACGCCCTCAAATCATAGTTCCTTAGTAATGAGAAAGGTTTTTTTTAGGGTTAACGCCCTCAAATCATAGATCCTTAGTAATAAGAAAATTATTTTTCCCGGTTAACTCCTCCATACCATAGTTCCGTAATAATGAGAAAAGCATTCTTTTCACAGTTAACGCCCTGAAATCATAGTTTCTTAGTACTGTGAAAATATTTTTTCAAGATTAACACACTCAAATCATAGATCCTTAATAATAGGAAAATAATTTTTCCCGGTTAACGCCACAATACCACAGTTCCTTAGTAATGAGAGACGTATTCTTTTCACGGTTAACGCCATCAAATGATAGTTCCTTAGTAATGCGAAAAGTATTTTTTTCACGCTGAGAGAACCAAAATCACAGTTCCTCAATAATAAAAAAAAAATTTTTTTCATTGTAAACGTCCTTAAATCATAGTTCCTTAGTAATGAGAAAAGTATTTTTCTTGCACGGTTAACGCCCCCATACCATAGTTCCTTTGTAATGAGAAAAGTATTCTTTTCACGGTTAACGCCCTCAAATAATAGTTCTTTAGTAATGCGAAAAATATTTTTTCGCGCTGAACGATCCAATATCATAGTTCCTCAGTAACAAAAGAAAACATTTTTTTTCACTGTTAACGTCCTTAAATCATAGTTTCTTAGTAATAGGAAAAGTATTTTTTTGCACGGTTAGCGACCCCAAATCATAGCTCCTTATTTATGAGAACAGTATTTACTTCGACTTTCACCTTTTTTTTTAAGAAGCGGAAAAGTATTGATTTAATTCAAGTATTTCAATGACGCATGAGAACATGCAAACTCGGGTATTCTTAAATCCAAAAGTAAAATAGGTTTAGGTTATAAAAATGACATACCTATTTTTCAGACCATAAGACGCGCCTCAAATTTATGGGAGGATTTATAAAAAACAATACTTTGTATTTTGTTAAGCACCGTAAACTCTTGAGTATAATAGGCACTTTTTTTCACATTTTAGTCCGTAAAAATGAGGGTGCGTATTATACTCGTGTACAAAAAGAAACGTAAACATTGAATAAACGACAAACAATAGATGAGCTGTATTCCAGTGAAAGTGATTAAGACTGATAATATGACAGTAATGTTTATTATGAATTAAAAATTTAAGTTTTTTTATATCGAATTTGACATTTTCGTTTATTTTTACTACAAAATTTATTTATGTTAATAAATATTTGGTGCAATTTTTAAAAAAAATATTGAAAAGTTATGGGTGCGTATTATAGTCAAGATTTTATGGTATATAAGGATATACTCAATTTCTTACTTAATAAAGTTAAAAAATTTATATAATTAAATATATATATATGAAATAAATATAATATATGTATATAATCTATACTTATATATAAAGAGAGAGCGATATTGTACGTGGAGGGTAATCTTCAGAACCACTGTACCTAAAAATTCTTTCACTGTTTGAAAGGTACATTATTCCAGATGGACATAGGCTATATATATTATGTATATCTGATCAGTAGAAATAAAGTTAGGGGCTTAATCCTAACAATCTCCATTGTTACCGCTACTGTCCTCTACCGCTTTTTGTACCGAAGTGTTCAACGATCCTTAGTGTGGTGCTATCTATACTTATATATAAAGAGAGAGCGATTTTGTACGTGGAGGGTAATCTTCAGAACCACTGTACCTATTTGAAAAATTCTTTCACTGTTTGAAAGGTACTTTATTCCAGATGGACATAGGCTATATATTATATATATCTGATCAGTAGAAATAAAGTTAGTGGCTTAATCCTAACAATCTCATTGTTTCCGCTACTGTCTTCTACCACTTTTTGTTCCGAAGATTTCAACGATCCTTATCGTGGTGCTATCGCGGTGGGCTTCTGTTCTGACGCTAGCGGTTCGAACCTAGCCGTTCTCCGGCACGCCCTTTTTTTAAAAAAAATTTATGTTAATTATTAACTAACATAAAACTAATTTAAGGTATTATTTAGGTTATTATTAAGGTAAAAAAAGATTTACAATTTATTGGCTATCAACTGGAAATTTATTGGTATAATATTTTGTTCAACCCGGACAAAGTCGGGACGGGCCGCTAGTATATAATAAAATATTGATATTATTTCAATGTTACCCTTGGACGCACCCCAATTTTAAGTCATTTTTTTATGTATAAAGGTACATCTTATGTTGCAAAAAATACAGTATATCATGTCCTTCTCGAAAGTTTTCTGCTAATACCAAATTTCTAATCAGAAGTGAACAATGTTTTTCGTTTTGCTTGGACACAGAAAAGCTCTACGTAGATTCTCTCCTAGGTTGTTATTTTATTGTTCTAACCCGAGTGTAACTTAAAACTCAATTTATGCAGACGCTGATTCATAGAACGGAGCACTGGATACGTTCAATCACTTCTATTCATAAAACAAGAGATCTGTCGTCTCCTATTTCCAAATTTTTTTTGCCAACTGTTTGGTGATCTGATTAAAAATTTCCCTGAGCGGTCGGTACAAGCGTGGTTTCCATATCGATTTGACAACCCCTCTTTTTGAGGGCATTAAGAGACTCCGCTAACAGGCTTTCATTTTTTAATTAAAATGTTTGCCGGGTTGCTCCAGTGATAATATTTTGAAATGTTTGCACAGGCAAGGGGGATGGGATAATGTTTGTTTTGTAAAATTGAATTTCGATTTTTCGAGAGTGAAGGTTGAGGGAGATAGATAGGTTGCTTTTATAGAATTTTAAAAAAAAATGCTGATCATAGATTTTTAGGTTTGTTGCTCTGAGATTGAGGGCAATTGTGGAAATACTGTTTATGAGCGCCAGATTTACGGATAAGCTAAAAAAGCTACAGCGTAGGGCCTCAAATCAAAAAACAAAAGATCTATAAAAATTGATGAAAAAATATCTATTTAAAAAAATCTGTTAAATTAAGTCAGACATATCAAGCTAATAATTTCTAAATTAAAAAAATATACAAAAAATAACATTAAAATAATCACATAATATATTATAAAATTATTTTATTAAGCAATATTGTATTATAACACCATTATATAATATTATAATTACTATTAAATTAATATTACAATATACATAAACATATATTATAATATTAATTTATTATAATATATGTACCTGTATTATTTTGGAATTTTTGGTACCCAATTTTATGTGATGTATACTGTCAAATTTTCACCTGAATAAAATATTAATTTTTTATATGCTATCAGTTATGTTGTTATTAATTTAATTTTTACATTTTATTTTCATACTAGCGGCCCGTCCCGACTTTGTCCGGGTTGAACAAAACATTATACCAATAAATTTCCAGTTGATAGCCAATAAATTGTAAATCTTTTTTTACCTTAATAATAACCTAAATAATACCTTAAATTAATTTTACGTTAGTTAATAATTAAAATAAATTTTTTAAAAGAAAAAGGCGTGCCGGAGAAAGGCTAGGTTCGAACCGCTAGCGACAGAACAGAAGCCGACCGCGATAGCACTACGATAAGAATCATTCCAATCTTCGGAACAAAAAGCGGTAGAAGATAGTAGCGGAAACAATGGAGATTGTTAGGATTAAGGCCCTAACTTTATTTCTACTGATCAGATATACATAATATATAGCCTATGTCCATCTGGAATAATGTACCTTTCAAACAGTGAAAGAATTTTTCAAACAGGTGCAGTGGTTCTGAAGATTACCCTCCACGTACAAAATCACTCTCTCTTTATATATAAGTATAGATTACAATTTAAAACTCTCTATGAGTCTTATTTGTCGTTTTTAAAATCCTTTAATTATATAATTATTTCTGTGAATTTGTAAACACATTCTTTATTATTTTTTTAATAAAAATTAAAAGACAATATATTTTCATATATTAAAAAAGTGTATACATTTAAAATTTTTCTGAGACCAGCTGATGTCATTTAAAACTGTAGGGAGCCTCTGGGGTTTGTATAGCTTAGGGCCTCAGCAAGTGTAAATCCGGCCCTGCTGCTTATGCTATTGTCACTGTTTTTGAACATATAGATGATTTATTGTCGATATGTAAAATGTGTCTTTTTGAGCTTTATACTAACCATTAATGATGCAAAAGCTTTTTTTTATATCATAGAGAAAAAGCTTTTATTTCGTAAGATATTTGGTTCATTTACTCATCAGCCAAGCTGCACGAGAGGAATTTACCTAGACAGTTACATTTTAAACAGAGTTCAAAGTTAATTTAATTGGTTATAAACGTTCCTGAGAGTCACATGCCAGTGCTAACTTGATGTAGGCGTAAGAATGTGAACTTGTAATAGATATCAGATGCAATTCTCCTGCAACGCTTTTGAGCATTTTTCTTGTGGATATGTGATTACAGCGTTTTGTCCTATGAAAATATGATTAAAAATTTACAAATATACATTATGCGCACGGCACAACAGTTTCTAATGGCAATAATGTTTTTAAATAAATATATATTTGACACCAAGTATATCTAATGTAATTCTAAACTAAAAAATATCCATCATGGATGTAATAATATCCTTGGTCAATATCCGTTCTTAGTGGTAAATACTGTGGTCTAACACGAAGGTAAATATTCATACTTCTATGATAAATATTAATATTTCTAATACAAGGGTCTAATACGAAGGTAAATATTAATACTTCTAGGGTAAATATTAATATTTCTAATACAAGGGTCTAATACGAAGTTAAATATTAATACTTATATTACTTTTGTCTAATATGAAGATAAATATTCATACTTATAAGGTAAATATTAATATTTCTAATACAAGGGTCTAATATGAAGATAAATATTAATACTTCTATTACTGTTGTCTAATATGAAAATAAATATTCATACTTCTAAGGTAAATATTAATATTTCTAATACAAGGGTCTAATACGAAGGTAAATATTATTACTTTTATTACTGTCATCTATTACGAAGATAAATATTAAAATTTCTATTTTTCTGATCTAGTATAGTGGTACCTAACCAGTGGTCCTAAAGAACCCATTAAGTGGTCCACGAGATCAAGAGACATTTTAAAATATCGGTTCTATCGTTTAAAATAGGTTGCGAATTTAAACAAATTTCTTTCAAAACTGGGAACAAAAAAACTTTCAGTTCTCAATTTTTTGTTCGAATCTTAAAAGTTCCTGTATTTATTCCGCTTTTTGACATTTTGAGTTTGAAAAAAATCCTCGTTCTGATTAAAAATTTCTAATATATTTCCTGCCACACGCAGTCCGCAGAGTCACAACTACTTTACAACTAGCAAAATAAACGCAAGCTGGAAAATCTCGTTCACTTTTAAGTTTCCGTAGACTTCAGTTTTTGGTATTAAGTTTTCTTTTACGTTGCGTTAGTTATTGTTATTAAGTTTAATTGTAGCTTTTTATTAAAGTTGTTTATCACAAATGCTTTGTTTATTCAGAAAATGAAACCCAATTTTGCCTCTAAAAGGATTGGTTGGGAGAAGGTTCCCAACGATATCTTCTTTTTGACAAATGGTCTCTGATCAATAAAAAGTTAGGAACCCAACGATATCGTCTCTTTGGCAAGTGGTTTCTGATCAATAAAATTTTAGGGATCCAACGATATCGTCTTTTTGACAAATGGTCTCTGATCAATAAAAGTTTAGGAACCCAACGATATTGTATTTTTGACAAAAGTCTCTGATCAATAAAAGGTTAGAAACGCAACGATATCGTCTATTTGACAAATGGTCTCTGTTCAATAAGAGGTTAGGAAACCAACGATATCGTCTTTTTGACAAATGGTCTCTGATCAATAAAAGTTTAGGAAACCAACGATATCGTCTTTTTGACAAATGGTCTCTGATCAATAAAAGTTTAGGGACCCAACGATATTGTTTTTTTGACAAAAGTCTCTGATTAATAAAAGGTTAGGAACCCAACGATATCATCTTTTTGACACATGGTCTCTGATCAATAAAAGGTTAGGAACCCAATGATATCGTCTTTTTGACAAATGATCTCTCATCAATAAAAGTTTAGGAACCCATTGATATCATCTTTTTGACAAATGCTCTCTGATCAATAAGAGGTTAGGAAACCAACGATATCGCCTTTTTGACAAATGGTCTCTGATCAATAAAAGTTTAGGAACCCAACGATATTGTATTTTTGACAAAAGTCTCTGATCAATAAAAGGTTAGGAACCCAACGATATCGTCTATTTGACAAATGGTCTCTGATCAATAAGAGATTAAGAAACCAACGAAATCGTCTTTTTGACAAATGGTCTCTGATCAATAAAAGTTTAGGAACCCAACGATATTTTATTTTTGACAAAAGTCTCTCATCAATAAGAAGTTAGGAAACCAACGATATCGTCTTTTTGACAAATGGTCTCGATCAATAAAAGGTTAGGAACCCAACTATATCATCTTTTTGACACATGGTCTTTGATCAATAAAAGTTTAGGAACCCAATGATATCGTCTTCATGCTCTCTGATCAATAAGAGGTTAGGAAACCAACGATATAGTCTTTTTGACAAATGGTCTCTGATCAATAAAAGTTTAGGAACCCAACGATATTGTATTTTTGGCAAAAGTCTCTGATCAATAAAAGGTTTGGAACCCAACGATATCGTCTTTTTGACAAATGGCCTCTGATCAATAAAAGGTTAGGAACTCAACGTATCGTCTTTTTGACAAATGGTCTCTGATCATTAAAAGGTTTGGAACCCGTGATCTAATTAATACAGAGGTAAATATAAATACTTCTATTTCTATGGTCTAATAAGAAGGTAAATATTAATATATCATATATAATATAAATATATCATATATAATATATATATAATATAAATATTAATATATTAATAAATCTAATATATTTCCTGCTACGCGCAGTCCGCAGAGTCACAACTACTTTACAATTAGCAAAATAAACGCAAGCTGGAAAATCTCGTTCACTTTTAAGTTTTCGTAGAATTCAGTTTTTGGTATTAAGTTTTCTTTTACGTTGCGTTAGTTATTGTTATTAAGTTTAATTGTAGCTTTTTATTAAAGTTGTTTATCACAAATGCTTTGTTTATTCAGAAAATGAAACCCAATTTTGCCTCTAAAAGGATTGGTTGGGAGAAGGTTCCCAACGATATCTTCTTTTTGACAAATGGTCTCTGATCAATAAAAAGTTAGGAACCCAACGATATCGTCTCTTTGGCAAGTGGTTTCTGATCAATAAAATTTTAGGGATCCAACGATATTGTCTCTTTGACAAATGGTCTCTGTTCAATAAGAGGTTAGGAAACCAACGATATCGTCTTTTTGACAAATGGTCTCTGATCAATAAAAGTTTAGGGACCCAACGATATTGTATTTTTGACAAAAGTCTCTGATCAATAAAAGGTTGGGAACCCAACGATATCGTCTTTTTGACAAATGGTCTCTGATCAATAAGAGGTTAGGAAACCAACGATATCGTCTTTTTGACAAATGGTCTCTGATCAATAAAAGTTTAGGGACCCAACGATATTGTTTTTTTGACAAATGATCTCTCATCAATAAAAGTTTAGGAACCCATTGATATCGTCTTTTTGACAAATGCTCTCTGATCAATAAGAGGTTAGGAAACCAACGATATCGTCTTTTTGACAAATGGTCTCTGATCAATAAAAGGTTAGGAACCCAACGATATTGTATTTTTGACAAAAGTCTCTGATCAATAAAAGGTTAGGAACCCAACGATATCGTCTATTTGACCAATGGTCTCTGATCAATAAGAGATTAAGAAACCAACGATATCGTCTTTTTGACAAATGGTCTCTGCTCAATAAAAGTTTAGGAACCCAACGATATTTTATTTTTGACAAAAGTCTCTCATCAATAAGAGGTTAGGAAACCAACGATATCGTCTTTTTGATAAATGGTCTCGATCAATAAAATGTTAGGAACCCAACGATATCATCTTTTTGACACATGGTCTTTGATCAATAAAAGGTTAGGAACCCAATGATATCGTCTTTTTGACAAATGATCTCTCATCAATAAAAGTTTAGGAACCCAATGATATCGTCTTCATGCTCTCTGATCAATAAGAGGTTAGGAAACCAACGATATCGTCTTTTTGACAAATGGTTTCTGATCAATAAAAGTTTAAGAACCCAACGATATTGTATTTTTGGCAAAAGTCTCTGATCAATAAAAGGTTTGGAACCCAACGATATCGTGTTTTTGACAAATGGCCTCTGATCAATAAAAGGTTAGGAACTCAACGTATCGTCTTTTTGACAAATGGTCTCTGATCATTAAAAGGTTTGGAACCCGTGATCTAATTAATACAGAGGTAAATATAAATACTTCTATTTCTATGGTCTAATAAGAAGGTAAATATTAAGGTGCTCGCCTACGTTGAAATGGCTGTTTCGGTGCAATATTTCGAATTTTTTTATTGCTCTATTTCAAAGGCCAATCTTTAAGGATTCTAAAACTCTTTACTTTTATTCGTGCGATCATTGTATGAGAAGTTCTTGCGAATTTAATTAACCGAAAGCGATATTAAAAGACCGTAAATACCTTATTGCATGCATTTTCTAGAAAAGTCATTTTTCAGTTACAGTAAAACCTCGTTTATCCGGACTAAATGGGACCATAGGTAATCCGGACAATTGAAAATCCGGATTATCCGGGTTATCCGGAAATCCGGATTATGGGTAATAAGCAAAACAAAATCCTTAAGGGGACAGTGGACTTTCAAAATTGTGAAATTTGTCCAAAAATTCGATTTTTTTATTTTATTGAATTGTGAAACTACGGACGAGTAGGAATGTGTTACAAAAATAATTTTTAATTTCTGTGATTACTTTCCTAGTTATAGGCATTTGTATTTAATTTTGATATTATGTGGTTACTAATAGCAATAACTTTAAATGTGTTTTTTCCAAAATAAAATTTTTTATGTCATACGATTATTCAAACTGCTCCAGGCGCATTTCTAATTATCGTATTGCTTTGAAATTTAAGTTTTATATACTTAACCGTATATCAAATAAATCTTATTGAAAAAAATTTTGTTTCGTAGCTCTGAATTTCTAAATTTTGTACTTGAAAAGATAATTTGCAGGTTTTTTGCGTAATAAAAAGGGTGTTTTCACTATTATTATTTTTTCCTCTTTATATTTTTAATGAATACTTAAAATAAGCACTAAGTTTCATTGTTAGTTCTATAAGGTATCCTGTAAATAAAAATTACCATATTATATGCAAAAGAAATGCGCATGGAACATTTTTAATTAGGCGAATTTTTTATATAATTACTAATTTATAATTCCTAAAGTATTAATATTTAATCTTTAAATTTTAACCACTTTTACATATCTATGGTACTAATTACATATTCAAATTTCAAGTAAATCCATTCAAAACAAAAAAAGTTAGGTTTGAAGGTCCACTGTCTCCTTAACTAAGCAGTCTTACCGCTTCTTACTATAAAAAACTATGTTTTGTAACAAAATTACATAATATTGTTTACAAAACATTAAAAAATATAAAAATAACTTTTCACATCATTTCTTAACAAATAATCGGCCCACTGTCTTCTGTTTCAAACACGTGTGGCGTTTAAATGAAGCACGGTCACGCAAACGCTTTATCATTAAAGGTATCCGACTACGTTTAAAACATTGATTTTGACGGAAATTCCGGAATTGTTATTATTCCTTTTTTTTAAGATTGTAAATTTATGTTTCTAAATCTGCTTTTATTTTTTCGATACGATCATTAGAAATGAAATGAGAACGATTTAAAGATCAGCAGCAGCTATGAATTTCAATACAAGTTGAAAACTTCTATCGTGTTTTCTGAAGAACTTATTTTTCATCAAAAATGTAAACGACTCTTGCGATAACTGAAAATCTAACAATGATATGTCTATGAAATTTTTCACGTATGTTTTTCGTAATGATAAGAATATAATGGACCACATATTTGGTTCTAGGTATGTTATTTGTTGATTTATAGTTACATTAATAACAAATCTCATGGAAAATTACACTTTAATTATCAAAAATGAAGGAAAAGTCACAAAAATGGCGATTACTCAAAAAGTTACGTGTAGAATTTAATGAAACATACACATTATACAACACATAGATAGGTATAAAATAGCATAAAAAGAAATCACCTGACAATTATGGTGTTATAGAAACTAGCATATGTATACAATGAACAAATCGGATGTGTTAGTTTGGTATAGGAAAAGTACCTTTAATATTGCGTATGATCCCCCCAAAAAATCAATACAGCACATACAGCGATTTTTGATGCTGTCAATTTTGCGGTATATGAGTTGGGTAGGAAGTGAGAGCTACTGCTCTTTCAAAGCAGTTGAAAGCGTGGCTAGAGTCCTAGGAGGAGGATTGAGAGCAGCTATACGTCGTCCTAAAGCGTCCCAAACATGCTCGATAGGATTCAGGTCCGGTGATAGAGCTAGTCACTCCATACGCTGAATTGTTTCCTGCTCAAGATAAGAATCCATGATGCGAGCCCTGTACGGTCTCGCGTTATCGTCCTGTAGCACGAAAGCATCACCTATTGCCCCGGCATAAGGACGCACATAAGCATCAAGAATGCCATTTCTATAAGTGTGAGCATTCACATTTCCACGGGGAAAGACATGGAGGTCTGTGCGTCCACCCAAAGAGATACCACCCCAAACACAGACACTGCATGATCCGTATGCATCTCTTTCACGGATGTGTGATGGATGAAAACGGGTTCCAGGTTCTCTCCAAATCAAAATACGCATACTATCGCTTTGGAGGCTAAACCTGGACACATCCGTAAAGAAAACAGCCCTCCATTGATCACGCGTCCAGTGGACATGTTGGCGTGCCCACTGCAAACGTACCCGCTTATGGCGTGACGTGAGCGGAACGCAAATGGCTGGTCGCCTCGCAAAAAGACCAACTTCGTGAAGCCTTCTACGCACGGTTGTCGTTGATACCAACATTCCAGAGCTTGCAGCGACGGAGGATCTGCAGACAGAGCTGGCAGACGGAGTTGCGGTTCTATTCCTTCTTGCGCATAATGACAAATATCGGTCATCGGCACTCGTCGTAGCGTATGGCGTCCTTGGCTGAACCTCCTGGATGCCAAATCCATGGTTAGAAATTGTTGCCAAAGTCTATGAACCACAGACGGACTCACATTTAACCATCTGGCCACTTCTGACTGACTTTGTCTTGCCTCTAATCTCCCAATAACTCGCCATCGCAGTTCTCCGACCAAATGATGCCCAGAAGTCATTGTTACAATTTGGCTATGCTAGATGTCTAATCTCAGCCTCGCAGCCATAATTGTTGCCTTGCTCTGAGACATGGACTTTTATGCTCCTCGCAAATTACGTATTTCGACTGCAGTGCCACTATTTTGCATAATATAGTATTGTTTAGCATATTTTACTTAACAAGATATTCAAATTTTAAACAGATTGGCCTAGTTTTGAACGTGCTATCCCTCTTTTTGTGATTTTTCATTAATTTTTGATAACTAGTGTACTAAAATTTTACATGTAATTGCATATAATGACCTGTATTTTTTTAGATTTTAAGATATCGATTAGCTTGTAGGTAATTACACTTAGAAGGTACTTACGTACATATGACAAAAAAAATTTAATGTTCTACACATATTTTTTTAAAGTTTGTTAGCGCTAGAGCCGTTTTACTAAAAACTCGCTAAATTTCGACACGATTTCCTCAATTTTGTAAAAATTTACATAGTTTTTGTCTACTTTTTCATCATTTTCGCGCTTTGTTGTTATATTCCTTCGTAAAATAAGATAGAAATTTTCGCAAGTACAGTTTTTCAAAAACGGGCTCCGAAGGTAGTCGGACACCTTTCAATAGTTCAGCTGGAGTAGTGTAGGGCTGGCTCTCCAAGTACGCCATGATGTTCGCCAGCTGGTACACAGCATCTGCATGTGTCGTCCTCTATTGCGTTCTTAAACTAAACAAAAAGCATTTTACTACTAAAATTTATTATATAATCTACGCAGGACCTGTACACTGAATCAAACTCAAAAGCGAATATTTGGCGTACTTCTACTTACGTTCTTGCTATCATAGTTAACAATTATCTAATGTGAACATTAAATAAAAATAATTTCTGCAAATTTGATCAGGATTATCCGGAGATCCGGATCAACAAGGGCCGAATAAGCGAGGTTTTACTGTACTTTTGTAAAGGATCTCTCGTTCCAAGCTAATCATCTAAAAAGTTTTCAATATATTTTGATAAAATTTTGCAATAGTGTTTTACATATTACTAACTGTCATTGACCTAAAAGACTAAACTATATGTGTTAATTTAACCTTTAGCTTATGAGCCCATTTTTCCGATTCCCTCTTTGAACGGAAAATTCCATAAGCCCTTTGTAATGACGGCTATTGAGAGAATTATCTATATATATATATATATATATATATATATATATATATATATATACACTGAAGTGCCACTCAATTAGGGATACCTACCTAGTAACGAGTTGGGCCTCCTCTGGCCTTGATAACGGCTGCCACACGACGAGGCATTGATTCAACAAGTTTCTGGAAACGTTCCACGGGAATGGCTTGCCAAATATTGGCTAAAGCTGTCCATAATTCAGTAAGGTTCTTTGGTGCTGTGTGATGGCCTTTCACGCCTTGTTCCAAAACATCCCAAAGATGCTCAAGAGGATTTAAGTCTGGGCTTCTAGGTGGCCAATTTATGACAGAGAAGTCAGAGGAATGCTCATCCAACCAGCCAGTAGCCAACCGGGACTTGTGAGAGGTACAGTTGTCTTGCTGGAAAACTCCATTACCGTGCGGATAACAGAACAGCATAAACGGATGGAGGTGATCACCAAGCAACTCTACGTACCGAATTGCATTGAGGGAGGTTGGTACACGCACCAAAGATCCCAAACTGTGCCACGAAAAAAAACACCCCAGACCATGATTGAGCCACCATGCCCTTGTACACTTCCAGCCAGGCATGCAGGATCTATGGCTTCATGAGCCTGACGCCATATTCTCAGCCTCCCGACGGCGTTAAGTAGTCGGAATCGAGACTCATCACTCCATGCTACTCGTTTCCAGTCCTCTACACTCCAGTCTCTGTGCTCTCTTGCCCAGGCAAGACGTGCAGCCCGATGGCGAGTATAGAGCAATGGTACTCTCGTAGGTCGACGGCTCCCGAAACCCATACGGTGAAGCGAACGTTGCACAGTCCGTTTACTGACTGTACGACTGGCACCGTCATTAAACTGGATGGTAATTTGAGCTAATGTTTGACTTCGCTGGCTACGTACAATACGCCTGAGCCGTCTCTCACCACGCACTGTCAAGCCAAATTGTCCTTTGCAGTTTGCCCGATCTCTAGTTTTTTTTCCACCATCCATGTATTCTTGGTATACTCTTGACACTGTCGACCTTGAAAATCCTAGCTGTCTGACGATTTCGGAAATTGAATGGCCCATGCGTTGCGCACCTACGATTTGTCCGCGATCGAAGGCGTCTAAATCAGGCAGTTTACCCATACTGGAAATTCCAACAACTAATTCAGAACAACCACAGTACGTGCTATATATGCAGTTACCACAGCACCCTCACTTGCGTATACATGATGCGCAGCGCTGCACAATTTGCATAGGCTTTGCTATCCCTAATTCAGTGGCACTTCAGTATATATATATATATATATATATATATATATATATATATATATATATATATATATATATATATATATATATATATATATATATATATATACCGGGTGTCCCAAAAATGACCGACGATTCGAAAAATCAATTAAAGAAAAACGGAAGGCTATAGAAATGTACGGTTTGATGCATTCTGCTTAGGTAACCAGGGAATTTATTCTCACCAAATTTCAAAATTTGTTAAAAAGTTCGTCAATAGATGGCACTGCTGACTGAGAAAACTATAAAACAATGTTTTCAAAACAACCACCATTTGCAGCAACAACGTAGCGCAGTCTGGGGACAAAATTCGCAGACGCCCGTACAAACATTTCAGTTTGAATGTTCTGACAAGTAGCAGACATGTATTGTTCCAGTACATCTACAGTTTGCAGGATTGTGACGATGGTTTTTCAAGTACCCCCAAAGAAAAAAAATCGCATGGCGTCAAATCTGGCGAATAGGGAGGCCAATCCATGCCACTTTGCGTATGCTTCTTGCAGTCAAGGGCAATGGCACGATTACTGAAATGTTCGCTGAGAAAAATCGAACACTGCATCCGAACTGGACCAATACATCTCTGCTGCTTGTCAGAACATTCCAAGTGAAATGTTTGCACGGGCGTCTGCGAATTTTATCCTCAGACTGCGCTACATCGTTGCTGCAAACGATGGTTATTTTGAAAACATTGTTATAGTTTTTCCTAGTCAGCAGCGCCATCTATTGACGAACTTTGAAAATTGGTGAGAATAAATTCCCTGGCTACCTAAGCAGAATGCAGCAAATCGTACATTTCTATCGCCTTCCGTTTTACTTTAATTGATTTTTCAAATCGTCGGTCATTTTGGGGACACCCGGTATATATATATATATATATATATATATATATATATACAAATATACAGTGGCGGACCCAGGATTTTTTTCTTGGGGGGTAGGGGCAAGATGAACGGATGAAGATATTTATAATGCATTGGGGGGTCGAGATGAACGGATAAAAATATTTATAATGCAAAATCAATATTCATTTGGGGGGGCACGGCCTCTTGGCCCCCTTCCTGGGTGCAGCACTGCATATATATCTATAATATAATATATACATATATATATATATATAGTATAATATATATATATATGTATATATAATATAATATATATATATATATATATATATATATATATATATATATATATATATATATATATATATATATATATATATATATATATATATATATATATATATATATATATATATATATAAATGAAGTAAATTAAAATATATTTGCATGAATGGAGTGTAGGGTATCTGGCAAAAGAACTAAATTGCATAAAAAACTTATAAAAATTCCCTCTATTTTAAAATGTTATGAGATTTTTACCAAAATAAAACTCACATTTGAACTAAATTATTTTATATCACATTTGAACTAAAAATATATGTATTTAATCAGTATTGTATATTTCTGAAGATATGTTCTCCAAACGTTCAAAGATATCGTAAAATTTCTGTAAGCATTTATCACAGGTTAATATTAACAGGTATATCTTATCGTTATTAAATCATAGAGGTTATTTAAAGTTTTATATTTAGGTTTTTTATGGCTTGACATGCAGCTTTCATATTTACGACTAGCTGAATACGACTAGCTTTGCTACGGAGTACATTCAAATTAAATACAACGGTCAATGTATATAATTAATGCCAAAAAATATATTTATAAAAAAATAGTTACGGATATATTTATAGGCAAAATAATGTAGATGAAAATATTCAAATTAAATACAACAGTCAATGTACGCAAATAATTTGTGTGATTAATATCCATAAAACATACTAATTTGGAATAAATTCTTAAAAAACTTCCATCTCATTTGGCCTAGTGGTTAAATTTTGTCTTTACCGTATTTTAATATTTTTTGCCAATTTATTTCGTTATTATGAACATGACGCAAAATTAATTTAAAGTATCACAAAAAGAAAAGAAACGTGATCAGCATTTAATAAATTAAATTCTAAAAATTCACCAAAATTCACGAAAAATCAGAAAATGGAGGTAAAGATTCTAAAAAAGATTTCATTTTAAAGGAATTTCCATGATCTTTCTCATGATATAAATTTTATAACCCTCAGATTATCATTTTAAATGAAAACTTTGAAAAGTTACATAAACATCTTAAAAATTTAATTTTAAAAAATCTAAGAATAATTTTTCAAAAACATTTCTTAGTGCTCCCATACACTATAAGAAGAATCGCCATGCAAAATTTCAGCACTTTAGGTCAAGCCGTTTGGTCTGTGCATTATCTGTCAGTCAGTCAGTGACGGAACTGTTTTGTATATAAATAATATTTAAAATTGCTTTAATTTTACTTCGTTTAAAAATAGCACATAAAAATTATATTCGTCAAAAGAGGATAATGATTTAGCTAAGTCATTAACTACTGGTTACAAAGTATGTATTGATACTACAGAATGTTACTGGAAGTCATTTTTCAATACTCGGTAATAGGGGCAGAGATGTCTAGAATTTGGGAAATTCTACTTGAAGCCAAATATCCTCACTAAAAATCGCCAGTAACTCTAAATAACTATTTAGTTCACCTGAGGGTAAATATAAAAATTGTGAAAAGTTTAAAAGGGTCGATAAAAATTGGTAATTTATCAGACAAATTTAGTTAGGGAATAAGTTTAATAAATTTGAGCAATGAGAGATATTTTTTGCATAATATATATATATATATATATATAAGACAAAGTTGAAAGTGAAAAACCAGTATGAGCTCTAAAGCTACTTGCAGCCAGGAACTAAAAGCATGAAAAGATAAGTATTAAATATGTTTTAGACAGCATCTCGTCAAAAGCGGTGCCGATAATGTCTAAAAACCAATGGATTGTTTCCGATAAATATGATCTAAACAATAAACATACTTATACACCGTACAATCCATTAGAAACAGAAGAATTGAATAACTAGTTACTTAATCAAAGAACGCCAAGCTTGGAGCTAAATAAAGTGGAAGTAAAGAATAGGAAATCGCAAGAAGACTGACGTCACAAAACTTGCAACCTTGGAGCAAATGGAAACACAGAAGCAGACTTACTAAGGAGACTGCGAGATATATATATATATATATATATATATATATATATATATATATATATATATATATATATATATATATATATATATATATATATATATATATATATATATATATATATATATATATATAGTGCCGTGGCGGCCTTGTGGTACAGCGCGCTGGTTTTCGGTGCTGAGGGTGCTCAGATCGAATCCTGGCGAAGCGCCACTAAAATGCCTCCGATTGTGTCGTCCCTTCATAGGGGGCAATGCTGGTCTGCCTATATGGTGCCCCATAATAAAATGACCAGTAAAGCTGCGAGGAATTATAGGCGAATGTCTTCGCGACAAGTGCCTCCGCATTGGAAAAAAGAAAAAAAATATATATATATATATAACCTTAGGCAGGTTTTCATAACAGATATATAATCGATATCCATTGTATAAATATATCACTTAGTAGGACTTAGATAATTTCCCGACGCCATTTTCTAACTTTCCGTAGCGTATTCACTCAGGAGTTCCCGTTTACGCACGGTCTTTTTTTTTCCTTCCAACACAAAATTTCCCCCTCCTTTAAGAATTTTCACGAGGTGTATAGATTCTTTCTCCCCGATATTAATTCTATATCCCCTCTGTTCATTCGATTAATCACGACGCACTTTGTAAGCGTGATGTGTAATCCTTGTGTAAGCAAGACGTCATATTGACTGTCCCTGAGAATGACGTTAATTTCAAAGATAAACGGCGCCATGTCTGACATCCTGTAAAACTTCTCCGTGATTCCTGCGTTAGACAGAAGATTTTTTTATTTTACCTGTCCCGTTTTGTAAAAAGCGGGCGATTGTTGCCAAAAAGTATCTCTAATGAATCATTATGACTGTCCTATTGGATTTTCTCAGCTCAGCATTAATCTATGGAGAAAATGTTTAAAAGATCGCCTTTGGAAAAATTTTCTCCATAGTTTAACTTTGAACTGATCGAATCCAATATGGCCACAACACAACACAACAGTCTTAAATTTAGTAAAAATTATGCATATATATATATATATATATATATATATATATATATATATATATATATATATATATATATATATATATATATATATATATATATATGAAACAATAACTTTTCATTATCATTAAAACGCCCATGCAAAATTATTAAATCTTGTCGCAATATAATAACGTCCCTCAACCTGAATTTGACCTAAGAATAACCGAAATAATCTATTAGTTTCCCCCTAAATCCACGTGCCGACAGGACTTATGTAACGCGAAATGTTCTAGAAACCTGACGCAAGCTTATCCCATCTGACGTATTAAGATGAGGTGTCCTGAATTAACCAATTGGAGTCTTAACGTGACCACGTCCCATTCGCAAATAACATTCTCTGGGGGCTTTTCTGTGTTCTGCTCTAGTCCTACAAACATGTCGTAATTTGAGCTGCGATTTTTACATTCTCTACATGCTGTTCTGGCAGCCCCAGGAGGATATTTGTCACTTATGTTAGTCCTATACTAAGTATGCACTGTGTAGATAATGAAGTATATCTAAACATCGAAATATGATGAAATAAAGAAACGTTTAGCCAGTAACCGTGATGTCTGTATCATTCACCTGGATTTTCTTCCTACGCCTTTCTCCATTACCTGTCTCCCCAACAACTCAGTCACGAGTTGACCCGGATCCGAAATACTATGAAGTTACAAACCTGTTGAGATTTGCCCCGTGAAGGATCTTACATATATATATATATATATATATATATATATCCACTCTTAGATAAAAAAAAAAAACGACGCACCAAGAAGGGGTAAAGCAAGTTGGACACAAAATGAACATGTATACACGTTTCGACGGAAAATGTAAAATTTTAAACTTTGGCGGCTAATGAAAGAATATGTGACGCTGCAGAGCATCTTAACTGCACAACTGACAGGATATTAAAGAGGAGGAATTTCTATTCTAGGTCATAAATTCTTTGCAAATTTCATTCCATGTACTCAGGTAGACAGTAACTATGTCTCACATACAGGTACGCGAAGAATATGCGCAGATGTCAGCTTTTGAGAGAGGACGTGTTGTTGGGCTCAAAGAAGCCGGTTGGTCTAATCGGCGAATCGCTCGACATTTGGATAGGAGAGATGCCACTATTAGACGATGTTGCCAAGAATGGGTGAACCATGGCCGAACACAGAGTCAAGAAGGAAGCGGTCGGCCTAGAGAAACGTCAGAACGTGATGACCGAGCAATCGTAAGAGCGGCACTCACAACCCCAGATTCATCATTATCATCGATCGTACGTGCAACTGGTGCTTCAGTGACCGCAAGGACCATTCATAGTCGGATCAGAGAAAGGGGGCTGAGCTCACAGCGCCCCTTGCGCCGACTACCATTGACCTCTGTACACTGACAAGCCCGTTTGCAGTGGTGTCGGGTACATTCGTCATAGAATGTCACTGACTGGAGTAGAATTGTCTTCAGTGATGAGTTCCTCTTTGAATTGAGCCCAACGACCAGCGAATACGTGTCTGGAGACGTCCCGGACAGCGGTGGGATACCAACCTGAGTGTCTTCCGCCATACGGGCCGACAACATGGAGTGATGGTCTAGGGTGCCATTTCATTTCAAAGCAGGACCCCTTTAGTTGTCATCCGCGACACCCTTTCAGCACAGCGGTACGTCGATGATATTCTACGCCCCGTTGTGTTGCCCTTCATATCAAGCCATCCTGGGCTTATATTTCAGCAAGATAGTGCCCGCCCGCACATGGCGAGAGTTTCTACTGCTTGTCTTCATGCTTGCCCAACGCTACCTTTGCCAGCAAGGTCGCCGAATCTCTCTATTGAGCACGTTTGGAGCATTATGGGCATGGGCTGCGTCCAACCAGCTCGAGATTTTGACGATCCATCGCAGCAATTGGACAGAATTTGGAAAGATATCCCGCAGGAGGATGTCCGCCGCCTCTATATCAATTAAAACGAAGCCGAATAACCGCTTACATAAGGGCCAGAGATGGACCAGCTCATTATTGACTTTTTCACTTTGTGAAACTCTTTCTCTTGAATAAATCATCCAATTTTTCTCATATTGTAATCATTTGTTTTTCTGTTCATGTATATCATATCTACCGATTTTCCTTGGTGCGTCTTTTTTTTCTCAGAATGTATATATATATATGTATATATATATATGCTTCAGAACTAAACTCTGGATATCTCACGTCAGGTTGTCCACCTGACTGAGACATATGCTGTATGGCAACCCAAGCCCACTATCAAGAAAGCGGAAATGGGTACCACCGGCCTTGTTCCACAGTGGACTGCTGCGCCATGGGTTTAGTTATATACATACAGGTGGACCAAAAGTCTTGCCCTGATTATAAAAATTCATTACAAAATAACCGTTTAATATAATAATGTAACTTTTGTATCATTGGATAGGTCAGTTTCAGTAAGGGAAGCATTTTTAAGGAAGACATCATTTTCGGCCGAAATGCCGTCGATTCAAGAGAAAGCCCAATGTATCCTTTAGTTTCACGAAACGAAACCGCCCTTTACAGTTCACCGTAAATCTCGACGTTGTTATGGACGCAACCCTCCTGATGCAAAATCAATAAAGCGATGGTATGAAAGGTTTGAAGAAACAGGCAGCGTTAAGGATCTTCCCAGAAGTGGCAGGCCTAGCAACTGCTGATCGCATCCGGCAACGTGAACTTCACGTGAACTTCAAATACTGCAAACAAGCCTTTTTTGGAGAATTCTTACCAAACTTGTTTGCGTTATTTGAAGTTCATGTGATGCTTCACGAGTTGATTTAGTAGGACTCCGTTGAAACGATTGCCGAACGCGATCAACAGTTGCTTCACTCACACTATGCCTGCCACTTCTGGGAAGATCCTTAACGCTGCCTGTTTCTTTAAACCTTTCATACCATCGCTTTATTGATTTTGCATCGAGAGGGTGTCGTCCATGCAAAATGTCGAAATTTACGCTGAAAATTTAATGGGCGATTTCGTTTCGTGAAACCAAAGCACACATTGGGTTTTCTCTTGAATCGACGGCATTTCGGCCGAAAATGATGTTTTCCTTACAAATGTTTCCCTGAGTCACTCTTGAAGGAGCACTCGCGCCAACTATTGCACAAACAAACTACTAAAACTGACCTATCCAATGATACAAACGTTATATTATTATATTAAACGGTTATTTTGTAATGAATTTTTATAATCAGGGCAAGACTTTTGGTCCACCCTGTATATATATATATATATATATATATATATATATATATATATATACTAGCATTATTGCCCGGCGTTGCCCGGGTAGATATATAGATATAAAATATTTCATGCATTCCATCAAAAAAATACTGGGCTGCACTCCCGCTCTTTATGTTCATCTGGCCAGACAGAATGCGCTTAGCACGTTTCTACTGAAATGATATACAAACAATAAGAAAGAAAGAAACTTTGAGCCTGCGGACCTTCGTCTCATTTTAAGGTCATTCCCAACCCTCTTTCTCCCGCGCAATGGAATTTCACCCCCCCCCTCCGTCATCCTCAAACCACCCCTCTTAACGCAGCTGGTCGAGGGGAATCCTCAGGGGGTAGACGCACCTAATCGGGCACAAAAAACATTAAAAAATGAATTTTAAAAAAACTAATTGAGCCCCAAATTTCGTTTTTCCTGATTTAAGTTTCTCGGGTCCAAAACATTAACTGTGCCGAATTTGGTCCCTGTGGGTGAAACAGTCTATGATTCTATAGCGGACAAACAAACAGACAAGCTCTTTTATATATATATATATATATATATATATATATATATATATATATATAACTTTTCAATCATATTCTTCATAGGACCTTTTAATCAAGGAAGTTTAAATCAAAGAATTTAGTTCAATTCAAAATATAATTTTCATTCTAGATAGTCGCGTCTCCGTTTCTATCGTTATTTTCTCAAGTTTTACGTAACAAGTTAAAACTAAGTCCGTTCACTCAGACTATAATATTCATTTAAGAACTCCAGCTATGTGATTGGTTTCCCAGTGACTGAAATGAAATAAACAGAGGAGAATGAATAAAAAAAATTGTGAGAGTATAATTTCCACGTAGCTCTGTGCCATGTGCAAGCAGTAATATGTCAATAACGTCATGTGTTTCGGGCAGGTTGTGACGTTAATTTAAAAGTCAAACGAAACTTTTCTGAGCTGTATTTTGCGTCATGTTTGTAGCTAAAAGCTCTATTTTTAATTCGCTAAGTAATGCTTCTGTCCAATTTCAGCTGCTTTTTCACGACGTAGTCAAGTAATTTAATCGGTGTTTGATATTTTTGTTTCTTAAATATTGTTTATTTTTTTCACTAGACCAGACGCCAATGCCATAAAACAGATTGTATGGTGCCTCATTTTTAACACAATGGTACACCTTTTCCAGAAATTTATTTTTTAAATAAGGCAACATTTCACACCTCAACTAAAGCAAAAACGAAGAGCAAAATAAGTGTTGCATAGATTACTAAAACTGGTATACCTAAAACATATTTAAGTATATGTAGGTGTGTCTGTATATATGAGACGGTAAAAGGCAAAGTGGTGTAAGTCACATTTTCAACTTGTTTTATTTGAGGACAAAAATGTAATCTACATTTGCAATTGCAAATATTATAATAATTATTATGAATTACAATTTGTTCAGTTTATCATGGGATTTTTTGTAGTTTTTGCAGTAAAACGCTTTGGACTTTCACTACTTGACTTAGTGGCTTACACCACTTTGCCTTTCACCACTTCATATGTGATATTTATATGTTTTATGTATATATATGTTATGTATAAGTATGTGGTTATGTGCATATGTGTGTACATGTATGCATGTATGTATATATATATATGTGTGTGTGTGTGTGTAAGTAAGTAAATAAGTGTGTGTGTGTTTTGTGCATATATATATATATATATATATATATATATATATGTGTGTGTGTGTGTGTGTGTGTGTATTTCATACCTCCTCTCCACGTGTAAAACGTGGGGCATCACAAATTCCCTTTCGAGCTTTTCGGTGACGTTACATGGAATTGCCTTACTTCGTTTCTGAAAACGATATGAATATGAATTCAGTTTTTATTTATTTGAAGTTTGGATATGGCAACAAGGAAATTATTTAATACACACAGTTTTGGAAGTAGTTCCAGCTTAAAAGCGTTAGATACTTTTTATTTTAACAGTTTGTGCTTGGTTTCCTTACTTGTTGATCTGACATGAGTACTTTTTTTACGTGCATGTTATTTCTGGATGGTTTTATGTTTTTTAAGGCGAGGTTTATGTAAAATACTACATTTTACATAAACATAAATTTTACTATTACTTTTTAAGTCTAAATTAAGGTTTGTTTGTTAATATAAACCCCTGTTCTGTTAATCCAATCACAGAGCTCGTTTAAAATACGAAACCCTGAAACTAAATACTGGGTATTCCTGATATATACTATTATATCATTTTATCATTTCCACGAATGATGAAGACCTACTTTTAAGGAACCTGATGATAAAAGGATGTTAATCACTTCGAATAATTATTTTTATTTTTTATAGTTATTTTCTTATTTTGTAGCATTTTGTCATAAAACAAAATTTCAATCTTAACTTCTACATTAAACGTTTCGATTACTTCCTCAGTTTGAAAGAAATTTACAAAAAAATGAGAGAAATAATTTAGTATACTTTCGAACGTCGTTATAGCGAACTCACGGATATAACGAACTAAAATTTTGGTCCCTCCGTTTTCCTATTGTATTAAATGCTAATTTATCCTTTTATAGCGAACCTCCGAAATTTTAAAAATCGGCTATAACGAACTTTTTTTCAGTCGACAACTGAATTTTTAAAAATTTTTAAACATTTTAAGAATGTTGAAGAAGCAAAGAATGTTGAAGAAGAAGATGATGAATATTTACCTATCGCGATGTAGATAGAGAAGCACGAAATTTCATCATTCTCAGATTGTGGCGTGTAGTTGTTCAAAACGTGTGATGATGAAGTCATTACATGTGAAAATCCGACTGATGAAGATATTGTGGAAGAAATTAAAATGAATCATTCTGAAATCGAAGATTCTGCTTCTGATGATGATGAAGAGGATCTCATAAATGACGAAATCTCCACCATCTCAGATACTACGGCAGCGATGTTAGTAATTAATAAGTTTTTGTCTACACAAACAGTGGAAGAAAGAGTGTTGGAGTCATGTGATGTATTAGACAAAGAAATTCATAAAATATTTTTGAAATCGGCATCACGTCAGCAGAAGAATACCGATTATTTCTGTATCAAAACAGTAAGCAACAATTAAAGATAAAATCAATTTATTTCCATTTGTCTTCATTTTTAGTTAATTTAATTAGTATTGCGTCAGTTTAGTGTAATCGATTTTAGTCAATTTAATGCATTAATGATCATTTTAATAGACTTTATCATTCTTTCAATACATCATTATTGAATACTAGATGGTACCCGTCAAAACTTGACGGTTATTAAGTAAACATTCCAATAAAAAAAAGGGTTCATAACCTTATTAAAATATTAGAAATTCATATGAAAGCCACGTGTGCTGGTAATTTAGAAATATTCAATAAAACACTTAAAAAAAATGTAAGAATATTTTGCGGTTATATTAGGTATTCCCTTTGAAAAGAACGCTACCGTACAGACACTTTTGAACATATCACTATCCATGCGCCGAGTTTGCAACTTTCCGAAAATACAAAATTTGATATTATTGTAATATCTGGTTAAAATAATCCCTATATATAAAACGCGTAGGTATGCGGCACAAAAATCTACGATATTTCTACACTTCGAATGGCAACGGCTGCAACTACCGGATGTAAACAGCGGCTGTCCGCAATTTAAAACCTCGTGTGTGTAGTGGCCGCATAAGTTACAACCGCTGATCTTTTGACAATACATGTTTAGACCTATCAAATCCAGTGTTTAACCATGGACAGTTGTATGTAGGTTTATCTAGAATCCATTCTTTTGATTCTGTCGCTTTAGTATCTCCTACTTTTGAAATACTCAAATCTGTATATCAAGAAGTTTTATGAATATCATAGTTGAAATCCACACTATATTTTAAATACTTGCTGAATTTTTGCTCCATTTTATAAGTGAGGAAATTTTCCCAAGAATTTATTATTTAATATGATTAAGTGTAGATATCTGAATTGTGAACAGTAATACATACAGAGAGTGATGTAATCAACACTGTATTTAAAATTTCCCCCCAACAATTTCTTATTTCTTGTAATGGTAAAGTGTAGATATCATAATTTTGAAAAATTGCTGAATTTTTGCTCCATTTTATAAATGAAGAAATTTTTCCAGCAATTTATTATTTAATATGATTAAGTGTAGATATCTGAATTGTTAACAGTAATTCATACAGAGAGTGATGTAATCAACACTATATTTAAAATTTTCCCCCTGCAATTTCTTATTTGTTGTAATGATAAAGTATAGATATCTTAATTTTGAAAAATAGTACATACAAAGAGGGATGTAATGTTTAAAATCATTGATGTGGGCTTTCTCAGTCTTATCTTTAACTCTGTTCTAAGGTAATGGAAATTCACATTTTTTGATCACGATGTTTTAGAATCAGCTTAATAGAGAATACCCCTTAACAACATATATTTATGATGACAGGTAATTGTAACATTCCTTACATATGTCACTTTCAGTTGCGTTGTTTTGCAAAAGGAAATTTAAAACTAAAAGTGACCATGCTGGTCACGCAGCGGCTAGTATGGTTAAAATATAAATATATATATATATAAAAAAAAAGATGAATGAATGACTAACTTCATGTTTACATTTTCATGTCCCGAATATATAAAATGAATACTTGTTATTAATTTAATTGAAACGCTATAAAAACGTGAAAGGTATCGGAAAATTACAGACTTTTAAAAATTTAAGAAAATTTTGCCGTTATGTTAGGTATTCGCTCTGAAAAGCACACTACTATACAGTACATACCGTAGATAGTACATGTAAAAACGTGATGAATGAATGACTAACTTCATGTTTACATTTTCAAGTCCCGAATATATAAAATGAATACTTGTTATTAATTTAATTGAAACGCTATGAAAACGTGAAAGGTATTGGAAAATTTACAGACTTTTAAAAATTTAAGAAAATTTTGCCGTTATGTTAGGTATTCACTCTGAAAAGCATACTACTATACAGTACATACCGTAGACAGTACCTGTCAAAACTTGATGGTAAGTAATTGAACAGTTCCAATAAAAAAAAGATTCATAACCTTGTTAAAATATAAGAAATTTTTACAGAATATTAGAAAATAATATTCTGTAAAAATGTAAACATGAAGTTAGTCATTCATTCATCTTATAAAAAAAAAAAGATGAATGAATGACTAACTTCATGTTTACATTTTCATGTCCCGAATATATAAAATGAATACTTGTTATTAATTTAATTGAAACGCTATGAAAACGTGAAAGGTATCGGAAAATTACAGACTTTTAAAAATTTAAAAAAATTTTGCTGTTATGTTAGGTATTCGCTCTGAAAAGCACACTACTATACAGTACATACCGTAGATAGTACATGTAAAAACGTGAATATTAGAAAATAATATACTGTTTTGCAACCTGATGTGTTGCAATTTAGAACATTGAAATTTACTTGAATGTTTGCTGTCTGATTTGTTAATTTTAAATTGTTTTCTAATTTGAAGGTGAAATTTTTTAATACTTTTTTTTATTAGATCTGAAAAATAAAGTAATATAATTCGGTGTAAATAAAGTGGCACAAAACAAAATAATAAAATGTCCCCTTATAATCACCTGAAATATTGTTTTAAGGTGACTGCCTACATTTGGGGCCAATTTTTAAAAAAATCATTTTTTAAAGATTTTTTTGTTTTTTATCGTAAAATAGCACTTGAAAATTAAAAAATAAACAAAAACTTGCCAGTAAATACCATACTTTTTTATAAATTGGTCAATTTGAAGTAATTTTCAATGAAAATTAGCTAAAATGCGACACATCTGACAGTTATCTTAAATGACCCACAATCTAAGAGAAATTTTAAAATGCAAAAATGTTGCAATATGAAAATTTCCCCCAATTCATCATTCCTCTCCTTATAAAAACAGCCCCAAACACAGTGGCGTATGCAGGGGAGGGGTTGATGGGGGTTAACCCCCCCCCATTTTTTCTGATTACATATATTACTTAAATAGGTTCAAGCTCTGCACTGATTGCTGAAAACTACTTTTTCATAGTAACCCCCCCCCCACACTTTTGAAAATTTCGGCGTATGCTGCTGCCCAAACAAAAACTATTTAACTATTTATTATTATGCATGAATTATTGAGCGTCATTTCATTAACAATAGCATCTAAAACATTTCCCGAAAATTTTATCAAATTATATGTATTATTGTGTGAAATATCATGATAACGGTAAAGATTTGTGCTAAAAACATAATTCTGAGAAAAACTCAGTTCAAGTTGTTTGCCACTTCAATTTTGTAGCAGACATTTTTTAAAATAGCTATAACTCTGCTTCTAATTGATGTAGAATGAAAATCAAAACGGTTTTGAAAAGAGAAAAGATTGAATTGCACGATTCCTGGAAAAAAATAAAATTGACCAAAATAGTCAAAAAATGAAATTTTCAACGTAGGCAGTCACCTTAAAAGATACACCATCATCGCAATAGAATGCTTTACTAAAAATTATTACAGTGAGGTATTTTTAAAAAAATATTGAAGTTTATAATTAAAAAACGTTCTTGGAAAAAATAACCATGCTTGCAGCTGATTTTAAAATCCGACTTGTACAGTCTAACTAATGCAGCCAGATATTTAGAAACAATACTGCTAATTCAATCTATTTCAATGTAATATAAATATTTTATATAATCATGTATTATGCTATATATATGTATAAATATATTAAACAAAAATAAAATATATAAATAAAATCAGATTAAAATATCATGCAAATTATTCACGTGCAAAAAATTTTTGCACGTGTATTTCAATTTAATATACATATATTATATCTTATGCTATATATATGTATAAATAGGCTATGTATAAATATATTAAGCAAAAATAAAATATATAAAGAAAATCAGATTAAAATATCATGCAAATTATTCACATGCAAAAAATTTTTGCATGTGTATTTCAATTTAATGTACATATATTATATCTTAGCCTATTTATACATATATATAGCATATGTATAAATATATTAAGCAAAAATAAAATATATAAAGAAAATCAGATTAAAATATCATGCAAATTATTCACGTGCAAAAAATTTTTGCATGTGTATTTCAATTTAATGTACATATATTATATCTTATGCTATATATATGTATAAATAGGCTATGTATAAATACATTAAGCAAAAATAAAATATATAAAGAAAATCAGATTAAAATATCATACAAATTATTCACGTGCAAAAAATTTTTGCATGTGTATTTCAATTTAATGTACATATATTATATATTGTTAAATATATATATATATGTATTATATATATGTATATGTATATGTATATATATATATGTATATATAAATATATGTATAAATATATATTAAGCAAAAATAATATATATAAACTAAAGAAATTCTGATTAAAAATCATACAAAGTTATTGAATCGTTACTAAACACGTATTAGATGTGGAATATATAGAATTCCATGTGTTGTAAATGCAAAAAATCTGTATACTGAAGATTTTGCCTTCTGAACCGGCTAGCTTTTGTGACGTACAGTTTGGAACATATCACTGCGCATGCGACAAGTTTGCAACTAAATTCGACATTATTGTAATATTAAATTGTAATACTGTATTGTAATATATATTATATATTATGTATTAAAAAATATATAGTATATATTAAAATATATATATTATATATGGTTAAAATAATGAAAACCTGTTTTACTGTGAAAAAAATTCTGATTCAATTTTTCTTAAATTAACGAATCACGGTGAATGAATGACTCACTTGTGTTTACATTTTCAAGTTCTGAGAAACACTATGATAACGCGAAAGGTGGCGGAAAAGAGATAATTCTCTAATGAAGAGATAATTTTTAAATAAAATTGATCGAAATAAAGTTGATTTCTGTCTATATTACGCTGTTTCAATTACAATTATTTGGGTTTAGTTGGCAAATAATCTTTTTGAACTTTACTTTTAACTTGTTAAGCCTAACTCATAAAACAAAATGGATGCCAAATGGATGGATATGAGGTGGTCGCTCCGGACGCGTTACGGACAGAGTCGACTACAGAACACGGCAACTATTATAAGGATACATAGCAACTAATGAGTTATACATTTTGTGAACTTTAACATTTTTCTTAATGGTTCGGATATAGCGAACAAAACCTTTGGTCCCTTGAAGTTCGTTATAATGGGGTTCGATTGTGTTATATATATATATATATATATATATATATATATATATATATATATATATATATATATATATGTATATGTGTGTGTGTGTGTGTTTGTTTAGATATATATATAGGAGTATATATTTATATATGTTGTTGTTGTTGCTCATGCCCCCTGATCGAAATGTATTCCAGACCAGGTTCATATAGGACTGTTGACTGAGGGGTGCGGCTCCGGTTTATATATATATATATATATATATATATATATATATATATATATATATATATATATATATATATATATATATATATATATATATATATATATACAGTCAAACCCCGTTATAGCAAACCCGGTATATAACGAAATCCCGGATATAACGAACGAAAATTTTGGTCCCGCCGTTCTCCTATTGTATTTAATGCTAATTTATCCTTTTATAGCGAACCTCCGAAATCTTAAGAATCGACTATAACGAACATTTTTTTTTTTCAGTCGACAACTGAATTTTTTTAAACTTTCAAACTTTTTAAGAATGATGAAGGTACAACGAATGTTGAAGAAGCAAAGAATGTTGAAGAAGATGATGAAGAAGGCACCGAAAGGGTCGGAGTCTGATTTGGCCAGGTACCATCATAATTTTGACCGAGCACCTAGACGGGCGACATCTGTGGGCTCGTACATTTTCTCCCCCTAGCTAACCATGTGGAAGGTCTTTTCGGTCTACAGATTTAACGTGCCCATATCCGGCCTAGACACGAAGATATTTAATGGCGTTCGAACCGAGAACACGAATTCCAAATCCCCTCCATCTTGTCCCTTATTATGAACTAAAAAACAAGAAGTAAATAAATTATGACTATGTTTTAAAATGATTTCTGATTTTAAATTTTAATAAAACTACCATTAAAAAAATATAGAGGAATACTTTATTTCCACGTGTGATGAAAAAAAATTAATTAATTTTCTCGTATCATCCTCGAGTGTTTGTGATCTTAATTAAGATTTCCTGGTTTTTCTTTCAAAAGCAAACTTTTAAATAACTATTTCTTAGAATATTTGTTTTTTATGAGGACTTTCGAAAATATTGAAATTCAAATATTTCTTTCTTCAATTTATGACCAAAAATTATCTATAAGAAGTAAAATATGTCTTCCTGTTTGCTTTATTCCTTTAATTTCAAACCATGAACTCTAGCTTAACTTTTTAATGAATCTTTAATTGAATCTCACTCTGAATTAGAAAATAACCATTTGGCATCACAGGAAATGTAATAAGTTTCAGAAATTCCCTACCCGGAGATATTTTTTTCTCGTTATAATCAAAGTGCTTTATTTTGAAAAAATAAGGAAAAGAGTAATACTGATTTTTAACCTTATTAGTGTTCAGAATTTGATAGGACTATTATTTAATTTTTCCTTTTTAAATATATTTCGGTTCTTTATTTTGAAATTTAAAGATTGTATATTAAAGATTACATTTTACACCATGGATCCGAATACAAACAATCGTGAATTATTCAACATTTTTTTTGCAGCTATATTCTCACATTCAAATGGAAAGTTGAAATCAATTGAATATGTTACAGAGCTTAATTTTACTGAAACACGTCTGGATTACAATAATATTGTTGTAAATACTTGTATATACAGGTGGTTATCAAAATAATGGAATCGCTTATCAATATTAGTGGTGTTTATAAATGTGCTTCGTATTCCTTAAAAAACAAGTCTGGCCAC